>CM076571.1:164545430-164983160 GCA_034641835.2 Pinus albicaulis | reverse complement strand
TTAGAGCCCACTACCTTTTGTAAGATATGTTCCATTCTAGGCAAGGGGTAATTGTCTTTCAAGGAGGCTCTGTTGAGATTTATGAAGTCTATGCATAGAATGATTTCCCCTATTTTCTTTCTCACAACCACTAAGTTTGACACCCAGTCAGAAAACCTTACCGGGACTATAATTCCTACATCATACATCTTCTTAATCTCTTTTTCAACTGCAGGCAATTGTTTTGGATTGATCCTACAGAGTTTATGTCTAAAAGGCTTCTGATTTTCCTTCAAGGGTATCTTGTGTTGTATGATATTGGTGTCATAGGCCTTTAAGTCTTCATAGCTCCATGCAAACACATCTATGAATTCCTTAAACAGGTCAATGCACTTGTTCTTCATTCTTGCAGGTATAGACTTAGCCAGTTTAATCATTTTAGGCTTATCTTCAGTGCCTATGTTGCATTCTTCTACATCTGAGTCTGCATGTTCTATAGTGGGCCTTTGTGCTACATCGTCAAAGTCAAAGAGGTCCTCTAATGGTGCTAGGCCTCTGGGTATGTTCTTGTCTTTGGCCTGCAGCACCTCTATCTCTTCACTATCTGCATTTTCACATTTTTCAGTCGAATGTCCAGCTTCTTCAGAAAGGACGTTTATTTCTATGTTAGAGGGTGTTTCTTGTTCATCTGGGGGATCCTCACTTGGGCAGCTGTCATCAGATTTTGAGTCCGAATCAGAAAATTCAAACTCATTCCTGCCCACTAGGAAATATTCAATCTGCTTATCTCCTTCAAAGACCTGCCAATATTTTTTGTTGTCTGGCACTGTAGGTCTGAACTTGGTTTTGATGATGATTTGTTGGTCAGGGGGAGTCTTAGGGTAAGAACTGGCTAGGCAAGCTAATCCATTAGCGATAACGTTTTGACTCCTGGGAACAAACACCAATTCATATTCCACAAAGGTTTTCAATAAGTCCATAGTGTCATTCCTATATGCTCTTAACCTGGGGTGTTTCACTGCATATTCACCATTTACTTGTTTTATGACCAACTCTGAGTCTCCTTGCACAGCTATCCTACGGGCTCCTAATTTTTTCAACAGATTTAAGCCAAGAATAAGAGCCTCGTATTCTGCAATATTATTGGTGCATTTGAAATGAAGATTCATAGCGTGGCTCTCTGCATGATCACTTTCTGTGTTACGTAGCCACACCCCTGCTCCAGCATTGTTTCTAGTACAGGACCCATCGAAATTCATTTCCCACAGGGGTTTTCCATTATGTTGCGTCGAGGGGTCTGTACTAGGTTGTGGGCTGCCTTGTTCTTCACGTGGTGTGTTAGTTTGAAGGGTGTGACTAATAGGCTGACTGCATTGTGTTCCTGGTTCACTCTAAGTTTCGTTTTCAGTACCCTGCCCATGGTTTTCTTCATCATATTCTTCTAGGGTAGCCATTATGATAAAGTCCATGGGCTCTGTGTCCTTGCTTGTATTTATGCATTCAGATTCTGGCTCTCCTAAGGATTGATCGTTATAAAGAATGAAAGAATCCATGTCTGTGTGTATAGAGTATAATGGTGAATTTTCAGGCTTCTCGGGGCTACTGACTAGGAATTTCATCTGGGACTCTGTATACAGTCTTCTAAGTTGGCCAAATATAGGGATAGTGGCATATGAGCCATCCATCTGCATCATTCCTTGCAGCTTGGAACCCCATGATCTAGATAGCAGCATGCCATATTTGGGTGGCACATCTACTACCACCACATCCATGACCATACATTTAGCTGGGATCTGGGTCAAGCTCACACATAAGTCTTTGATTAGGCCTAGGCATTTTACTCTGCTAGAGTCAAATAAAAACAGGTCTTTGTAGGGTCGTGTTATCTCTAGGCCTATCTTTTCCATCACTACCTTAGGAATTAAGTTGTGAGATGCTCCAAAATCATGCATGGCATTGTGAAGTATTTTGTCATGAATGTTGAGACTGATATAAAAAGGTGGAACTACCCCTTCCTGAAAATTTCCCTCAATCTTTGGACCAAACAGGAGGGCTGGTTGATCATCATTCAAATTCACAGTATCATTGTTTTCCCCTAGATTCAATGCTTTCAAAATTTGGCCTTTATACACATTCCGATTGGCCAGCTCAGAGAGTGGGACAAAGATTTTGATTTTTGCAATCTCACTCTCTAAGTTGAAAGTGGATTGGGTATTTGGAGTGCTTACCTCTACTTTATTTGCTACTGCCTTAGTAGCTGCGTTAGTCTGTGACTTCTCACTATGTACAGGGTCAAGAATCGTTTTACCAGGAGAACTAATTGCAGTGCTAGTGCTGCTGGTTGGTTGGCTTTGTTTTTCAGTGTCTTGGTTGTCTTTTTGCTGGTGTTTACCAGAACTTTCAGCTGCTGATTTTTTATTTGTAGTAGATGCTTTAGAAGTTTTATTAGGTATTTTCTTGATGGTTACCTCAGGAGTATTTTTTTTGGAATTTTCTTGGTTCTTTTTGCTCCTAAGTTCATATTGTTCCCTGACCTGCATCATGGCATTTTCAAATCCTAATCTCTAATCTCCGGTTTCTAACCTTTCCTCATCCTAGTATGAAGGTGAGGGCCGATATTCCCCTGAATCACAGTTAAGGACTGAGTCTTCTATTTCAAACATGTTTATTGTATTCCCTTCAGACTCTTCTATGATTCCCTCATCTTCATCAAGAAAGTTTTGGAATGGGGGAATAACTTGTTGATCTGATTCTTTTTGTCTGTTGGGAGTATTGTTGTTCCTCCCAAATTTCTGGTTTTGATTTTGGTTCTGGTTTCTGTTCTGATTGCTAAATGTGACAACCATTTTCTCCATCATTTGTTGCATCTTATCCACATTTTTAGATAGTCTGTCATAGTTTGGGTCTGATGTGGAGGCTACATTTTCATCCTTGTATGTTACCCTTTTCTCAAATCTCAGTATTGCTCTTTTTTCAATCAGGTTTGCCTCTATGTTCACTGCTCCTTTCTTCATGTCCTCCAATGTGGTGTACTCTTTATCCCTAAGCTCATAGGCCATGTCAGCATCAAACCCTTCAGGATATTTTGCTAGGGCCATACCTTGTGGAGGTTTCATGTGAGGAGGGAGAGCATTGTAAATACTGTTGAATCTAGTGGTTTAATCATGGACACTCTCTCCCACATTCCTTTTAAGGCTCATGTATTCTGCTAGTAGTTGGCGAGGGTTTGCCCTAGTTTCCCATTTGTTGATAAATGTCTGATATAATGCAGGGAGATCTTGGATACTCCCAAGAGGTAAGCTTTTAAACCATTTTTTTACATCACCCCCTAAGCTTTGGGAAAATATTCTCATTTTAATTGTTTCATCATCAATTTCCATATAATCAAAAGAGTCTTCCATCTTATCTACATGTCGTTGGGCTGTAATGGATTCTTTAGCAGTGAAGTGTGGGATTTTTGACTGATAATCGTTGGGTAAGGGTAACAAGGGTTGAGGTAAAACCAGAGGTGCATACCAGGCTGCCATGATAATGTTCTGATGAGGAATAGGGTTGGATTGAGTAGCTGGTATATGGATGATAGGGATATTAGGACCAGCGGAAGTCTGTTGGGCAGATCTAGGGTGGGAGAGCCCCAAGTTTTGAATGAAGTGGCTATCAGGTGGTGTAGATGGAGGGGTTCCTCTGTCCCTAGTGTGTTGACCACTATGAGATGGAGAACTATGAAGCTCAAGGTCTGGCTGGTCTAGATGATTGAATGACCTAGTTCTTGATAGCCTATTAGGTAGGTCTAGGTCAGGGGGAAGGTGTGATAGAGCTGTTAGGTCTTCTGGTGCAGAATTAGCTCTATTAATGTGATTGGAAATAGTTGGTCTTTTGGGTACAGGAGCTCCCTTGAGGATACTCTCCAGATTGTCAACTATTTCAGGTGGATCAGGGTTGGGATAAGCTCTTCTGTGAATGGTTCTAAGATCCAGAATGTTGTTTCTTAGCCAAGCAGCTTAACCCTACTTGATACTTCTACTGTGGCTGATGTTGTCTTAGAGGTTGGTCTCCCAGTGGAGTCTATTGTGAAACCAAGATAATCAGCAACCTACTGATCACCAATGGAGTCTTTTCATTTAGGAATAATGGAGTCGCCAGGTGGAGGGTTTTAAGGTATTTCTAGGGGTTACACTATCCACCACAGTGCTTAGGCACTATCACCTTTCAGGAATCTCTTCAAAAACAGCAAACTCCCACCAGAGATTGGCTGGGAGGGCATTTACCAAATATGTCACCTCCGAAGAGGATGAACCCCGAAGGCTACCTGGCCCTTTGTAGGCTCTGTCTAAGAGTATGATAAACACTCAAAAATGGAGGTCGATTCAAGGAAGGAGTGAATTACTGCCAACCTAACTAGAGTTTTGAGTTTCTGAAGTTTTTAAGAATGTTTAAGGTGCGATGCACTCAGATGTCCCCAGTGGAGTCGCCATTATGTTGGTGACAAGACTGGGAGACAGATTAATGTTTAACAGTCATAGGCTCTCAGAAATTTATCCCCAGTGGAGTCGCCATTATGTTGGGGTTCCCATGTTTTGGCCAGGTTGACAAGAGCAAAAGATGAGACAACATAGAACCACTTTCAGACCTTAGGATCTAGCCCTCCTAGGTCCAGAGAGGTATCTCTCTAGATGAGTCAAAGTGTATGTCTTTGAAGCTCTAAGTTGTGATTTTAGGCTAGTTATAGGCTCAGGGTTGTTTGTTTGGTTGTTTATGTTTGGTTGTTGGGAATCAGGAAAGAAGGATCCAATACAAGACAAGGATGAGCAAAGAGGAAAACTAGGCAAAGGTAGATAACTCAGAGAACATCAAGACCATTGGCCTATGGAGTCAGGAAAGGATTTACTTGTGTTCAATGTGCAAGCTTTCAGTTGGGCTAATCATCTAGAGCATTTGGATCTTGGAATATGATTGGTGAAATGGAACATTAAGGACTGAAAATGGATAAAGGAGAACCAACCAACTCTGTCTATAGATCAGGCCAGAGGTCATTTAACTCCAGGCCTGCTTGGAAAAAATTTGAGGCAGTACGAGGGATCTTAGAAGGGCTTAATCGGGATGGAGAGATCCTAGTGAGGCAGAAACAGGGTTCTAGACCTCCTAGTGTTCTCAACTCATCCAACTAAATCCTAACAAGAACATCTAAACATAGATTTCATTAATTCATACATCAGAGAGCAGGCAATAATATCCACTACACTAGTTAAATCAATTGAAATCAATATTCAGATACACATATGAGCAGAAAACATAAAGGGTTGGGAGAGCAGCAACATAAGGTACCTATCAAGGGTAAATCTTATGCCAAACTTTTGATGCGAGCCAATAGAAATGGAATGAAATGAAATCAAACACGGAGGTAAGAAAACATCACCAACTGCTTTAGATCAGGATCCAAAGAAATATTCTTGTCATATTAAAAACAACACTAATCAGGTACATCATAGCCCATAGCTTGAACATTCAGTATGAATACATCAAATCTCAACCTATTTTACAATATTACACAGAGAACTTGTCTCTAGAGGAAAACACTTGCATTTCACTGATATCTCATCAACAACCTTTACAATAATTTCCTTCTGTGCTTTATAGCAGAGGATGAACAGAAGATCAACTGAGGGGGTAGGTGAACACTAAATGTAACATTAAACACAGAAATGAATGCAGGGACGAAACCCATTCTATTTGACTGCTTTGTATTTAATCTCTGTCACCTCCCTTGTGAAAGAGTGATCTTCTCCGGATATAATCTTGACATCTTTTGGCTGTAGTACTCCTGGTGCTTTGAACAAAAATAAAATAAACTACTGAGAAGTCTATCATATAAATGCTCTGGCGGTTTTGAACTGCTGTTAGGGTGGAAATTCCTTCAGGGACATTGTGCGTAATAAAAGCTATATGGGCGCCCTATACTTTATGAAGAAAAACATTCTGCTGACAAACAAACCCTGATGTTACCTTTTACTTGTGCTCAGGATTCTTTGATCGATCCTCGGGGTCTTCAAACTAGTTCTTTGCCTTCTAAACCACTAATTTAAGGCTTAGGATCTTCATTAGTGCGCCTTAATCTCCTTTGCTTTGTGCTGAAACACTTTTCTACTCCATTTTTCTTCTGATAGGTTAGCTCGGATTTTAATGGCGCTGGGATATTTTCAGAGTTTGGATTCCACCCTTCTTTAATGCAAGTCCTGTCTTCACCTCCCCGGGTCGTTCGTTTTATAAATTCTGCCTCTATAAATGATCTTCTTTGATTTCTCTTTCCTTGTAGCAGAGATGTGCATCATGGCAGTTTTCTGCTTCTTTGAAACCCTGCAAAACACGAAAAAAGTGAAGAAACAATGGATGGGGTGGCGGATGATGGGGAAAGGCCATGCAATTGGTGACATGGAGAAAGGAATGCGGAAGAACAATGGAGAATCGCTCTAGTGGAGGTTGGCGGAATACAGAGCGAATACACGTAAAAGACATCAAACATTACGAAAAGAACCAAATATACATAATGGAATGGGAGGAAGTACGGAGGGCACACATGGAGATGGCGTGGCGGGACCGGGGACAGTGGAATAGTCAACGGCAGAGGGACAAATCGGGACCGTTGATCGTGGCGGGGATCAACGACGGAGGGCGACGAACGGTGGGCCAGGGGTACGACGAAGATGGTTTAACCCGTGCGCAGCTTTGTTGATGGGTGACCGTCAAATGAGCGTTTCGAGATCTAATGGCTGACAGTGATTTCGCTCGGCATCCATGGTCGAAAGATAATGCACGGGGGATGGATAGTTTTTTCGTCGTATAGAAGACATGTGTTGGCAGCTGTATGGAATCGCTGGGTGTTCGGGGAAAACCAGTCGCCGCGTATAAGTGGTGCAGAATAAACCGGGTTGGTTTGGAACAGTGTGCGGTGGGGTCCACTGGGTGGGTAGGCTCTGGACCGTTAGATAAATCGTGAAGTGGACGGCGATGGCGCGGCAAGGGAAATTAGCGCCTTTCGGGCCAACGAATGGTTTCAGCATGGGATCACATGGAGGAAAAGCGCGGGGCTTAACGGGAAAGGGGTTGGGCCTGCAATAAGGTTCAAAGTGGGTTTTCAAGCCATTTTTGACGTATTTTGAGGCCCAAAGGGTAACGATAGGGAGATGGATGAGGAATTTGGGAAAACGAAGGGGCCATGGATCTTTAGAAGGGATTTAGGGGGTTAAATAAGGAAATTAAGAATGGAAAAGAGAAACTTTGACAAAGGGGAGTGAAAGGGGGGAAAATGTGTTGTTGGCAAGGAACAAGGGCTAATGTAGGCCTTTTGAGGAATGGATCAGCAGAGAGGATTTATATTAGGCACAGCACAAAGAGACTTCAAGGAGGATGGCTTTTCATGGGGGGAGACATTCCTTGAAGGCTCCACAATAACCTAGCCCCCAGCTTGCTTGACAAGAATTTCATAGGGGGGCTAACAAAAAGCACGAGCAGAAACTAAGAATAAGCACGAGCAGCACAAGGAGGCCTCAGCTGCCTTAGATAAAATTATGGACTGGACAGTGCGATACCATCAAGCTCCCGATCATTTTCCTAAGAAGGATTGGATTCATATACAAGATTCCAAAGTCCAAATCTGTATGAAGATGCAGTCCAAGGACAAGTTATCCAAGGATTGGGACAAAGTAATGTCTTCATACGACCACCTTATCAGTTGCATAGACTCGATGCACACTCTTCACCACATTCCTTCGCTATGGCTTTGGATGAAAGTAAGACCTGGGAGCAAGTATATCAAGAAATTCAGTCATTTCTGTAGCCCATCAAGCAAGCTGCTGCCGCCCCTGAGATCGCAGCATCACAAGAAAATCTGGGTCAGTTTCTTGTCGCGCTAGTATGGATTTACACCAAGCTCGCCTCCCTTTCAAACCAGATCTCACAAAAGAAGGAAACTCTAATCCTGAATGCTCTGGAGTGCATGCATCGTTTGACAGAGGAGGTCCCCATAGTCTCTCCCATAGCAGAAGAATACCAGACCTGGCAGGACTTCCTCAAAGGAAAGTAGATTGATGTTCCTGACCTCTCTATTGCACGCCCATCTTCATGACTCAATGGCAGTAGGTCGCAGGTCGCACTGCCAAATAGGTCACAGGTCGCACTGCCAAATAGGTCGCAAGTCGCACTCACTAGCCAGGTCGCAGGTCGCAATTTTCTCCCAGGTCGCAGGGCAACTCAACCGGCGGGTAGGCGAAGAGTCAGGGAGCCCAAAGGGAAATTTTGATTTATAAAACCCCCTCCGGGGAAAGTGTAAAGGATCTTGTTTTTGGGACTCAAAATTCATATAGCATTGTATTGAAAGACAACATTCCTTTTTACATATGAATACAAATACCTGTTGAAACTCCTTTTGGACTTGATGCATTTTGCTGGGAGAATACTATGAGTATTTCTATACAATTTCAGAACATCTTTTGAATAATAGAGTTGCACTTTCTAATGGCATCATTCACGCATTATGGTTTCCTGTATCTGTGTTAATGATGTTCAGACTGATTGCTTGCTTAATGGATGTTAATGACTTTGTTTGTTAGCGTTTAGTTTTATCTTTCATGAAGTAAAAGGGGCATCTCGCCATAAAGAACTGTTTCTTTTGTGGTCAGAATAGCCTATAGGCATAACCCCAAAGATGTGTTGTTGACAACACCTCCTTCGGCGTGTATGCTTTATTATTTGTCTTGCTACGCATAGTGTTACATACATGTTTAATGCATCAACCATGTATCTTGTATTATGTGAATAAGTGTGTGTTCGTAGGTTCGATCAAGTTATTTTGAGAACAGAGGGAAGGTGATTTAAGCAGTAGCCGGACCCACACCCCGGACGGGATCCCTATTCCAAACGGTTCAAGGTCTGATCGGGACTTTCTACCGGGGAGATCCCCTATTGTTGGCCGGACAACTTTTCCCGTCAACAGAATTGGCGCCAGAAAGAGGGCCTGAATGGCAGCCTCCCAGCATACAACCAACATTCCATCAAAAAATCCCCACAGGGAGGTCATAAACAACGAAGCTATCGATCCATTGGAAGATATTCCAGGGGTGGAGATGTCGTATTATGAAATTACCGACGCATAGTTGAGAGCCTTGCACCCAGCTGCCCGCAATCTCCTCAGAGATTTGCGATATGCCCCAATCATGCAATTCTTGTCCCATACTAGAACCCTGGCTGAAAACATCACTCGTAATGGTGCTTTGGTGAGCACCGTGCCCCAGTTGGTGAATCTCATGCTTGAAGACCTCGCCACCGCTGCTCAGCGTGACGAACCAATCCTCGAACTCCAAGACGGCGATGAGGAAGAATTTGGTCCTACCAAACCTTTTTCTGACCCTCAGCCCAACCAAGCCCAGCCTAACAACAACCAAGCACACCTCCCACCTGGGGAAGGTGAGGGAGATAGAGTCCGAGGGAATGAAGGCGACAGAAATAGAGCCCGCAGAAACGAAGGCGAGGGAAATAGAGCCCGCTGGACTAGAGGTAGAGGAGATAGAGGCCGAGGCCAAAGAAACCGTGCCAACAACCGTCGCCCAAACCCAAATAGGCCACCTGTCCACAACTGGGGATATCTTAGAGACTTTCCCTACCATGAGAGATATCAAGATGAACACTCTCGCCATGAGGGAGGAGCATCGGTGTCAGGTTCGGGGGGTGAATCTGAGCCTGAGTTTAGGCACCACCAGCAAGCTAGGAGGGTGCAACCCCTAGCCTGGATGGCCCAGTCACCATTAAATCTTTTGGGCCCACTCCATGACCTGCCTAGGCACCCGGAGAAACACCTCCCCAAGTTTGATCCTGAGAAAGGCACCTTGGCTGAGGATCATATAAGCAGCTTCTATCTTTCCTTGCAAATCATGAGGGTTCAGTCAGATGACATTGCTTGCCATATTTTTCTGCATACTCTTGAAAACAAAGCGGCTACTTGGTACCGCTCCCTCCCAAGTGCCTCCATCACATCGTGGGACCAGTTTCGACGTGCATTCTTGCAGAAATTTTTAGAGGACAAAACCCCTTCCATGCTCCTCACGGAGTTAAGCACCATTAAGTGCCACAAGAAAGAGAAGGTGAGAGACTTCAATCAGCGCTTTTCTACCATACTGCAAAATTTTCCCTCAAACCTGGCATTGGACGACTCTATTACCATTTACTATTATACAAAATCTCTCCCTAGGGATATCGTTGTCTTCGTGAAATGCAAAGCTCGGCCCACACTTGCAGCCAACTATGCAGCCACCCTCACTGTAGAAAGAGACATGCTTTCTATAGGAGCCATCGATCATGAGGGGAGAGATGACCACAAACCAATCGCGAAAAGGGGTCAGTCCGCCACAAACAAAACCGAGATAAGGATAAGGATGCTTTTGAATTTGAGGGTATAGCGAAGACCCTCAAGCTATTAACAAATGAAGTCTCTGACCTGAAGAGGAAGGGTATAGAGTCCACGACTAGTGCCAAGGCGCCTAAGCCCTTTTTCAGAAAGAGCAACCCCAACACCAGCCGACCTCTATCCAACCCGAACACTATTCTGAACGTTGAAGAGATAGGAAAAGATAACTTCTGCTCTTTCCACCAGGCTGCCCACTCTGAAAAAACATGCCCACAGTGGATTGGCAGCATGACCGCCATGGTAAACCAGCTTCTGGATGATCAAACCCCAGGGGACGTGGGGGAGGATGATGTTTCCGACCACAATGAAGAGTTTCCCCCGGATGAAGAACCGACATCCTCAGTTCTTGCATTCGACGTTATCCGAGGGGACAACCATCTTACAGTCGCCGATATAAACATGGCAGACAATCCCAAGGCCCCACCTGTAAGAAACTACAGCCTTAGGAGCAAAGGACCGGTTCCCGAACCATCCTTTGAGGAGAAGAAAAGGACTTTCTTAAGGAAAATTCTGCCACCGGGGAATGAACAACAAGCTGCCCCTAAGAAGCCCACCAATGACAATAACCGAGAAAATCATAAGAGCAAGCTCCCGATGGGGTCCACCACAATCACTACCGAACCTGGTCCCCAATCTGATTCCACATATAACATTGTAGAGGAAATGAAGAAAACCAGAGCTAACATATCCCTCTATTTGCTTTCTTGCATCACGAATCAACGAGAACTCATTCTTAAAGCCTTCGCCAATACCTCAACTACTAAGCTTGTGAGCAACACCTCCGCGCAACCTAGTCCAAGTGTTCAGTCCATCGTAAACGCCATCAATGAAAATTCCAGGGGGTCTACTCTTCCTTTCCTCCTGTCTTTTGAGATATTCAACTTCAACGTCCATAACTGTCTAGTTGATTCCGGTGCCTCCACAAACGTCATGCCACTATCTGTTTGTAAGAAACTAAACATCCGCCCAGAGAAAACTGATGCAAGGATCATTCAACTTGACAGATCTCAAGTGCCAGCCATAGGAGAACTGAATAACGTCATCATCCGCCTCTCGACCGATTCTAGAGTCCACCAATGTATCGACATTGTAGTCGTTGAAATTTCGGAAGCCTACGACCTATTACTTAGTAGGGACTGGTCCAGAAAGCTGCAAGGATATTTCGCCACTGACTGGTCCCACCTTTGGCTTCCTTACAAGGGCCGGAATAACCAAATTAGGGTCGAAAGTGAGCCTTATATGAAACATACTATGATTGATTTGGATGCTACTAATGAACCCATCATTTTTGCCCAGGAGGAGCTTGGCATGTGCTTCTTGGAAGCCATTTTTGGATGTTATCACCCTCCCCAATCTCCAGTAGATCCCGAGATCCAGTTTGAATTAACACTCGTCGCGGAAGATCAAGCCACTCCCGTCTCACACCAAAACTGAAGTCCCACCCCAACCTACAACCCCAAAGGAGCCAGAAAACGATGTATGGACCCTGTACTATTATGGTTCCAAAACTCTTGATGGAGCTGGTGCGGGCTGCATCTTGCTAGACCCTCAAAAGAACAAATTCTTGATATCGTGTCGACTTGAGTTCCAATGCACAAACAATACTGGTGAATATGAATCTCTAATCCTCAGACTCAAGAAGGCATTGGATTTAAAGGTAAGGTGCTTACGAGTTATTGGAGATTCTGAGATCATTACTCGGCAGGTACACAATACCATTCATTGTTTTTCTCCGCATTTGAAGGCTTATCAGCAAGAGGTATGGTGTCTTATTTCTGCTTTTTGTTAGGGTCCCGTGATTTGGCCGATTGGCGAGCCAAATGGCGATGTAACATCAAACCAAGCTTTGGAGCCCGAGGACCTAGCCTTCCTGGACTCAGAGAGGGCTCTCTCTATTATCTGCAGAAGATATCGGTGTGTTTGCTTATGGTGTTCTGATATTAGGCTAGTTATGAAGTGAGTTTTTTGATTTTTTAGGGTTTTTTAAGTTCGTGAGGGATAAAACTGATCAAAGACATAAACTGGGTAACAAGATGTAGATAAATTGGGCTATGGGGTCAAACAGGTCAAGGAAGCTATGAGATGATGATGTAAGGTTGCTGTAAGGCCGATTTGATTCACGGTAGAAGGGATCTTTGGGCAGAATGGAGTAAATGGACATCAAGCTTGTGAAAGACAAGGGATTTCAAGTATAACTAGTTGATAGAAAACATAAACATGTTATAGCAAGCCATTAATCATGCTAAATGCAACTATGAGCTAATTAATACATAGAAATCAAACATTCCAGCCATACATAGAGGTATAAGACCCTCTAACTTCGGGAAATGGTTATCAGACTTTGGGGAAAACACATAAGACAAACTAACAACTCATAAACTACGCCGGAACGCCTAAACATAGTCTCTAAGTCATTGGGCACTTTGACAAACAAGATTTCATAGTTTTAGGCAAAGGGCTAGATCGGGACTAGGCCTCCTTGGTTCAACAAGATGATCAACAAATCAGTCAAAAAGAAAGTTTTATGGACAGAACTATGGACAGCTTATAGGTAGGCAGGGCACACCATACATCCTACTCAACATGCATAGAACTTGTAAATAAAACTAGCAAACATTATCCTTAGGTTACTAAAGAGCAGTTAAGAATTCTTTAGCATAACAATGGAAGAAGAAAACATCAAGCTATGAAGATTCAGGAATTTTGAGGTGCCTCCATGGGCATATCTCAAAACTAATCTCTACTGGTCTATAGCAGCAAGAAGCATGTATTATGGATGAAAACTAGAAGACAAAAACATAGCAAGAAAAACTATACCATTCTACCATGTCATGGAATCCATCACCAATCCTTCATCATTCATCAAAAGCATCCAAGAGGCAGTCCAAAAATCATAACACAAGTGTATTCTTCAAAGCTCATATGACCAATGTATTAATTCTTCTCTCAAGTTCAGCCTCCGATTTACAATGAAACCCATGGAATAAATAGGCTTGAGGGAGGAAAACCTCATGGAGAAACTAGCTATCCCATTGGCCAAGTCAAAATATCTAAACTTGTCCTTGAGGCTTTGCAAAGCCCAAGGCACAAAATATCCCATAAAATATCTAAAAAACTGCTAAAAACAGAAATTATATTGACTTTACATCATTTCCCAAGGATAAAAATAGCTTAACGCACATTTGTGAAAAGCAGATTTTTGAGGTTCAAAAATTACAAAAATACTTCATATTTATGCCTGAAAAAGGTCCCCTGATTTTCTGGATGCAAATGGAAGCCTTCCTGATGTCAAAATGAGGCTCATGATAGCTCGTTGGAAATCTCTCTGTGTTTACTTTCCGGAGCAACTGAAACCATCTCAATCTGAGGCCTGGAAGTCATCCAAAACTGTAACTGTGTGCAAAAACCCATAAAATAGCAGACTGCTGATATGGCGGGCAGAATGTGCAAAAAGAGGGCATTTTTCGCCAATTTGAGGGGGCGAATGATCTCCAAATGCTCTGAAAATCACTGGAGACCTGCTCATGGAATTATGGCATCCATCGGTATCATCCTCCTCCCTTGAAAACTCATCAAACTGAAATGGTGAATTTATGAGTTTTCGGCCAAAAACCCAAAAAATGCCAAAAAACAAAAAGTTGCCGAAAAAGGCCCAAAATTGGCATGCATGACCCTCAAGGGTCCATAGCAACATGATCTGAAGCTGAGGCCAAAATATCAAGGGCTGATATGCTTTTCCCTTCTTTCCGTGCTAGGCGCTTCCCTTTTACCTTCTTCAATTTCGCTTGTGCTGCCTTTAGTTTGCGCCGGGCAAACTGATTCAGCTTTTGGAAGTGGTGTGTCCTCTTCCTCTGCAGCTCTAAATCTCTATTCGTCCTCTCAAGCTTCATTTCCAAATGCTTGTTAGCTCTTTCAAGCCAAGCCTCTTTGTTTTCTTCAATTTCCTGCTCAAGGAGTGCAGTGAGAGGAAAGGCTTGGAGCTGGGCTTGCTCTTCTGCTCTCTGCTTTTCCAAGGCTCTTTCAAGCCCGATGGTCCTAGGCCTCTTCCGCCTAGGCTGGTCTTCCTCCTCTTCATCATCAAACTCACCAATGAGCTCTTTAATTCTTGCTTGCGCCTTTTCTGCCTTTTTCTTATACTTAATCGCCCGTGCCTCATGAACAGCTGTGTGCACATTCATTTGTTTGTTTTCAATCTCCAAGAAATGATTGAAATTCCTTGCCCTTTGAAGATCTTGCTCTAATGCATCAATTTGCCCTTCCTTATGGATTAAGAGATTTTCAAGAAGGCGGGCCTCATTGTCACTATCATCGCTTTGGATAGGGATAATAGCTACTTCACCTCCATGCTTTGTACTTTCTCCAACTTTACTTTTGCCTTTGAAAGCCAATCTGGCGCTTTTCCTCCTTGGCATGCTAGAAGGTGTCTTTTTGGGAAATTTCCTCTTGCTAGGAACAATATTTGTCACTGTTAAGGTGGCAGCCTTAGCTTACTGTTCTTCATCAATGTCTTGTTCAATTTGTGGCTCAAGAGGTGTTTCAATTTCCTGCCCAACCTGCTGTTCCTCATCAATTATCTGCTGCTGTTCCTCATCATGGACCTGCTGTCTTTCATCACCTATCTGCTGTTGTCCCTCAACATCCATCTGCTGCTGTCCCTCATCCTCTATCTACTACTGTCCCTCAACATCCAACTGCTGCTGTCCCTCAACATCCAACTGCTGCTGTCCCTCATCATGGACCTGCTGTCCTTCATCCTCTATCTGCTGCTTTTCACTGCCCTCTCCTTCCCCTTGTTGACTTGGCTGTCCAGTAGTCATTCTGAGCCTTCTAGGTGTAGGCCTACTAGACAGAGGCACTGGGCGATGGACAGGCTGAGTAGGAGAAATATGGGCAGGAGGAACAGTGTCAAAATCTGGATGGCTGATGAATAAATCCCATGAAGCCTCTTTCTTCTCCAGCTGGTATAGGAAGATAATCTTGATCAAAGAATGATGAAAAAGAGAAGGGATTTGCTGAGGTGGGGCCTTCTTTTGGACAGTGGATGCCATTTTCTCTATGCTTTTGAACAAAAAGTGAGGGAAGTTTAGTTGCCTGCTTCTAGTAAAGTGCATCAATAAACGGACATGATAGGCATAAATTCGATCAAACCTCCCTTCACAAGTGAAATATTTCATTATGGCTTTCATAAGCGGAGCAGAACTGTCAAGGAGATATGAAAAAAGGAAAATAGCAGTGACAACCTCTCTATGTTCAGGCTTGATGAAAGGTTTGTAATCCTCTAAATCAAGATGAGCTTGCTTAAACCATTTTTCGCCATGATACGGGATCTTGGTGGCCTTGGACACATACCTTGGAGAAATTTTGAAATCAAGATCCGCCACTTGGAAGTGTTTTTCTTTGAATCTCAGGGTGCACAAGTGTGTTAATGGCGAAAAACTCTTGACTTCTTCTATCTTCTGGCAGAAATCAAGGCAGCCTACTTCATGGAAATTGAAAAGTACAGATGGATGAGCATTAATCTCTTCTTTAGAGATGGGCTCATATCTTTTATGTGGACCACTCCTGTGGTCTTGTCTTGGAGGCATTCTGACCTGAAAATTCTTTGGAAGAGGTAAACTGCCTCCACTGTGTGTAAAACGTCCTGTTGGAATCAAACTGTGTCACTATACTGCTTGGACAGAATGGACGATGAGATTTGGATGTATTGCAACAAGCTTTTGTAACACACAACTTCTGCTCTCCTTAAAACAGCCTTCTACCTTTGAGTGTACCTCAGCCAGGAAAAACTTCTCAATAGGACACCATATAGTAAAGATGAGACAAACTGCTGTGTAGGTTTCCTGTATACAGTGTTAAGAAATCACTCCTCTTGTGAATTTGTTAGAGGCCAGTCAACACTTGTATTTGTGTTTCCAAGACAAAACTCAATCATTAAAACCCTGCTCTTCAGAAGGTAACCTGTTCACCCTTAGAATATCTCAGTCAACAATTTCTCAGTAGGAAATAATACAGTGAAAAAGAAAGGTAAACTGCTGAAAGGAGCTTGCTGTGAGAAATGCTTTGATCACCCTGTTCTTGTGAGTTTTAAGATGTCACTCAATACCTCTTACTCTTTGCTCAAAGAGACTTTCAGTCATTAACAACTCTACCCTCTATAAGTGTGCCAACTTTCCACTGATCTTGCATCTCTTGCAAACCACCATACATATGTTTAGACTGTCAATACACAGGACTGGAGCAAAAATGACAGAGTTTAGAAGACTACACAGTTTTTGGCAAAAACTATGTGAGTTCTGTTTTTCAAAACAAATGTGTCAAAACCTATTTTACTGGTTGCATTTCACTGTTTTAATAATGTGGCAATGCCTTGAGGACAGTGTGAAAAGTTTCTCTTCAGACCTAAACCCTGTCTCTCTATAACAAAATCTTTCTCTGCAGCTTCAAACTATAATTTTCTGCTTGACCAAGAACCCTTTTCTTACTAAGCTTCACTATTCTCTTATATGTATGTCACTCTATTAAACAAACAACAGGCTCATAAATCTAACCCTGGTGAGAGCATACAATCGAATTCACTGTTTATGGAACAATGGTGACAGTATTTAAACAAGCTCCATGGTTTTAATAGGGGCGGTAGCAGCTCATTTCTTCCCCACCGTTCAAGCTTCTGTTAAATATGTGAACTCTGTTTCTTTGTAAAAATAGCCTCTGTCCTATCTGAATACCAAAGTTCTGTTCTAACCCCTTCACTTCACACCACGGTTTTGATTTCAAACTTTCATGTTTCTTAGCAATTTTTTGAAATCGAGGGAGAAAAATGTGTGAAAATACCTCAAGATTCGATGAACAGCCGTTGGGGAGGGCTGGAGTGGCACCGGAGGTCTTCGAAGTATGCGCGGCACTCTTTCAGCAAAGAACGGCGCGCAGAATTATACCCGGGTGGCTTTGTCGGGTTGGCCTGTCGGGTGGTCGAGCGCCCTGTACAGGCACGTCGCGCCACTGTACAGGCGCGTCGCGCATGAACTGACGGGCAGTGTAAACGTGCTCCCAGGCACGTCGCGTGGGCTTCCAGGCGTGTCACTCAGCGTTTAACTATGCGCAGATCTACAAATCGACCCGAAATGTCTTGATTTGATGCTAGGGAGGCAGGGAGCTCTGTTTGAATTTTGAAAATGACACTTTCGCTCTCACACTTCAACCTTTAACCTCTTATTTCAAATTCTCCAACGGTCACTTGGTATTTAAAGGTAAAGTGACAATTTGTTAGGCTTTTTTGCAGGGTTTCACAGTCCTTCTGATCTTTTTAATAACCTCGGTGTATTCCATATTTGCGTTGGAGATTTGCCACACTTTTGGACCATGTCAATCACGGACTTGCCTTTTTATAAAAACAACAATGGCTTAAAAAGCCAGAATTTTGTCTTACTTTTGCACGGGTGTTAGAAAAGGGACTTCCAGCTTTGTCTCTTGTGTGACACCTTGACATTGAACTTCGAACTTTGAAAAATAACTCCAAAGCTTCCACATCATTTCTGCCACTGTGTTTTAATAATACTGGTCATATATATGAGATAGAGTAACCCTTCTTTTAAAACAGTCAAGAGAATACCTGAGTTCTGACTTGTTTCAGAGAGGACAGGGTTTTGTAAACCTGTTTTGACAGTCTCAGTTTTTTAAACAGCTGTCTCAACCTTTTCTCTAATGCAGGTGTCCAGATTGCTGACCTAATTTGGATTTGGTTGTGGTTTTTTTTTTTAATTTCAGGAAGGCGCCCCTTTTTTTCCAAAATAGTTTCCTGCTTGTAGGTACATTACCTATGATGTTTCTGTCTTTTTTGAATGATGAGAAAGATGCATTTGTTTCAAACTCCCAAAACTGACAATCTATCAAACCACTTCTTTGTCCATTTATAACATTGTATACCTATTCACCATGTTCATCCTGGGAGCTAAACTTGAAATGCCTCTCATTACTTGTGATGTGTATTCTGAAAGGAGGAAATCATGAAGCAGGGCGAACGGGTCTCTTGGAAACAATTATCATTTTCTTTGACCAGTGCATTGACCTTTTTGTAATAGAACCATTCCATAGCTCAACTTTGTCCGCTGTTTTACCTTCTTGGTGATAATTTAAAGAAAATCACCTAGAATGTGTCAAAGAGAATTTTGAAAAGCCTTGACAACTGTTTTGTCATTTAACAGGAGATGGCCTGTGTTTTTTCCAATTTGTTTGATAATCTCTGCTCTTAGGTGATTTATAGGTTTCTCCCTGGACTGTCAGTGTCATATTTTGGTTGCATGCTTTCATACAATATTTCTCTGTTAACTCAAAAAGGAGCTCTCTTAGACTTCTGGGCAGGTGACAGTGGGGTGCTGTTTAACCCTTTCCTTTAAAGAAAATTTTCCTTTTTGGTATCAATGCATGCGTATCCATATTGTTTCCTGTCTATCATGATGTATTTCTTGAAAGACATTTTCATTTGAATAGGAAAACCAATACTTTTAAATCATAAACCCTAACTTTTACCCGTGCAATGACTTCTATTCACTTTCTTTGTATCCTTCCACTGCACTTCAGATCAATCAGTTTTCAACAACCTGCAATGCTTTGGCCATCTGCTCATAAATGGAGGAGGCTCTTCACTGAGAAAAGTATCTGAAGATTATTTGAAAATGCTGCATGACAAGGATTTTCTTGGATTATGATGATAGGCAGTCAACTTAAAAAACATCAACACTGGTACCTTCTGTTTGCAATCACCACTATGCTTCAGAACAACCCTAGTCAAAGTATCCCTGTCTCACCGTACTGCTCTGAGGGAACCTGAGATGTCATCATTTGCTTTGGTCATCTCATGACAAATTATTTGAAAGATAGTCTCTGTGACTATGGAGGTTAGTGCCTTTTGAAGAACAAAGCACTTTATTTCTGCCTAGGTGATGACATGATCTGTCAGCATCCCTTCAATTTGATCTTGTGGACAAGCAGGCTGTTTATGATAGGAATTTTTACTAATGACATGCCTTTCTAAAGTTTATCAATTGATATGAGTTGAAAACTTCAAATGACCTCCTTCATCAGACCAAACTCTGTTTTCCTTTGAACTTGCATACTGCAGACTCTATTCTCTATTATGATCATCATTCATACTCAGAAAAACCTGAAGTCTCTGTTTCACTTGTTCAGTAAAAAGGAAAACCAGGACTTCTGCAACCTTTAAAGTTAATACTGGCCAGCGCCCTCTGCTTGTAAATGAAGGAGGCGCCCTAACCCTCTGCTTGTAAATGAAGGAGGTTCTAGGCCATGACAATTTACCAGTTTGCTGTGATAGTGGTGTCCTTTTCTTACTGTGATTTTCATACTGGAAGGAAAACTTCAGGGTCTTGATGAGTGACTTTCTGATTTGCAGACATATCTCAGGCTTATGATACATTTAGAAGCAGCTGTTCCTCTAACTGTAGATTCAAGCATTTACTCCTGAGATGAAATTATATTTCCTGTCTTTGTAGAAACCATAGAACACTGTGAAACACCTAATAGTCAGCTTGAGATTGGGGTTTATGCAGTGCTGAGATCTAGGGGATGTGAGTGGCGCGACTTAGAGTTGTTTGTCAATTTCATTTGCAGAGTGGGAGGTCAGTCATGGTGGGTCTGTTACAGATCGAGGCTTTTTGGCTTTTTGATGATTGCCAAGGGTAAAATGCTTTAAAGTGCCACTTCCTAACATAGGGGAGGCTTTTGAAACAGAGATGTGGATTTGCCTTTTAAGGTAGAGTGGGCAGGACATTAATCTTTGAAAGCTAGATAGGATAGTGGTAAATGGTTGACTTTGTTGTATTTGGTGAAAAGTGAAAAGTGAAAAGTTTTTTAGGGGTTTTTCTAGATGAAAAGTTGACATAAGGAAATCGGCTTAGAAAAATCAGGCTATGAATATAGTCATCACTAACATGTAAAAATGCGATGTAGGCTAACACTTTTGATGCTTTTGGAATTAAATCTGTTCTTAGAATGCACAATGCAGCAGCTGATACTCTGGCTAATGCTGCTGCTAGATTTACCCCTTTGAGGGATGGTTTTTCTATTGAAGTTATATATAGACCCTCCGTGCTAGATAATGTTACTAATTTCCGCGCTTTTGATGATGATCAACAGATATTGGAGTTTATGCTAAACACTGAAGTATTCAAAGACGCGGTGATTGATGAGGCGGATCACGACCAAGCCTTGCAGGAAGAGCATGACAAACGCAAGGAAAACCCCATGCCGAAGGGGATAGTATCACTTGAAAAGCTCTTCGACCTGCAAATCCGATTCCGCAGCCCCCCAAATACCAAGGTACAAAGTTCTATTTTGGCACATCGGCAGGTAAATTTGGGATCAAAGGAGGACCCGAAGTTCATTAACCTCGGGAAAGAGTGTACCGACGAAGAGACGCAGGCATTCACCCAACTATTTCAAAATTATCGAGACGTATTTGCTTGGACGTATAATGATTTACGTATGTATGATACTCGGATTATTCAGCACATCATACCCATGAAGGAAGGTGTGAATCCATTCCAACAGAAGCTCAGGAAAGTACACCCTACTTTGGAACTGATGATCCTGAAAGAACTCAAGAAGCTGTTGGATGCACGCATTATCTTTAAAGTTCGTCACTCCACATGGGTATCAAATTTGGTCCCGGTACGGAAGAAGTCTGGTGAGATCCACTTATGTGTGGATTTCCAGAATTTGAATCGAGCCTCGAACAAAGACAATTACCCAGTGCCACCTATGGAACAAATATTGCAAGTTGTGTCTGGATCTGAGCTGTTCTCTTTGTTGGATGGATTCTTCGGTTACAACCAGGTGCTAGTAGTCGAACCGGACAGATTGAAAACTACCTTTCGAACCAAATGGGGAACATTCGCTTTCAGGCGCATGCCTTTTGGATTGATTAACATGGGGGAAACATTCCAACGAGCCATGGATATAGCTTTCCGTGGTTTGATAGGTCAGATCGTGGTAGTCTATTTGGATGACATTACAGTGTTTTCAAAACACCGGGGCGATCATTTACGCCACCTCAAACAAATCTTTGAGAGGTGCAGGAAGTACGAGATTTCTCTCAACCCGAAAAAGAGCATTTTCGCTGTGGCAGAAGGGAACTTGCTGGGCCACATTATAACTAAGCAAGGCATTGTAGTAGATCCAGAGCGGGCGAAAGCTATCGCCCAGATTTCCCCCCCGAGCAATAAGAAAGAAATGCAATCTTTCCTGGGAAAAATCAATTTTGTCCACAAGTTCATATCGGATTTTGCCCAAATAGTTAGGCCTTTGCAGGGGATGATAAAAAAGAATGCGGTGTTCAAATGGAACCTGTCAGAGAAGGAGGCTTTCGCCAAAATCAAGCAGGCCATAGCTGAAGCACCATCCCTTCAAAGCCCAGACTTTAGCAGAGGTTTTATCCTATATACTTTCGCTTCAGATTCATCACTTGCAGTTGTCCTCACGCAGAAAGACGGAAACAATGACGAGCGACCCATTTCCTTCATGAGTACTAGTTTACAAGGAGCTGAATTGAACTACCTTGAAATTGAAAAGCAAGCCTATGCGGTCTACAAAGCAGTCAAGCATTTTAGGCCCTACATCTTGAAAAACCACGTCACGATTTTCGTTCCACACCCAGCTGTCCGCTCACTGTTTGTGCAGCAGGAGCTAGGCGAGAGGCGAGGCAACTAGGTGACATTCTTGCAAGAGTATGATTTAGAGTTTAAACCAGCACACACCGTGAAAGGACAAGGTTTATGTCAAATGGCTTCATAGGCTACAAGTTCCCATGGAGTTGAAGAAGAGTGTTGGCAACAAGAAATCGATATGTACCAGAGTGACCACGTGCCTCAGCAGAGTAGCCATTCTTGGTACTCTGACATTTCAGGATACTTAGCCCAGGGTACCCTTGACCCCGCTCTAACGGCCCGGCAGAAACGCGCGATAAGACTCAAAGCTGCATCTTACCAGCTGATCTAGGGGAAGCTTTTCAAAAAGCATTACGATGGGGTCATGTTACGCTGCTTGGAACATGATGAAGCTCAAAATATTTTAACCGAGCTACACGATGGACCAACTAGAGGTCATTTCGTCGGGGATACCACCACCCATAAGATAATGCGCGCAAGATACTATTGGCCAACCCTTTTCAGAGATGCGCATGCATATGTCCGGAAGTGCGCTCAGTGCTATAAATTCACAAACCGAGAAGTGCGGCCCGCCACCCCATTACTGTCAGTAGCAGTGGAAGAACCTTTTCAACAGTGGGGTTTGGACATCATTGGTGAAATCATACCTCACTCTTCCAAGCAACACCGATATATTCTTACAGCTACTGATTATTTCACCAGGTGGGTCGAAGCAGCACCTTTACGCCAAATCAATGATCAGGAGGTAATAGAATTCGTCACTCATTCCATCATTACCAGGTTTGGCGTTCCAACTTCCTTGGTTTTTTATAATGCAACTTACTTTTCATCTTTTAAATTATGTGATTTTACTCTAGAAAACGGTATTGTTCTTAAAAATTCTGCAAATTACTATCCCCAAGGAAATGGTCTAGTTGAATCAACTAATAAAAATCTGATCCGCATCATTAAGAAGACCCTGTTGTCCCACCAACGCAATTGGCACAAAGCCCTCCACAATGCACTTTGGGCCGACCGTGTCATGCCCAAGTCCTCCCTAGGCACCTCTCCATATTTTCTCGTGTATGGAAAAGAAGCTGTTCTTCCTCCCCATTTATCTCTCCCTGCCCTTCAGTTGTCCCAAGAATGTCATGGTACACCATGCCCTACCTTACAGACTCGAATTGATACCCTACTGAAGTTGGAGGAAGAAAGACAAAAGACCCAGGAAAAGTTCACCGTCCACCAAAGCCGAATCAAGAGATGGTTTGATAGAAAATCCGCAGGGAATAAAAACTTTGAGGTAGGAGACCTGGTCCTGAAATGGGATAAATCTCATGAAGAAAAAGGAAAACATTTCAAGTTCCAAGCACTATGGACAGGTCCTTTCCAAGTTAAGGAGAAGTTAGGTTCCCACACGTTTAGACTGCAAACTCTTGAGGGAAGAGTCGAGTTCCTCCCGGTAAATGGCCATGACCTTAAACACTACTTCACTTAGCAGTCCCTAAAGGGCTATCTTATCCAGCAATATATAGCCTCTTGTTCTCACCCCTTTGTCCTAAATATATATATATATATATATATATATATATATATATATATATATATATATATATATATATATATATATATATTAACGGAAGGATTTGTTAGAGCCATGCAATTGGCACACTGCAACAGGTTCTATGCTTATGGAAGGCCTTTTTCCGATAGACTCGAAGGTGGCAAAAGCTGGCTTGTTACCGGCACCCAAAGGCAGCATATGATCTAGCTCAAGTGATTAAGCGGGAAGCCCACCTAGCAAGTTTGAGAGGGTGTCTACAAAAGAAAGTGCGATGCAATGGTAACTAGATCGGAAGGGAAAAGAGGTACTCTATGCTACGACAGGATATCCGGGAAAAACCAAAGTCCTCATACCAGACCAGGAACAACCTCTCTGCAAGAAAAATAAGTCAGGATCCCTCATCCGCCCAGAAAAAATTTCCCATCTCAAATAAGTGCCATGAGCACATCTAAATAAGTGCCTCAGGCACATTCAAAATAAGTGCAATATCACACTAATAAAGGGTAAAGGATTGATAAAGGCTTCCTGCGCAGAGAGGTGATGTAACGACTCCGCCGGGGTACTGACCAGGCTCGCTGGCAGCGAGCAACGTTCACGATTCCTAGGCAGTGACTCCACCAGGACCAAGAGGTTCATTGGCAGCGAAGAAACACAATGAGGACAAAATAATCATACTGGACCCTGTAGCTGCCTGGAGTTCTCCAACCCTTTCGGTCTGGAGACCTGAAGAAATAAAATTTGGTTAACCATCACCCAAACAGGCCAGCAGACTGAGCAACCTAGCAAGGTGCCAAAAGGCTAGGCAATGTTGAACATAAGGTAAAAGAAATAGCCAGCAAAGACCCCTCCCTCCCCCTCCAAGGCTAACCATCGACACAGAATCTGAGTTCGTCTAGTGAATCACCATTTGTTGTAGCCTGTACAACACCCTCCAAAAAAAAAACCCCACTTCAAAATTTTTTGGAGCCTCTTGAACTTAAAGGAAACCAAGTAAAGGGTCTAGAAGGCTAAGTCGCAAAGTCTCAAAACTCCATTTTTTAGAAAACTGCGACTCTGCGACCTTGTGACCCCGCTACCTAAAGGTCGTAGGGTTGCAGGGTCGCAAGGTCACAAAACTCAATTTTTCTGGAAAACCGCGACCCCGCGACCCGCAGGTCACAAGGTCACAAGATCACGAGGTTGCATATCTCCCTAATCACTCAAATTTCGACCTTGCGACCTCATTAAATTCCTGCACGTGCGACCTTTTTATATAAAGGAGGTCGCTAGGTCGCATTTTTCATATGCGGCGGATAGAAAGAAACGGATCTGATAGGTTGACTGGCGCGCGATTTTCTCGGGTAAGTTTTCTTTTTCCCTCCTACTGTTTCCTTCCTGGTTATTCTTGCTAAATCCCAGGCACCCTTAGCCTTTAAATTGTCAATTTTCCTCAACCCCTATCTGTATTTCTTACTCAGGGTTTTTTCTGATTCCTGTTTCCACTCAGAGTGCCCAAAATCATCACCATTGCTTGTCCAGGCTTTCATGGCTACTTCCCTACTCCCAAATCTATCCCTTGACTCTATCTTGACCCATTTGGCTTTGCATTTTTCCAGTTAAAGGGAAAACCACTCCACGCCACGCGCGCCCAAAACCTCGGGGCAAGCCCTAGCGCGACCTGCGACCCCGCGACCTAGTCGCAAGGTCGCATTCTCCGGATTGTTCAAACTTTTGCGACCCCGCGACCTAGCGACCCAGTCTCAAGGTCGCAAGGTCGCATTCTCTCGGTCTTTAAAAATTTGCGACCCCGCGACCCAGCGACCTAGTCGCAAGGTCGCAAGGTCGCATTTTTATACTTTTTCACGATTCGCGACCCAGCGACCCTGTGACCTAGTCACAAGGTCGCAAGGTTGCATATTGGCCACTTCCTCACGATCTGTGACCCCGCGACCCAGTATACCAATTTTCAATTTTCCTTGTGTCCCAGCTAAAATCATTGATAAACTTTAATTGGTCTCATATCATCATGTCGTTCTTATCATGGGATTCTTTCATGAATATGACAGGTGAACTTGAAGCAGACGTAGAGTGTATACCTGTCCTCTCATATTCTAGCGACATGGCACCCCCAGTGTCCCGAAAGAAGGACAAGCATGTGGTGGTAGAAGATACAGACACGGACATGCAAACATCCCCACCGCCGATATACAGAGATACCCTTTGCACCTTTGCCAAGGGGGATAGCATGCGATGGTACCAAGTGTACCATGAGTTCGCCGTAACGGAATTTCCAGAATATCTCCCAGATCGGGAAGTATACTTAAAAGTCAAAAGGTCCAAGCTGCATCTCGCAGGTGCTCATCCGGCCATATTTCCATGCCCAGAGATGATAGACTAGATCATACAGAAAACGGATCCCAAGAAGTTCATGATTCGAGACAGTGAAGGAAAGGCTTTCACAACTCTCGTAGGCTCAGATGCCCATGTTTATTACTCTCTGCCTCACCAAGAAGAAAAATTTACAGAATAATGGGCTCTTGCCCATGCAGTCCTTGTAGTCGACACTATCAGGCAGTGGTGGGCGGAGCCCGAGAAATTTAAAGTCAAGAAAGACCAAGAATATCTGGTGGCCAGCCTGAGAAAAGTATATAAATTAGTAGCTGCCATGCTTTTCAGATTGTACGGGCGCCCTGACGCCACCACCTTCAACGGCACATGGGCTACTATCATGAAATATGTAACGGTGCATGGCACCCATTTCAACTAGGCTAGTATATTGATGACCTCAATGCATACAAACTTGTCCTCGGCATTGGCCCCAGATGAAGGAATGCCTTCTGAGTTCTATATGGCCTCTTATCTATTGGATTCCATCTGTGTGAGGTTACATTTTGAGGGATGGGCACATAACTGGGATTCCACGCAGACCCAGGAAATTCATCTACAAACCAAAGTGTTCTGGGAATCCAGGTATAAACAGGATATAGAGCTAATCTCTCAAATATTCATCCCCGCCCTATTCAGGAAATTATTTGGCTAGGATGCCCCTTGCATGTCTTGGAGAGCCAGGGAGACTCTAAGCCAAGCGGCGCATTGATTTCCCTTTGCCAAATATACTTTCATCCGAGTCTTTGGCTCGTTTAGGGCACCACATGCTATGCCTCGCTTCATTACAGACAAAATTCTCATGCAAGAGGTATGCTTCCAAATGTCCTCGGGCTTCTCCAGTGTCCTGTCCAAAGGTAAGAAGAAGCCCTGGCTCACGCTACCCCTCACTATCGGCGCGTACACAGTTAAAGATTTCAGAGAGGTGGGGGCAGAGGGAGAAGAGATGAAAAGTTATCACTTTTGGGCTTTAGAGTACCGAACATATGACCCGGAGAGGATAGTTCCTGAACACTGCAAGAAGGCTAAATTAAAATGGAACTACCAGCATGTAGAATGCCCAGGAGAAGATGAAAGGAGGAACTGGTATAATGCAGATAGACAACTTGCTCCGGGGGCGGACTCTAGCCAAGAGGATCCGGATGATCAAAGCCTGGAAGATAGGAGTCGTAAGTTAGGAGGCACTTCTTTCTCTCTAGCTAAAAAATCTCGGACCAGCACAGGGCCTACTACCTCTCTCCAACAGAAAGAAGTAGAGGCCAAAGCCCAGCAAAAGAGAGAAAAGAAAATAAAAGAGGACGAGGAAAAACGCAAGAAGAGCCTAAGATTAGAACAGAAGAAGAAGCAGGCCGAGGAGGCTAGGAAGGAAAAGGAGGAAAAAGAGGTGCAGGCCGTAGCAGAACAGGCACTCAAGGAAGATCTAGACAAAGCAGAAGATGAATGCCAAAAGAAAGCAGACCAAGCTGCTACAGCCGAGCGGAAGAGGAAAGCCGAAATAGAAGCAGCGGCAAAAGCGGAGCGCAGGCGGAAGGAAGAGCATGAGAAGGCGGAAGTCGAGCGCCAACAAAGGGAAGAGGAGGAAAAGAAGAAGAAATAAGAGGAGGATGAATTGATAGAAGACATCGAGGTGTCTCCCCTCAAAGTACCTCTAGGTGATACAGGAACCATGCTCTCCAATGTTAATTCCCCCCAGGGGCAGGAGGAGGAGGTCTTCGACCTCACCAAGCTCACATTCGATCAATTCTCTTTCAAAATCTGGCAAGATAAGAGAAGGTCCCTAGCACAAAGTCCTTCTGCCGCATCCACAGTTGCAATTGGAAAAGACATAGTCCTTGATACTAGGACTAATCCCGTGATGATAGCATCGGCAGGCATGGCTTTCGCTGCGGCCACGGAAGAAAATGTAACCAGAATGAGTAGATAAATCATTTCTATACAAAATAGACTACGAGCAATAGAGCAGCAGGAGAAGAAGGCGGAACAGGAGAGGTCGGCATTGAAAGAAGAGGTCCAACAACTCCGAAACAAGACTCCCCCGGTCAATGAAGTTCCACTTGCCATTATGAAGGAATGCGATGTATTAGAAGCGACCATAAGGCATGTGTATGGGGAAATGTTCACCATAAAACAAACAGTCACCCCATTGGCAAGAGCATGAGCAGAAACTAAGCAGAAGCACGAGCATCACAAGGAGGCCTCAGCTGCCTTAGATAAAATGATGGACTGGACAGTGTGATACCCTCAAGCTCCCAAGCATTTTCCTAAGAGGGATTGGATTCATACACAAGATGCCAAAGTCCAAATCCGTATGAATATGCAGTCCAAGGACAAGCTATCCAAGGATTTGGACAAAGTAATGTCTTCATACGACCACCTGATCAGCGGCATAGACTCGATGCACACTCTTCACCACATTCCTTCGCTAGGGGCTTTGGACGAAAGTAAGACCTGGGAGCAATTAGATCAAGAAATTCAGTCATTTCTGCAACCCATCAAGCAAGCTGCTGCCGCCCCCGAGATCGCAGCATCAAAAGAAAATCTGGGTCATTTTCTTGTCGCGCAAGTATGGATTTA
Organism: Pinus albicaulis; assembly: GCA_034641835.2. NCBI lineage: Eukaryota > Viridiplantae > Streptophyta > Pinopsida > Pinales > Pinaceae > Pinus > Pinus albicaulis. The sequence continues at coordinate 164,954,563 of CM076571.1, read as the reverse complement.
CACCAAGCTCGCCTCCCTTTCAAACCAGATCTCACAAAAGAAGGAAACTCTAATCCCGAATGCTCTGGAGTGCATGCATCGTTTGAAAGAGGAGGTTCCCCTAGTCTCTCCCATAGCAGCAGAATACCAGACCTGGCAGGACTTCCTCAAAGGAAAGCAGATTGATGTTCCTGACCTCTCTATTGCACGCCCATCTTCATGACTCAGTGGTAGTAGGTTGCAGGTCGCACTGCCAAATAGGTCGCAGGTCGCACTGCCAAATAGGTTGCAAGTTGCACTCACTAGCCAGGTCGTAGGTCACAATTTTCTCCCAGGTCGCAGGGCAACTCAACCAACGGGCAGTCGAAGAATCAGGGAGCCCAAACGGCAATTTTGATTTATAAAACCCCCTCCGGGGAAAGTGTAAAGGATCTTCTTTTTTGGACTCAAAAGTCATATAGCATTGTATTGAAAGACAACATTCCTTTTTACATATGAATACAAATACTTGTTGAAACTCCTTTTGGACTTGATGCGTTTTGCTGGGAGAATACTATGAGTATTTCTATACAGTTTCATAACATATTTTGATTAATGGAGCTGCACTTTCTAATGGCATCATTCATGCATTATGGTTTCCTGTATCTGTGTTAATGATGTTCAGACTGATTACTTGCTTAATGGATGTTAATGACTTTGTTTGTTAGCATTTCGTTTTATCTTTCATGAAGTAAAAGGGGTGTCTCGCCATAAAGAACTGTTTCTTTTGTGGTCAGAATAGCCTACAGGCATAACCCCAAAGATGTGTTGTTGACAACACCTCCTTCGGCATGTATTCTTTATTATTTTTCTTGCTACACATAGTGTTACATACATGTTTAATGCATCAACCATGTATATTGTATCATGTGAATAAGTGTGTGTCCGCAGGTTCGATCAAGTTCTTTTGAGACCAAAGGGAAGGTGATTTAAGCGGTAGCCGGACCCACACCCCAGACGGGATCCCTATTCCAAACGGTTCAAGGTCTGATCAGGACTTTCTACCGGGGAGATCCCCTACTATTGGCTAGACAACTTTTCCCGTCAACAAGGAGTTTGAAAGATACTAGCCAACATGTGCCATGTCATCAAACTAACTTCTTTTAAATGAGGGACAGAGTTACTTCATGAAGACAATCATGATATAAATGTTTTGTTAATGGCTAGCATGGTAAAGATATTAGATTCCTTTCAAGGAAGACTTGTATCAGTTTAATTTAAATGTAATATATAAGTGTTTAAGTCCTAGTAGGATCAGTTGCTAGATGAAGTTTCAAGATGAGTTCCATTGCAAGTAAAAATCCCAAGTATGCTCCTATGAATTGGTCTCATATACCTGGTTTTCCAAACCCTATGCTAAAGGTTGATTGGTTAGATGATCTTCCAATATTCAAAGATGAGAAGAAAGACAATGCTGCTCTTCATTTGGTTAGGTTTCATCTGCATGTACATAGTTTTAAGGTTCAGATCCCTGAAGACTGTCTTATGAAGATGTTTATGACCATTCTAGAAGGAAAAGCATGGTCTTGATATAAAGGTTTAGAAAATGGTTCATTATATTCTCTCGCTAATTTTCATGATGAATTCTATGAGGTGTATAAAGAGTGTCATCCCTCTTTATTGATGGTCAAAGACTACTGTAAATACTCGGAGAGTTTTATTGAATATTTGGAGAATTTTTATGAAGATGATGAGTTTATGGATGAGGAAATTTTAGAAGCCCTTCATGAAAATACCTTTCATCAACAAGAAGAACACCAAGAAGAAAGGATAATATCTCCCTTAGATGAAAATGAAACCCAACAGGAGTTTACTTATGAAAATTATGACACATCCTCTGAGTTTGAAGAAAATTTGCAGCAGGTTGGTCAATCCTTTGATCATCATGAGTATGAGAATCATTTCAAACAGCAAGAGGAAATATTGGAAATTGCTTGTTACACACCTCAGGTACAGGAAAAGGTTGATTACTTATGTCATAATTTGCAGCCTACTTCAAAGAATGAACATAATAATGAGGAAAACTACACTGGTTGTGGAAATCATTCAGAATGGCAGTTGGATAGCTTATCAAATAAATTTTGTGTAGCTAAAAATCAGTTGTTAGAAGTTACAGGATGTTATGAGGATCATCAAGCTGATCATGTATTCTGGGATCCTATAGCTAAAAACATGGAGGATTTTTACTCTCTAGTGTTTTAGTTTTATTTTTACTATGAAGACCAGTTACAATTTTAGTGGCAGTGGTCATCACAATATCATAGTTTCTTTGAGTTCCAATGCAGTCAAAAAATTCAAATATTAGATAAAACCAATGACTGGTTACATTGGAAATTTCACATTGATTGAGCTTAATGAAGTTTGTAATTGATAGGGTAGGTAGGTAGGAATATGCAAATAAGCTCAAGGTTGAATGAGCATTTTTAGTAGGTACAATTTGAAGCAGATTGGGCAGAATTTCAAAGTTTTTATTTTAAAGGAATGGATTGCAGCACTGGAGCTACTAGTTCTTAGTATACCACAGGGGGCATACTATCCCTAATGGAGCCACTGTTATCACACTCCAAATTTTCAAAATCTCATACTTGAAAATTAGTCATAATTCTATTTCAAATTGGTTAGGTTGCAAGATATCATAAAATGATAAATTTTATGGTGTATTTAAGTTTTTTAAACTTTGGTTAAGGTGTTAGAAATGATTCCAAGTCACATCGAAGGAGTGTGTTTTGAGTGGATACTTTTAAATGATCATAAGTCCAAAATCTGGCCATCTGTCAGAAATCCTCTGAGTCCACAGCAATTTTAGTGAAAAATTAACAGATTTTGCTGTGGAAACACCTAGTAATTCCCGTAGCAAAACTAACATGGTTTTCTACATAATGATGAGTGGTTAACCTTTGAAGGTTTCGAGGTCATGCTGTCAGAGTAGAGTCATCATTTGAAAGCTATGGACTTTTTAGCATCAGCCACCATTTCAAATCCATCCCATTTTCTTTTCAAAATCATCCCTCATTCCTCATACTTTGTTTCCCACATTTTCAATCTGCTACCAAAGCACCTTGCTGTCATTTAAATCTCCCATATAAATTCCTTTTCATGCCAGCCTCCTCTACTATAACAGCTTCCTGTCCAAATTGTTTTTTACAGTTGTCACATTTTTAAGAGGGAAGTTTGGGTTATAAAAAAAAATTTCCATGAAGAGGAAAGCATAAAAATGAGGCTATGTGTTTGGATATGAGCCTATGGAATTTTAACTGATTATGTATGACCGTAGCTTCACACAAGCTTTCATCCAGACAGGTTACATGTTTTTCTACCAGGAGCTACAAAGGGATTTTTGTGTTTCTTGGAATGTTTGAGCTGTTTGTTTCAAAAGGAGTTTTCACGAAAATGAAGATGGTTTTCAAAAATATGAAGGAGGTTTTTTCTAATAACAGATCAAGGAACAAAAACCTCTTTCAATTTTCTCCCATGTGCTACCAATTTGGAGATTCGAAGTCTCCTTTGGGACCTATTTTCAACATTCTGAATTTTTCCTGTTTTATACATGATTTTATAATGCAGATTCCGGACAACTAAAGCTGGTTTTCAAAAAACTGAGAGAGGTTTTTATTATAAACATTCTTATCTACACAAAAATCTTCCATTTTTGTAACATATATTAGGGATCGAGAGATAGGAGCTTAGGATTGAAGCCTTCTTTTTCAGGAAAAACAGAGTTATTTTTGTTGGTTGATGAAGTGGCTGAAGGTGAAAAGGTTGTTTCTTGAGGAGGGTAAGAGGTATTTTTAAAAAAAATTTCCTTATCCGGCTTCATACTATCATCTCACACAGAAATGGACCTTTTATAGTCCTAAAATACAAATTATGTGAAGTTTGTGGGCAATTATGCAATGCCGCAGCAAGTGTCATGCTTGAAGCCCAGTTTTTGCTGCGAAATTTCTAGAGAATTCTTTTCGGTTTTAAGGAATTTAAAATGATAGGGATGAAGAGTTTTAAAGGCTGTGTTTAATTTTTTTTGACTACTTAACATCCTACAATGGTTGAGAACAGCAAAGGAGTACCACATATTATCCTTTTATGTGCACTACTAAAACAAGTTGTTTTCGTAGCTCAAAAACAGAATTTGACAGTAAGGACAGTTTTGTGAAAAATGATGAAAAAGAGTGAAAAAGGTTAAGCATGTGTAAATTTATTCATCATCAAGGTGTCAAAGAGTATCAGGATGACAAAGAGTATCAAATTTTCCAAGTGGAGATTTCCAGTTAGAGGAGTTTGAAAGATACTAGCCAACATGTGCCATGTCATCAAACTAACTTCTTTTAAATGAGGGACAGAGTTACTTCACGAAGACAATCATGATATAAATGTTTTTTCAATGGCTAGCATGGCAAAGATATTAGATTCCTTTCGAGGAAGACTCGGATCAGTTTAGTTTAAATGTAATAAATAAGTGTTTAAGTCCTAGTAGGACTCTTAGTCTTATTTCGAATAGGTGTTAGTCCTAGTCTCTAGAATCCATTTTATGGTCAGATTTAAGTGTCAGTTTAAATTTAAATGGTCTAGCCACTTGGTAGACTGGTTGTAAAGGCTAAAAGCCTATAAATAGTAGAAACTTCGATGTAGTAAAGGTTGGAAAATGTTATCAGAACAGTCTACTTTTGTAAATATTTCAGAGGAGCTGATATATACAAAAGCAGTTTAACTTTTCTGAAGCTGAGATTCTTAGTGTACTTCAGTGAGCTTTATCTTCTATCATGTGTTTTACTTCCATAGTTTTGATGCTTATTAATCAGAATTCATGGGAACATGCTCTGACTTCCTTTAAGTGTTAACTTATGGTGAATTGAGTTCTTAGGTCCTATCTGTGGATGGTTTTATTTAATGTTCGATGCTTATTACTCAGAATTCATGGGAACATGCTTTGACTTCATTTAAGTGTTAAGCTTGGATAAATCTCTGTTAAATACTTTTCTTTCAATATCTTGATATATGATGACTCATAATTCATGCACACATGCTCTGATTTCCTTTGAACCTCAAGATATTGAGACTGTCCTGAATGTGTCATCCTTTCATTGAAGTATACACAAGTTTCAGTTTTATAAGAAGAGCTATTTTGTTATCTTATCCCTATCACTGACTCCATAGCCCAATGGTAGCTTGCCTTCATCTTTCAACCTACAAACATACAAAACCACAAACCATAGAGTTATACATCTATCTTTATTCAAAATCATTAACCCTTGAGAGAGCCCTCTCAGGCTGAGGAGGCTAAGCCTTAGCTAAAAGATTGGTTTGAAATAGTTACACTGAAGTGGTCTGATTAGCAACCTATCAGGGTTCCATTTTGGTGATAACACATATAAACAAAGGTGGACATGCCATGTAATGAATAAGGCCATGAAAAAAGAATGCAACTACAAGGAACGTGGTTGATGTGGTGTTACAGTGATAAGACGGGAATGAACACCGTCGAATAAGGACTGTACATGAGCTAGAAGAATGTAGCCACAGGGGTACACAAGTCAGAAGGTGACTAGGCATGGTAAAATGGTCAAATGCATTCAAAACTCTATGTAATGTTATTGTTAAGCTCCATGTTAAGCCTTCACCATCAAAACGAAAACCAAGCTCTGTGTTTTCTTTTCTTCCACCATCACGGCTATATTTAAGCTCAAGAAGAGGAGGAGGATGTTGTGCAAACACATGCACACATAGCACCTCATGAAAGAAGGAAATAAGAGATAAAACACATAGAAGGGTTGCATAAAACAAAGAAGCTTTAACTAAGAAAGAGAAGCATAAGAAATAGGTGAGGAAGTTGTGGAGAAATAAGAAGGATAGGCATTGATTTTAACAAGAGAATTGAAGGAGAAGATCTCTTGGTTTCCAATTTGACTGAAGCTCACCAACAGACTCCAGCAATTCCGCATGAAGAAAAGGTAAGAGATCACTTCCAGATTTCTATCAGTAGATTGACCAGATTTCAGGGGTAGTTTAGTTCGGAATAAAGTCTGAGATGTGCCATGTTATAAAGAGTGAAACTCCAATTCTAAAATCGAAATATTGCTAGCATTAAAACCAATCTTCCACATGTGTATAAGTGAATCCTTAGATATGTTGGAGAGGAGTTCTAACTAAAGTAAAAATTTTCAAACTCAGGAGCACGAGTATTAACACAGAGATATCTTCAAGATTGCTTCCAGATCAAGTAACCAAGTTCAAAACATGAGATCCTCCATGCATAGCTATGAATTTGTCACATGTAAAAAAAAACAGAGTTCCATATTTTTTTACACATAATGTGATTTTGATAAAACACAATGAGTTATTTTTCTTTATACACAGTGATCTTATTTCTTCATTCTTATACATACAGTGAGTTTGAATTTCTTCATTCTCATAAACACATTGAGTTATACTTCTTCATTTTCATACACAGTGAGCTAATTTCTTCATTCTTATACACACACTGAGCGATTTTGTTTTTCATTATCATACATACAGTGAGAAATTTTTTCCTACTCTTCAAATGCACAGTGAGAATTGTTAAAACAGAGAAGGAGATTTTGAGAAATTTTTGGCGAAATTGAGATTGATACATGAATTATGAAGCAATGAAAGCTGCGTTAAGGTGTTTTTATGATCTTTTCATACAAAGAGAAAATTTTTTATTACTTTTGAAGAAGAAGTGGACTCATTTCTAAGGTAGAACAAAGGATTGAAGAAGACTCAAAGCAAGGTAATAATTTCATCTTTTAAGGAGATTCAAAGGAACAAGTAAGCCTAAATGATTACCTATGAATACAAATTACATGAATAAAAGACAAAATTATATAGATGCATGTATTTTTTTTCATAATGAGGATGTTAACTGTTCAAGGGTACATAAATTGGTACACAGATAACATGGAAAAAAAATTAGAGCCAAAGGAGTTCAAGATAGAGAATTGGGGCAAAGAAACAATAGAAAAATTGTACCAAGCTGGGTTGATAGGTTTCCTTCACAAATTCAATGGGTATAAGGAGAAAATTACACAATAATTCATAAGCCATTATGAACAAGGAAAAACAGCAGTGGGTGACCTTTCAATTCCATTAAACCTAGAATTCCTTTCACAAGGTTTAGACCTTCCATTAGCAGGTTATGAATACCATAAAGGCCTACATTTCAGAGAGAAGGGTTGGACATGATTTTTAGAGAAACAGAGGAAAGGGTCTTTTGATAGAGAAAAGGGAATCCCAAGAGATTGGTTGAGTGAACCTTGGTCTGAGCTAATACTGATCGTTCAATATATTTCACATGTGATAACGGTTCAGTATAGTTTATCTCTACCCTGTTAGACTTCTACAACACATGAAAGGGGAATCTAAGATAAATTTACCTTATTTCTTCTAAAAAATTTGGTCAAAATGAAAGAAGGTGTCAAAAATAAAAATGGAACAAAAGAAGTACATGTATATCATCAATGCCTCATAAAAATAATTGTAGAACATCAAGTGAGGAGCAAGGGGTTGATTTGGAGAGAATTGTTTGCACAACCTCATCTTGAGGGATAGCCTACAAAGGAGAAATTTGAACAATTGCATGTCACTAGAAGCATTATGAATTCTCGAGTGTATCCTAGAACTAGATCCAAGAAGAAACAAGACAATATCATGATTGAAAAAGAGAGATCCTTCTTGTCTGTTCCTAGGAAGCCAAGGAGGAAATTACATGAAGAACCAAGTGAAAAATATGCAGAAGTAGAAATAGTTGAGCCTCCAACATCCTCCAAACGGGTCAATGAAATACTGGAAAGAATGGAAAGAGAAGTACAGGAAGAGCCTTTAGAGAAGGATTCCTACTTTGAGCATGCATGGATAGGAGCCACTTCATCAAACTCATTTTCCAAAGAGACTGTGGGAGAAGAAAAAGAGTTGAAATAGGAAGAACTTCTCAAGAAAATAGAAGAGTTGACAAGGGAGTTAGAGGTCAAAATGTTTTTTAGAAAATCACTTGAAGAATGAAAACAAAATGTACAAAGAAAATAATAAGAATATAATCAGATAAAATGAAGAATTAACCAAAAATATTAGCAAGCATGATACCAAGAACACTCTCATTTCCAAACAGGTTTTTAGATGGCATAATGAAAAGAAAATGTGGCAATATAAATATGAAAGATAAAAGGTATAGGCCACCATATATAAAGAAGGGAGATGTGAGGGGATTGATTGTCTTCTTTAGGCTATACAGCAGGAAACTACAGGATCAGGTACAGTGGGCACATCAGCACTTAGAAGGTCAAAGAGGAGAAAGCAAGCATGAGGACATGCTTAAAGATCAACAAGGGGGAGATATTGGCCCTCAATTTTGGTCAATTTTGCTTATTAAAAATCCACCTAATTCCCATAATTTTCCACATTATATCATCCACATATGCCTTATTTTGACCTTATTATGCATATTCAGGTAAATAAATTATGTTTTCCAATTTTAAGATATTTTTGTAAAAATTGGGTTTTAAGAGTATTTTTGGACATAACTGAAAATTCCTGTAATTTCTTCATGAAATTCATATATGCAGGACACCTTGGCACGAGATGAGAATGGATTTGGAAATCTTGCAAAAAATGGATGGAATATAATCTATTGGTCCGTTCAAATTGAGCTAAAACAGGCCCAATCAATGCTGGTCAAACATGACTTGTTTTCCAGGAATCCCTAGATAATAGGGAAGAAATAGTAGTTTTTGGGATTTTTCCAGATTTCGTGTAACTTAATGGATGAGTTCGACCTATATGGATAGGATTAGGATAAGATAAGGCTGTTAGATACATTGTAGCATAGTTTTTTTATCATTTATCTATTTTTACCAAGCTTATGAACCATTGAAACATGGAGAATTTGTATTATTTCATATTGAGACTTCTGAATTTTGTGAGTTAATTTGAGGAAACAGTTCCACCTTATTTTTGTTGTTCAATGATATGGATAATTGACTGATTTTTCAGTAGTTGATAATTTCTTCAATTGTGCAAGGCAAGGGTGGAGGGCCTCCACACCAAGCTAAGTACACTTCTTGGTTAAATTAGCTTAATTTTCATAAACTAGTTTTGCTTCAAATTTGTTCAGTTAATTAGATGAATGAGAATTTATTATATTTGCTAATGAATCTTGGTTTACTTCTAATCTGTATATGAAGGGACAAACAAATGTTTAAGTTAAACTCTCCTTCTATCTGATTCAAGAACAATAACTAGAATTCATCTTTCGTTTCCTTGTTTGTTAGGATATTCGGACACATAATAAATAGTTAAGTATAACTTGGTCTAGTGTATAGCTAGATAAAGTTTGTTTCTTTAATATGTACATTTGTAACTTATAATCTGACGGTCACGATATGTAGTGATCCAACGATTCACTCTCTCCTCGGTATTACCGACACTTGATCCATGGCTTAACACCCGATTGGTCCATGATCTCTATTTAAAGAGCATGGAGGGTCATTTGTCCGGTAACCATTTATGAGAGAAACGTATGTAAATTTTCTTTTTTATATTAATAAATTTCCTGAAGTGGTCGTTTTGGCTCAGGTCGTGGACTATTTCCCTCTTCGAGGGTTTTAACCACGTCAAATACTGGTGTACTGATATGTGATCTATTTGTGAGCGGTGACCTTTGGTGTTTGATCTAAGGAACTTACCCTGTAAATTCCTACATGGTATCATAGGAATTTTGAGGGCCACATCTGTTGTTGATCCAAATCCGAAGTCGGTTTGACTGCATGTGACTGTCGTTTTCCAGATCTACTATTTCTTACCACTTTCAGGCTGGGATAACTGCTCTATTGTGTCTGGAGTGTCTGTTACAGTGAAGAACCCCTTTCATTTCATGCGAAAATATTTATGGTTACCCAAGTTATGTCATTTTAGATTTGGAGGTATAAAGTATCTTTTTTTGCAGCTATATTTGTTAATCGTTCTATTTATTTGGGTTCCCTCTGTTTATTTCGGCTTATAGTTTTTGTTTTTTGTTTTTTTTGCCAGATCTACACCCTCTTCTCTGTGTATGCTCTTTTCTCTATGCTGTGTGTGATCTTTGCAAATCAGGAACAGGAAGATGGGATTTTTTTGCTACATATGCTCTTTCCCGTGTTTTTTTGCCGGAAAAAGCACGCACACCGAAGAGAAAAAATAAAATTAAAAAAATAAACCCTTCCTCCTTTCAAACAATTACAGAATCATTTTACTAGCTCACTTGGTGTAAATTTAGTTTATGAGAATAAAGGTCTTCGGTTCAAGTCTCTCTTTCAAGCTTCATTTTGTAAAAAAATCTTTGTTAAGTTGATTTTTCTTATAAAGCCCTTTGGCAAGTTACTGGTTTTAAAAAGAGGGTTTTATTTCAAAAGCACATGTAAAAGTAACATTGTAAAAGTGACTCTCACTTATTTATAAAAGTTGGTCACATAAAGTAGTTTTTTTTTTTAATTGAGCTCATTATATTAAGTGTGAAAAGGGGGGGGGGGGGGATTTTTAAGTAGAACTTCATCATCAACTTTCAACCTTTCACATAACTATTCGACATCTACATTACATTTTTTATAAAAAGACATAACTTCTTCATTTGGAAGTCGCTTTCCGAGCCTTTTTTTTTAACCAGCCTAATTTTTTGAGATATTTCCATTGGAGTAGTTAGTTTTAGCCTTTTCAGCTTCATTTAAAAAAAAAATGGAAAGTGCATGCCCGATTATTCTTAACAGTACCAATTATTTCCAATGGCTATCCTTCATGATAGACTTACTTAGAAGTAAAGGGCTTTATAGAAAAGCCTCAGGACAAGAAACTAAACCTACCGATGGAAATAAAGCTGCTAAATGGGAAAATAATAAAGATCAAGCACGAGGGTTGATAGGAATGTCCATTTCTCAAGATATTCGTTTTCATATCCAAGAAATTAACACCCCTATTACAACTATGAAAAAGCTAAATATTGTTTTTGGCATTGAAAATGAAATCAAGGCCCACCAACTTGAAAATGAGTTTCTTACTTTGGACCCCCAATAATTTCTCCTCTATTGAAGATTTTTTGTCCAAATTCAAGACCCTTAGACTTCTTTTAGAAGGTTTTAAGGTCAAAAAGGAAGATGGTAGCCTTATCTCTCCATTCTTGCTAAGCTTGGACCTGCATACTCTGTATTTGTTTCCACCTTCAATTCCACTAGAGAAGCCCTCATTTCTCAAGGAACAACCTACAAGACCCCCTCTTTTGATGTGTTTTGCAATTTCTTGTAAGAGAACAATAAAAAATCTTACACCTTGGTCTTATCAATACTGGAAACTCTTCTAAGAAAGCCTAAACAACCCAACAAAAACCATATCAAAAGAATCCCAAGAATTAGTATCCTAAAAAGAATGGTGCTAAACCAAACAAGGATCTTAAGCAATTTCAACCGCAAACTAAAAAAGAAACTCACCAAACTAATAAGGAAAATAAAAAAAATGAAGAAAATAGATAGACATTGAAATTTTTGTAATCGTGATGGCCATGTAGAGTCCAAATGTTTTAGGAAGATGCAAGCCTTGGAAGTAATAATGATGAAGCACCACATCACTTTGGAGAACTCTTCAACTTCATCTTTAGGAATGGCACTTTCTTCTTGTGGTTTTCAAGCATCAAAATCTGGTTATCGATTAAATGTATCTTCTTCTTCTCATTCTCATGAGTCGCTCATTGATTCTGGAGCTTCTTACCACATGGCCAAAAATAAAGCCATGTTTTCTTCTTTAAATGATGGTAACAAATAAAATATTTATGTTGGTGATGATAGATCTCTTAGTGTTGTAGGATATGGAACCATTCATCTAGATAATGGTCATTTTAATGATGTATTATGTGTTCCTACCTTGTCCTGCAACCTTCTATCTATTTCTCAGATAACTCATTCAGGTGAAGGGAAAAAAGTAGAATTCTCACCTCGTGATGTTGTAATCAAGGACCCCAAAGATCCTAGACATATTTTAGCTACTGGCATTGTTGATGATTCCACGTTGTGTAAGTTTGAAAACTTTGGGTCATCATTTCTTCCCTCCATTTTTGTTGCTAATAATGATGAAGTGAGCAAACTTTTGCATAAGCGATTTGGTCACTTGAACTATCGCTCTCTTCAAAATCTATGTAAAGAAAATATGGTGACATGTCTTCCTATGGTATCTTGTCAATATGGTGTTTGCTCCGGATGTGTACTCAGAAAACATCATGTAATATTCCCAATTTTTCACAAGGTAATTGGAATATTAGAGTTCTTAATTTTTTATTTAATTAAGTAAATAAAAGGGTGGAGGGACCCATATTCCTTAAAGATGAATAAGATCCACTTTTGATGTGTGAATGTGGATTAATTAAACATAGATCTACATAATGGAGTGGTGGAGCAGCTACTAATGTGAAAGGAGTGGAGATCATGTCTCATTAATGAGATAGATCATAGAGGTTGAAGCAGTCAACTGAGATCATGGAGGGAATCTAATGTAAGATCATAGAGCATTCATGATGAAGTGATGGAGGAAGTAGTGCATTTAATGCACACATGATGGAGAGGGTGCACATTGCATGTAGACATGATTGAGGACTTGGAGAGACAGCACAGTCAACCATGGAGGATTATGTCCACATGAACAACGTAGTTTAGAGGTGGGCTAGGGCTTGGGAAGGCTTACTTTGTATATAAATAAGATGAAGGCAACATTGGAGGGAGGCTTTAGTTTATGATTTGATGATCTGTTTAGATCCGGAGTTGTCATTTGAAATTACATGCACTCTTATGATGTTTAGCTAAGTTTGCAGTGTTGTTTAGCACAGGGTGTTCCCAAGTGGGAATCCCACCCTCACCCATGGGGGATTTGTGTGCCTACTCTGGGAATGTATTCTGAGCTACTATTTCATCATCAGGCATTGGTGCCATATTTTTTCCACTCTTTGCAAAACACATACCTTTAGGAATTACGCAATTTGTGAAGATTAGTTTGGGAGGAGGAGATTGTCTTCAATATTTCAGCTGGAGAATCGGTGAAGGATTATTCATATCACCTTGGAATTCAAGATCAGCATTCCCAGAGCCTCATTTCAGATCTGGCATCAAGCCAAAATTTATTGACCTCCTACCAGCATCAGTCCCATCAAGGATTGCGCAGTCCATCATTGTAGATCTAGAGGAGGAAGGAAGTTTCTAGCATTTCAGCTAGGAATCCTATGAGGGATCATCTCCTCACCTTTCCATCACTGTTTCCATCAGCCCAGAGCTTATTGCAGCAAATTTCAGTAGGAATTGAGTCTTTCCCTCTTGTATAGCGCATTTTTTCTAGCAGATGCATCTTTAGTTGTTGCATCTTGAGGAGGAGGAAGAAGAGACAAGATCTCAAGCTTCTAGCTTGGAGATCTGAAGGAGGGATCAACCCTCAAAGCTTAGATCTGGTTGTACATCATATTGCAGCCATCATATTATTATATCTAGCTTCAGATCTTCATAACCTAGCAGACCAAGGATCAAACCCAAAGAGGGTAAATTTCCAATCTCATAGATCTGGAATTTCCTATATGGGTTATCTTGGGTTGTCGTCATAGAGCCTAGATCTAGAATCTTGGCATCATCAGAGCTCCTAAGTTCCATAGATCTGCATTTCCCTTTTCAAAAGCTATATGTACATCATTAGCAAAAGGGATAGCACATTATTACTTCTTGCAGCTCTCCAGTTACGCAGTGTTTGTTGTAGGAGGCTTTCAAGGTCATTCTATGCCATCTCTTTGGCTAGAGTACCTCATATTTTTCTCACTGTTTTAATTGAATCATCTCCACATAATAAAATGGCTCATATATTCTGTGTATATCTGTGTTGATCATACTTTTACATGTACATTTTCTGAGTATCAAATATTGTGTTTGTGTATCAATGCATTATTCCATTTTGGGATATTACAGTGGTATCAGAGCATGATATTTGGCTCAACTTGTGGAAATTATTGACAACATAATAAAAGCAGATAGTAGAGATCCACTATAATGGAGGGATTAAGTTTTGTTGCATCTTTCTTTAGAACTATGAAGGATATCTCTAAGGAGATCAATGAAATGAAGAAATAAAGGCAAAGAGAAACCTCAAGAAGGTTTCAGGATGAAGAAGGTCCCAGTACTTCTTATTAGCAACAAAGAAGAATATAGAATCATAGATATCCTCAAAGATCCACTATGCCCACTTTCTTTGAAGAAGGTGAGTGGTATGAAGAAGAATATAGAAAAAGCATGGAACCTGAGACTCATGAGAATCTCAGCTTATATCTTGAAGAGTACAAAGCACAATCTAGAGCATTCAAGGAGAATCTAATTCTCCAACAATTCTTCAAACTCAAAGAAGAAAGAAGATCCTATAGCAGCAATAGAAGAAAGAGGCATAATAGATTCTATTTGCCTACATTTGATGGATCTTCCTCAAGCACTGTTAAGGCTTGGAGGAAAGAGTTAGATGCATTTTTTAGGCTACATCCTGTAGCTGAAAAAGAGGATGTCCAGATTGCAGCACTTCATATTCTAGGTGAAGCCAATGGTTGGTGGTTTCGTCACATGGAGGATGCAAAGGTGACTAAATATTTAGACCTCTTTCACAAGTTGAGAAAGAAGTTTTATGTGAGAAAACCAGAGATGTGTCCCAAAGAGAAATTTTCTAAGGAAGCAAAAGAGGATGTCAATCTTGTCACTCTGGACAAAGAGACACTACATTCACCACCAGCTCCAGAAGTACTTGTATCCAGAGGAGAGACACTTGCATCTTTTCAAGATAGTCTTAAGCTCTTGACATATATATTCCCATGCATGATTCAGGAGATGCATGAGGAAGAAGGGGTAGATTCCAGCGCTGGTACATTGATAGAATATCAGCCATCACTCTTACCAATAGTTGGAGAGATCATTGTGCCGGTTGGAGGAAGTCTTGTGGTCTTGCAAGAGGTTCCCATACATCATTTGATCCAAGGTATGCATGCACTTTCATCTCATAGTGTTTCAGTACCTCTTATTGAAACTTATGGGGACATGCCACCAGGGCTATTGCATGACCAAGGATTAGAAAACCATGTTGATTTGGAGCAACAACATATCACTGCGCAGAGGACCCTTGATTTGATCAAGGAGGAGATGAAGAGCTATCCCAGTTCATCATTGTTGAGCTACATTCAACCCTTTGAGTTGAAGTGAAGAGTTTTAAAGATGGGATGAGCATGATCCTATGTACAATGACTAGCTATAAGTTTAGCATTGTGCCTTGCCAAGAGACATCATATGTATCACCATGAAGATATATAGTGATGTCATTTAGTAGCAGTGATGATGAGAGGGCCCCATCATTCTTGGAGAATTCTGAAGGTAGATTCACTCATGAAGCAATGGAGGTAAAGATGATAGATGGTAGACATATTGAGATGAGGAATATTTTCTCCTTTCCAGATGACATTTTCTCAATGAGCATCTCACAGCTCAAAGAGAAACTTCTACTTGCAACAGATCCAGAACCTCAGTAGTTTTGGAGGGCCATTAGTGAAAAGAGAATCTCACGGGGAGATCTCATTAGAGGTGCACTTCAAAATATCATGGAGTGTAAATTTCTTCATTAGTTTGAGGTGGATGGTATTCTACAATGGTAGGATACCATGTTTTTGGAAAACATCATTCATCATCCACATTGGGATGAGTGGGTGAGGATGATAAGCAAGGGGTTGTATGACCATTTGTAGATATATGACATGGGCCAGAAAGAATCTTGGTTACGCTAGTTTCTCTTGGGTGAGTATGGATACTACCCAACAACACATATTTTCATGATCCATGCCTTATAAAACACTCATGTAATGAAGAAGGAGGCATGGATGTGCTGGCTGCTCTTGGGTGAGTATGGTTACCACCCAATAGCTCATATTTCCTTGACACATGCCTTGTGTATCAATGATAGAATGAAGCAGAAGAAGGCATGTTCACTTTGGTTGAGATATTTTGGCCATCACATGACATCTCCCATGTTTATGTGTTTTGTATTGTTTGTAATATGGCATAATACTCTCATGATGTGTGATAATGAAGTTTGTTTGTATTGGGCTGATATGACCTTCCATATGCCATTCAGTGTGTTGTTGTTGCTCCATGACTCACACAATGATGTGAAGAGGCAGCAAGAGATCTTGTTGCTTTGGCTTTTATTGGGGGACTTTGGTCCTACATAATCCCCTACTTTTCATGATAGTGTTGGAGGATGGTAGCAAGAGGCACTCCTCCGATGGCTTTTACTTGGAGAGTATGGACACCATACTTGGTATTTTGATGGTGTGGTGTGGCAGCAAAGAGAATTTTTGCGTTCATTACTATTGGGAGAATATGGTTTGAAATATTTGTATACCCATATGTTATTTCTTCTTTGGTACAATGTTGGAATGATTCTTGGATCCAACAAGGCCAACAGGGCTAAGGATGGAGGCATGAAAAGCCTCTCTTTACTTCATAAAGCATGGGATGAAGAGATGTTTTGTGAGATGGAGCTTCTCCTTTGTGGGAAGAACCACTTTATATTATATATCTCATGTATTGATGATGATGTTGGGTAGCTTATGGTTGTCACTTGGTACTTCTTAGAGAAACAAGGACATCTAACTACACAATTGGAGGTCATTCTATGCATTTTTAAGAGACAACTTTGGAACCAAACATGCATAACACATTGCAGCAAATGGAGGAGGCCTTCCTTATGTGGATGTCATTTGGAGGTGAATAGATGGCTTTGCATCTACTTTTGTAGATGCTTGAGGAAAAGAAACATTTTTTCAGGGAGGTTTGTAATATTCCAAATTTTTCACAAGATAATTGGAATATTAGAGTTCTTAATTTTCTTATTTAATTAAGTAAATAAAAGGGTGGAGGGACCCATAATCATGTGTGAATGTGGATTAATTAAACATAGATCTACATAATGGAGTAGTGGAGCAGCTACTAATGTGAAAGGAGTGGAGCTCATGTCTCATTAATGAGATAGATCATAGAGGTTGAAGCAGTCAACTGAGATCATGGAGGGAATCTAATGTAAGACCATAGATCATTCATGATGAAGTGATGGGGGAAGTAGTGCATTTAATGCGCACATGATGGAGAGGGTGCACATTGCATGTAGACATGATCGAGGACTTGGAGAGACAACGCAATCAAACATGGAGGATTATGTCAACATAAACAATGCATTTTAGAGGTGGGCCAGGGCTTGGGAAGGCTCACTTTGTATATAAAGAAGATGAAGGAAACATTGGAGGGAGGCTTTAGTTTATGATTTGATGATCTGTTTAGATTTGGAGTTGTCATTTGACATTCCATGCACTCTTATTTTGTTTAGCTAAGTCTGTAGTGTTGTTTAGCACAGGGTGTTCCCTAGCAGGAATCCCACCCTTACCCACGGGGGACTTTTGTACCTACTCTGGGAAGGTATTCTGAGCTGCAATTTCATCATCAGGCATTGGTGCCATATTGTTTCCACTCTCTGCATAACACATACATTTAGGAATTACGCAATTTATGAAGATCAGTTTGGGAGAAGGTTGTCTTCAGTATTTTAGCTATAGAACTGGTGAAGGATTATTCCTATCACTTTGGAATTCAATATTAGCATTCTCGGAGCCTCATTTGAGATCTGGCATCAGGAAAAAATTTATTGACCTCCTATCCGCAGCAATCCCATCAAGGATTGTGCAATCCATCATTGTAGATCCAGAGGAGGAAGGAAGTTTCTAGCATTTTAGCTAGGAATCCTATGAGTGATCATCCCCTCAACTTTCCATCACTGTTTCCATCAGTCTGGAGCTTATTGTAGAAAATTTTAGCAGGCATTTTATTATTCATCAGTAATTTTACCTATTTATATGACTAAATTCTTATCCTAGATTTCTAGAAACAAAATTCACGAATCTCGTGAGTTCTAGAAATCTCACTGCCTTTATTATCCTTAGGATTAAATTTTCACTATTCCACTACTTTATCAAGTCATGGTCAATCTATCACTCCCATAAGACCAAAATCATGGACTTATATCCCTCATTCTCACTGTGTTGGCCACCTCTGACTTTACCACTCTGTTTCTGAACGCCTAAGCCTTCTATTTTTACACCTTGGTTTGCCAAGTAGCCTAAACCTTTTCCCCTATTCACCAAGTGCCTCAAGAAGTGGTGATTTTAAACTCCCTTTTTGGGCTCTTTAGATAAATCAAATATTTCAGATCGCAATGCATAAAGTTTTGTCAAAACCCTGTTTTCACCTCCAAACCCTGATTCAAGTTTTTAGTCAAACACCTAGTCCAAAGGACATCCCAATAGGTCATGTAGGGTCTCCTAGGTAATGCATTGCTTCGGTTTCCTAAACTCACTATTTTTACATACTCTCAAAGGTGAAATCAAATGAAAAGAAATTTAGGTCATGATTGTCCAAAGAGTGTCAAAATATCTTCAGGGAAGGACCTCCTAGATCAGATCATAAAGTCTGCAAAATGACAGTTGCCTATCTTGAAGCATTTATGCAGGAATACTTTGTAATGGTTATCAGTAGAAGAAAGGCAGAGTAAGAAGCCAAAATACTATGTTGTGACACCTATAGCAGATTAGAAGTGGTCAATAAGAAAACACAGCAGGCATGGTGTACAACCTTTGGCAAAGCATATGTATCATTGTCAAAAGCACTGAGAGGGAAAAGGGTTAAGTTCTAAAATAAATTACTAAAGGGCCATTTTTTGTGTTTAAAGTCACCACCTGTGAAGAAAATAAAATATCAGCAAAGGAGATGAAAGACCAAAAGAAAAACATTAGTAAAGTGGATTTTGGTTTTAAATTTATTAAAATTCCAAAGGTATAAAAGCATTGTCTATCACTCAAGCACTTTCCTCATTTGCAAAAGAGGGTGTAGAGCTTTTCAAAGGGAAATTTTGAAATTCTAGCAGATATTTGGGCAAGAAAATTGGTGCTACGATTCTGTAAACTTGTGCTACGGACCTGTGCATAACCCTTGTGCTTTTTTCCACATGACGCTATGCGCCTGTAGCGGTGCGCTATGTGTTGAACCCTTCAGTTTAAGAGCTGCACGACACGGTATGGAGAGGCTACCCGATAACTCGGGTGCTACACGCAGGGGCATGTAGAGTTCGCCTGATAGCCTAGGTGCTACGTTCAATGACGTGCAAAACCGCCCGACAGCCCAACGCTACTATGCACCCACCCGTTCAGTGGCTACCCAACACTCCATCCTCCCGACACCTCATGTAGAGGCCACCCACACTATGCGCCTGAGCATGAAGAATTTACCCAACCCTGCGTGTAGAGGCCGCCTGACTACGCGTTCAGGAGGACACGACTGACGTGTGTTATGCACTTGTGCTGCGCATTCAGCCAGTGATTTTTTAAAGTTGTTTCAAGCCATCCAACTGCCTCAAAAACTCTCCAAATTTTTGTTGGGCACTCTTCAAGATTTATATAATAGGTATTTAGTTTTTATACCCCCTCTCGTGTTTCTTTTAAAGGGTGAATTTAGAAAGAGAGCTTGGAACCCTAGGGGAAGGAAATACTTAGTATCCATGCTAAAAAGTAGTTTTCCTGCAAAATAAACCTATCCATTTGCACAACTGAAATCCACAGTGATAAGCCTTGACACCACTACATCCTCACCATCTCACTGATCATCTTCATATCATTCCACAAGTAGTTTCAAGTTTTTTATTTCAAGGTAAGGGGAAAAAGAAAAAATGCCTAGAGAAGGTAGTGTTAACAATGGCGAAACAGGCCAAAGGCCTAGATAACAACATAGGAAGGGTGGGAAAGAAAATAGGTTTGAGCCTGTAAACACTAAAGAATTGGCAGCCTCTCCTACTATAGTTCCATATTTCCAAGAGGTAGGATGCTATGAGTTCTGTGAGAAAGTGTAGAGAGTCCAAAGTTACCCTCAGTTGACCAAAATTTTTCTCCTTAACCTCCATGACCACCAAGTACATCTAGCTAGAGTGAATTTTGAGCTGACCACCAATGCAATCTCTATGGCCATTGGAATACCTTGTATGGGAGAAAAATGGTTCAAACAGGTGTATTTGGACCTAAGACATTATCAACCCTTCTTAAAATCAAGTTTCCAAGTTGATTGCAAAACCATTTTCCCCTTTTCTCATTTGTTGGAAAGATATGCTCCTTTAATGTGAATCGTTATGAAATACTTCACCTGTGAGGGTAAGTTTTCCAGGATCTATTCCTACCACATAAGACTACTTATGCATTTCACTAGGGCCAAGCTGCTACATTTTCCCTACTACCTTTGTAAAAGTATTGATAAAATGTCATCCATTGTGCAAAAGAGGCCTCCCTCACAACAGATGTCAAGTATTTTCCACCATTCCCTCATCAAAATGATTGTCTTACACCCATTAGAGCAACAAGGCATCCCATGGGAATTTTTCATTGCCCATAGTGTTTTCACAAATCCACAACCTCTTCCTCTGCAAAGTTACCCTAATAATCCCATCCACCTTCCTCCACTCCTCCATCACCCTCCACTGACCATGATTCATCCCCTTCACATGAATCCTCTCCCCAAATAAACCTCCCTCTTTCACCTTCTCCTAAAAAATCAGAACATGAAAAAATAAGTGACGAAGAGGAACATGGCAGTCAAGAAGAAAATGACAGTCAAGAAGAAGAAACAAATAATGAGGGAGAGGAAGATGAAAGTGAAGAAAGTGATGACAGAGAGGAAAATCAAAGTTAAGAAAGTGATGACAGAGAGGAAAATGAAAGTGAAGAAAGTGATGACAAAGAAGTGTAGAAATTTGCTGAATAATGATTAATTATCCACCGAGACTATCCTGATCACATATCAATTTGAATTCATATGCAACACATAATCTCTTCCACTCAGATCATCACACATGCGGAAATAAAACAAGCGATAGCACATCAAATCATCATACACATTAACACGGTATGTATGGGGAAAGCTTATAGCTGAAAACCCCGCAGCTATTGTGTATATTATAATGGAGAAATCATGTAACAAACTCAGTACAATACTCCTCACAAGTACTCAGTACTTTCTCATAAAGTTACACACAAACTAGCTTGGTTTTGAACAGGTTACTGGTTCAAAACTCACCACTAATTGCCTTGCCTCTATTGTGCAATCATGGCTTGTCTAAATAGAGATCCAAGGTTTGAATCTCCTTGGCTTGATAGCACAATCATCATGGGAAATTCCTCCAAGTGTGGTGCAAATCTCATGCACAACTGATGTCACCACTGATAGCTAACTCCACCCTTTCATCTACCTCTTTCACTGGTCTCCACTGGACTGTCCATGCACTGTAGTGAACTGATGTGTTCTTGAGTTGAATAATGAGTTACTAATTTATGAATTAAATAATATTTAATTCACTCCACTCATTACTAGTTGATTAGCTAGTTAAACTAATCTCAACTAGTTCAACTAAGTTAAACCGAACACAACTCCACCATCTGTCTCATCAACTCCACCAAACGTCTGCCACTGAAGTCCTAACTGAATTCAACCATGCATGAGATCACCAAACCCTTAGGAATAGCGTAATTCCTCTGTCAGATGCATGAGCCAATTCCAAGGCTCGAACTGAAGTGCTCCAAGAGAGTAAACTGAAGTTTATAGTCCAAATATTATTAAGGGTAAATAATATTTGACTTCCCTATTTTTAGGATAGGCAATCTAAATATAGACTTCGACCTATAGGTCAAAAAATAGAGGTCCATCTATTTTTACCAACATGACCAATACTCCAAGAATAACATACTGCAACCCCTGGACCATGCTCCATATGTCTAAAACTAGACATAGTCTAAAAATAGACTTTGCGCCAGAATTTGCCTGCGGGCCCACTTAGTGAAGGCGACTTCATTTCACTAAGCTCCATCATCTTGCTGCATTTTCAACACTCCCTCTCAGCAAGATATGGATTATCTGCAACCCCTATCCTGCCTCTGTGGAATTTTAACTTGCTCCTGGTGAGCGCCTTCGTCAGGATGTCGGCATCCTGATCCTCCGTGGGAACATATGAAAGCATCATGATTCTCCGCTGAACACAATCTCTGATATGATGATACCAATCTGTGAAGCCATGCTACCTCAACTGATCCTCCTGTCTGTACCATGAACCATATCCCGATGTGCCTCTAATATAACGCAATACATGCTTGCCTGCCTTCCAAAAGAGCTTGGTAGGCTTAACCATAGCTTGCGAAAGCTGGTTAACTGCATAGCATATATCGGGTCGTGTATTGACCAGACACATAAGCGACCCCACCAACTGTCGATAGACAGTGGCATCCACTACCTCCGCTGAAGTAGCATCCTCCTTCCTCCAACCACCAGGAAGAGGAGTGTCAACAGGCTTGCAGCCTTGCATGTTGAACCTCTCCAGACTCTCCCGGGCATACTTGCCCTGAGAAACAAACAGTCCTCCACTGCGCTGCCAAATCTCCAATCCCAGGAAATAATGAAGGATGCCCAGGTCCTTCATCTCAAACTCTCGTGCAAGATCCTCCTTGCATGAAAGTATCAACCGCTCATCGCCAGTCAAAATCAGATCATCTACATACAGTACGATGATCAACAGCTTCCCCTCCACCACAATCTGGTACAGGTTTGGATCCGCCTCACTCTTGGAGAATCCAAGCCCGGTGAAGTAGCCGTCTATCCGAGTGTACCAAGCACGAGGTGCTTGCTTCAGCCCGTACAGTGCTCTCTTGAGTCGGCACACATGCGACTCACTGCTGAAGATCTCAAAACCTTCAGGCTGCTCTATGTACACCTCCTCCTCAATAACTCCATTGAGGAACGCAGTCTTCACATCCATCTCATGAATGTGCCACCCCATCTGCGCTGAGAGAGCAAGGATCGTCCGTATGGAAGAGTACCTTGCGACAGGTGCAAAAGTCTCCTCATAATCGATCCCCTCGATCTGTGAAAAGCCACGAGCGACAAATCTCGCCTTGTACTTCTCCACACTCCCGTCAGCCGCCTGCTTCACTTTGTAGATCCATCGCGAACCCACCACTGATTTTCCCTCCGGTCTTGGGACAATCTCCCATGCACTGTTCCTGACGATCGAATCATATTCTTCGATCATGGCATCAACCCATGCGGGTTCCTCCACAGCTTCCTCAAAAGAGGATGGCTCCGTCACAACACATTGACTCACAAGAGCCATGCATCCAGTGTACCGATCCGGTGACTGTCTCTGTCTGCGCTGTGCTGTAGGTGGTCCTACAACCTTCTCTGCATCCCGAGCCAGTCGCTCAGCTTCTGTAGTGCGCATGCGCCCTCTGATGGTTGGCGCTGCATGGGTGGTTTCTTCCACCTCCTGAACTTCCTCTTGTGGCCGATCCACATCCGGAAGCTCCTCCTTAGGAACTAACAGCTCCTCATCTGCATGCAAGTGTAGCTCCCTCTCAAGCGAACACTGCATGGTTTTCTCCTCCTGAAATTTATCCTCATTGTCAGTCAGCTCTTCAATCAAGCCCCGACAAATAACTCTGATAGTTGGGAGGTATCGTTGTACTGACAATATTCCAACTTCAGCAGTTGGATCCAGCTTCCTTCTCGCATCCTTCGTCACATG
This sequence comes from Pinus albicaulis, assembly GCA_034641835.2. Lineage (NCBI taxonomy): Eukaryota > Viridiplantae > Streptophyta > Pinopsida > Pinales > Pinaceae > Pinus > Pinus albicaulis. The sequence continues at coordinate 164,930,863 of CM076571.1, read as the reverse complement.
CATGTAGACAGGAGATCCGAAAATCCGCAAATGGGAAATATCAGCCCTCTTGCCAGAATAAGCCTCCTCTGGTGTACTCATGCCAAGAACCTTGTGAGGACAACGGTTCTGCACATACACTGCTGTATTGCATGCCTCAGCCCACAAGTGAAGGGGTAGGCCCCGATCATGCAACATCGCCCGTGCAGCACCCACGATCGTTCTGTTCTTCCGCTCAGCCACCCCGTTCTGCTGTGGGTTATGGGGTGCGATGAGCTCTCTCCGAATCCTTTCTGCGCTGCAAAACTCCTTGAATTCAGCCGAGATGAATTCACCACCGTTATCACTCCTTAGAGCAATCACCTTCTTCCCCGACTCCTTCTCGACCAGTGCTTTAAACTCACAGAACTTCGCGAATGTATCGCTCTTCTTCTGCATGAAGAAGATCCAGCATTTTCGAGAGAAATCATCAACAAAGATCACATAATACTTGTGCTTTGCTGTCGAAGCAACTGAGAAAGGACCACACACGTCTGTGTGAACTCTCTCAAGGATCGTCGTGGTGCGACTATCCTTCTTGTGAAAGGTGGCTTTCACATACTTCCCTAAAGTACACCCCTTGCACTGATCTGACTGCGCAAGAGTGCCCTTAGGAAGCCCAGTAGAAATCTGTTGTAGGATCTTCAAAGCTCCATGGTGAAGGTGGCCCAATCTCCTGTGCCACAGTTCGCCCTCATCATCCCGGCTCACCACTTCTCCCACCTTGCATGCCATAGCTGCACAGCCATCTACCTGCAACTGATAAAGGTTCTTGGTTCGAACCCCTATCTTCCGGGTCTCTCCAGTAGTCTTACTGCGTAGGAAGGCTTTTCCTTCGCTGAAGACCACATCATACCCCTTATCCTCCAACATCGCCACAGAGATCAAGTTCTTCTTCAATCCAGGTACATGCATGACATCCTTTAGTACAAAGGGTTTACCAGACTCCTTCTGAAAGGATATGGTACCGATACCAGTCGCACTATATCTACCATCATCGCCCATCTCGATGTGCACACCCAAATCTTTGTCCTCCAGATCTGAGAACAAATCCCGATCTCCCATCATATGAAATGACGCACCGCTATCCAAGAACCACACCGATCCCAACACACTTGAAACCAAGCATGCGATCAGTGAAAAGTCAAGCTCGAACTGTGAAGCCAAAGCTTCTCCATCTGCAGATCTTCCCGCTTTCTTGTTTTTCTTCTTCTTTGGACAATTGGTAGCATAATGTCCGTGATCATGGCAGTGAAAACACTTCACTTTCGCCATATCCTGCTTCTTGCCCTTTGCACTGGAATGAGAAGTTTTCTTACCCTTCCCCTTCTTTGCTTTGGCAACCAAAGCACAATTTTCTTCATCAGCTCCCTTTGATGAAGATCCATCCCAAGTAGTCCTCCTTATCTCCTCCTGCATGAGATCCGCCCAAAGGCGCTCCCATCCCGGCAGCTTCTCCTGACCATTGACACTATCTTGATATGAGTGCCAAGCCTTCGGAAGACCAAGGAGAGCCAGGTCGACCATGTCCTCATCTTCGATAGTCACCCCCACACTTCCCAGCTCATCTCTGCACTGAGTGAACTTCGTGAGGTATTTGGCGATACTGTCGCCCTTCTCCATCTTGATGTTCCTAAGCTTATCTTTGAGCGCCAGCTTCCTTTGGTCGCTCTTACTCTGGAATAGATCCGTCAAAGCTTTCCACATTAAATATGGAGAAGCCTTTCCATGCAGGCTAGATACAATATGATCCTTGACGCCCTCCAATAGGATCCTTCGACATTTCGCCATCTTCTTTTGCCATGCTTTGACTTCAGCAAGATCAGTGGGCCTTTGGACATCTATATCCATGAACTCCTTCAGTCCATTATCTTCTAATACTGCCTCCATGCGATCCTTCCATGCAACATAATTCGAACTGCCTTCAAGAGCATATTCGAGTCGCAAACCGTTGAAAGACATTTTCAATTCTGGCACCAAGAAAAAAAAACTATTGCAAAATTCGAATTCCAACTCAAAACTCAATCGCCCTTGATCTGTGAGAACAAATTATTTCTAGCACAGAGATCGACTACAGGGGCATTTACTGGATATATCACCTTTCAAAGAAAGGATGGATCCAGAGGCTACCGGGCCCGCATGCAGACTCTGTCTACCGAAATAATTTTGTAATCACTGTGATGATCAATCTCTGCTTCAAAAGCTCCGATACCATGTAGAAATTTTCTGAATAATGATTAATTATCCACTGAGACTATCCTGATCACATGTCAATTTGAATTCATATGCAACACATAATCTCTTCCACTCAGATCATCACACATGCGGAAATAAAAACAAGGATAGCACATCAATTCATCATACACATTAACACAAAGAGTGTATGGGGTTCACTAGCAGTTGAAAACCCCATACCTATTTGTGTATATTATAATGGAGAAATCATGTAACAAACTCAAGATAATACTCCTCACAAGTACCAAGTCTTTCTACAAGTTACACACAAATAGCTTGGTTTTGATGTGTTACCGTTCAAAAACTTACTACTAATTTCCTTGCTCTATTGTGCAATCATCATGGGTAATTCCTCCAAGTGTGGTGCAAATCTCATGCACAACTGATGTCGCCACTGATAGCTAACTCCACCCTTTCATCTACCTCTTTCACTGGTCTCCACTGAACTGTCCATGCACTGTAGTGAACTGATGTGTTCCTGAGTTGAATAATGAGTTACTAATTAATGAATTAAATAATATTTAATTCACTCCACTCATTACTAGTTGATTAGCTAGTTAAACTAATCTCAACTAGTTCAAATAAGTTAAACCGAACACAACTCCACCAACTGTCTCATCAACTCCACCAAACTTCTGCCACTGAAGTCCTAACTGAAGTCAACCATGCATGAGCTCACCAAACCCTTAGGAATAGCTTAATTCCTCTGTCAGATGCATGAGCCACTTCTGTAGCTCGAACTGAAGTGCTCCAAGAGAGTAAACTGAAGTTTAGAGTCCAAATATTATTAAGGGTAAATAATATTTGACTTCCCTATTTTTAGGATGGGCAGTCTAAAAATAGACTTCGACCTATAGGTCCAAAAAATAGAGGTCCATCTATTTTTACCAACATGACCAATACTCCAAGAATAACATACTGCAATCCCTGGACCATGCTCCATATGTCTAAAAATAGACATAGTATAAAAATAGACTTTGCACCAGAATTTGCCTGCGAGCCCACTTAGTGAAGGCGACTTCATTTCACTAAGCTCCATCATCTTTTTGCATTTTCAACAAGAAGAAGAAAAAGAAGAAAGTAGTGAAAAAGGCAGTGAACCAAAAAGTGAACAAAAAGGCAAAGGCAGTGGAGCTAGTTGAAGATGAGGAAATCGATGACAGCCCAAGGACAGAGGCAGATTTTGATGAGCCAAATAATGACTGTAAAGAAGAAAATAGTGAGCACAATAGCAGTGATGAAAGGAGCAGTGAAAAATATGAAAATAGCAATCAAGAAGAGACAAAGTTTAAAGAAAATTGCAGTGGGAAAAACAGTGAATATAGTGGGAAAATTAGTGTGGGTATAGACACACATAATGGGGAAGAAAGTGATAGTCAAAGTGAAGGAGAAACTAATGAAGATACCTTTGACAGTGACCCCACATAAAATGCAAGCAATAATACAGAGAATTAAGATGTAGAGACGGGTAGAGTTTGAAAGTAAAGAAAGTGGGCCAGATAATGAATAAATTGGGCCAAATAATGAAGGGGCTAATGACAGTCATAATGAAGAAAACCTAATGACTGATAGCCCTAACAAAAGTGACAGTAGTGATCCCATGACCTCAAAGGGAAACCAAGGGAATGAAAATGCGCCAAGCAGTGATGAGGACACCTCTAACCATGACAAAAAATAAAATGACAATGAAAATTATGATGTTGTAAACATGGAGGATGACAATGTAGAGGACATGGAAGAAGATGACAATGGTGAAGATCAAGGTAGTGATACTAGCATGGGAGAAAATGAAAATGCCTCTCAAGAAAACAATCTTGAGATCACCAAAGATGAAATGAAACATGTTAAATCTTGTACTCTCACTTACCGAAGAGGATCAAGGCGAGTGTTTGCTGCCTCTAAGAGGCAAGAGACCTTGCCATCTACTTCAGTTCAACCACTGGACAAAGGTAAGCAAATAGTGGAAGAAGAAGAGGAAGATCATGAAAAAGAAAGAGAGTTTGAACTTATTCACATAAATAGTGATGATGAGAATGAAACAAGAATTTCAAACTCCCTCCTCCAAGATAGGAATGCACAAATCAAGGACTTGGAAGCTGAATTAGAAAGAGCAAAGGATTTCATTCACTTATATCAGATGCAAAACAAGAAAATGAGTGCCCAACAGGCCATCCATGAAACAAGAACACTCAGGTACCGGAAAGTGGCTCAAAGGGCACAGGTGAGGTTGGAAGATTTCATGGGCACTTATGAGGAGATTAGTGATGAGGAAGGTCAAACTAGAAGGAGACCTAGAACTATGGGTCTAAGGAAAGCGTTGGCAAAGCAGAGGGAAGAAGAATCAGCCCAAGCAGAACAACTTTCTCTCCATGAACTCCTTGCAAGGGAAATTTAACATGATAGGGAGTCATGGCTTGAGAGGGCTAACATACACCTTGAGGCCAAGCTAGAGAAGGCAAATAAAGACTTGGATTTACAACAAAGAATGACCAAGCATTATGCCCAAAGAAATCAATTTTGCAAGGGAAAAACTCAAAAAGGCCCAAATTGAGATCCAAGCACTAAAAAAGGAAAAGAGCCAAGCTAAAATTAGTATTTTAGCTCAAGCTTATCTACAGGTCTGCCAAGACCCATGAGGCATACTTCCACCAAATTTGGGAAGTTTTTGACAAGATTTTGTTTTTTGCAAATTTTGAGGCTAGGAGCGCAGCAGACCTAGTGCTACGCTCTTTTTCAGGGCATCTTCAGGAGGAAAGGACTGCATTTTTGGCTTCCTCATCACTCATATAACATGCTCAAAATTTTTTAGCTCAATTGGAGTTGTTTTTGTCCCCCAAAAGGGTCAAAAACACCCAATTTTTCATCATTCTGCCTGCTTTTCAGGACATGTGCTGCGCTCCTATCAGTCTTGGAATTTTCACTTTTTGGATAGGTTTTAGAGGAAATATTGGAGAAAAAAGGGTCAATATTGAAATTATACTTCAAGGGCTTTCCAACGAGCCATCACAGAGCCTTTTCTGACATCGGGAAGGCCTTCAAAACACTGTTGTAAGAAGACCCATTTTTCTTGTTCATGTGCTGCGCTTTTGGCATAAAATTTCATTTCAAAACACAGTGCTGCGCTCTTGTGGTTGACAAGTCAAAATGTGCATTTTGAAAGTTTTAGGAGGCTTGTCAGAGCCTAAAGGTCAATTTAATTGCTAAAAATGGCCAAAAGGATATTTATTTTAGATATTTTGTGCCTTGGGCCTTGCAAGGCCTCAAGGACAATAGAGATACTTTTGTTTAACCAATGGACTTCTAGATACTCTATTAGTTTCTTCTCCTCCTTGCTTTTTATATAAAGCATGAGGATTCATTGTAATAGAATGATCTGAAATGTGAGAACTTCTTATTTCTAATACAGAGATGGACTGTAGGGGCATTTACAGGATATGTCACCTTTAAAGAAATGATGAGATACTGAAGCTTTCTGGCCCTTTACAGACTCTGCCTAAAGAAATAATAGAAGTAATCACTAATGATATGGAAATGAAACTACTTGTTTGCTAGTGCAAGGTATTCATTATCCATTAACTTATGTGTGCAAACTGTTTAATATGTTTTGCAATTGGAACAAAATGCTTTTGGTGAATTTATGAGTCTTTTTATGTGTAGGAGGCTTATTTCTTTTTACTGTTTAATATCTTTAACTCTGATGAAACACATAAAATAAATCACAAAATATAGCACAGCATATGATAAGGCAGTTCACCCCTCCTGGGCTACATCTGCCGAGTCCAAGGCCCCAAAATGGGCATGGCCTTGCTCTTATTATGCTAAAAATTGCTTATACAGTGATCAGAAAGCATAAACAAGAAAAAAATGTTGTGGAAATGAGTTCAAAACACAGAAAATAGTAAATATAGGCTTTCGTTTCACCTCCAAAGGTTAACCATAGCCCAATACAGCTCCAACGCTCCCTAGGCCATGATGGCTCTCCAAGCTTCTCTGCTGAAAAGGTACCTAAATATTATCTGTTGCCTCTACAACCTGCACCATTGGCTCTGGAATGCTCAAATTACCCAAAATAAAAATAAAAAAAATCGCTCCAAAAGGTTTTCCCTAGCAAAAGTTATGAGAAAAACCACTTTTGCCCAATGAGGCCTAGAAAACCTCCACCAAAAGTGGAGGAACTGCAGATAGCTCCACTAATTTAGGCCTGGTGCCATTCTGGGCGAAGTCCCACCAAAATCTCTGCGCGGTTAGGAGTTATCAATAAATTTTATTTTTGTACATGGCCACATGCTGAGGTTTGCCGTAACCGTCGGGGGTGGACGGTTAATACAACCGTAGCATTAACTCTTTAGCGCCATGTCTGCCAGTCATGTGAACACTTGTAACAAACTGTGGTTATCCGTCAGCTTGGACTTTGGGGCATGGTCTCTGCTCCAGGTCTCATTGATAGGGGGCTGGCCCCCTTTCGGCCCCGCCACATTTTATTACAAACTTTATATATGCGTGGAAGAATAAAGTTTATAAGAACCATGTTGCAGCGTGTTGGTCGGGCCCATGGGCTGGTGGCCACCCGACCTGCGGTCGATTCCTGTCAGCCCATACAAATTTTTATACAAAAAACTTTGGATTCTTGGGGCCACGTGGCGGCCTCCAGGCTTGCCACGTGGCGCCCGCTCATTGGTCTGCCCAGAATATTTTGCAAAATATTCTGTGGAATATTCTGAAAATATTTTGTGGAATATTCCTTTTTTAATATTTTTTTATCCAAAGTCAAACTGAGTCAAATTGGGCTTTTTCCCTGAAATTGAGAAACTTCAAAATTGAATATCTTTCTCATACAACATCGGTTTTGAGTGTCGTTCGCGGCTACAGGATCATTTTTTCGAGACCTTTCCATTCATTCTGGTTTCAACCAATTCTAAGAAAATAAAATTTTGAGCATTTTTACAACTTAGGACATGATCACTTGATCACACCTCCCCATTGGGAAGCCTTTGGACCCCAAAAGCCTTCAATTACCTGTTAAGAAGATGAGGGTATATCTCCCTCACCTTTTCCACCTCCATCCACTTTTCCTTACTCGGTTTGTTGCCTTTAAGACCAACCCGAACATAATCAACATTTCCCCTCCTTGAAGTGTGTGTCCTTCTGTCAAGGATAGCATCTTCTTTCAGCTCATCCAAAAATTCTGGCGAGAAATACTCTATGGATGGTAGCTGAATATCACTTTCATAATCAGAAATTAAAGGAGGTTCATACAAACGTAAATTTTCCACATTAACAATGGAATACATTTTCATATATGAAGGTAAATCTAGTTGAAAAACAATATTTCCAACTTGTTTAAGGATCTTGAATGGACCATAACGAATAGGCTTCATCTTTTTACCTTCTCCTTTCATTCTTTCCTTACTAATATGCAGCCATACCTCATCTCCTTCTTGAAACTTATGATTAACTCTATGTTTATCATGTCTCTCCTTGTACTTGCCTTGACTTTTTTCAAGCTTTTCTTGAACTTGCTGATGTATTAGCTGAATTCTCTCAATGAACATGCAAGCTTTTTCAATTTCACTATGCCCATCTATGGCAACATCCTTCTCAAGAATGAAATCTAATGGTGACTTAGGCAAATACCCAAAACAAGCTTCAAAAGGTGAAGTATTTGTAGAAGAGTGCTTGGCCCGGCTGTAAGCATGTTGAATGTAATGCAAATGCTCATCCCAAATCTTGGGGTGCTTGCTGCAATAACCTTTGAAAAGATGTATGATGGTTCTGTTCACTACCTCTGTTTGGTCATCTATTTGTGGATGAAAGGCAGTACTCTTCTTCAACTTGGTGTCAATCATCTTCCATAGATTGGACCAAAAATTCCCAACAAATCTGGAATCCTTGTCACTAACAAGAGAATTAGGCAAGCCATAATGAACCCATACATGTTGAAAATATAAATCAGCAGTTTGTTCAGCAATTATAGTTTTCTTGCATGGCATAAGAATACACATCTTGCTGAAACGATCAACTACTACATAAAGATAATCATGCTGCTTTCTAGATAATGGTAGCCCTCCAAAAGAATCCATAGAAACACTTTCCCATGGTCTAGAAGGTACCGGAAATGGCGTATATAAACCAAGCTTCCTATTGCTAGGCCTGCTTGTAGCACATAATTAACAACCTCTAATGAAACGTGCAACACTATCTACCATGCGAGGCCAATAACAATACCTGCCACCGTTTTTCTTACCCTGAAATGTCCAGCTATGAGAGAAGAATGAGCCTCTCTCACCAAACTTAATCTCTCCCCCTGTGGTATACATAACTTTCCCATATGAAACAACAAATTATTATGCAAATGATAATCATTCTTTTCAACATGATTCCCTTCACTCAAGTTAGCATACGCCTCTTTAAAATCATCATCTGATGCATACTGTTCTATGTAGCTCTCATGCACAATAGAATCATTCTTAAGCAAAGTACTAGCACTAATAATAGGCCTTGAAAGCATATCAGAAACTTTATTGAAAATACGTTTCTTGTACCTTATTACCAAGTGAAATTGTTGTAAGAAGCCCATCCATCTGAAGTGTCATGACTGCTGCAATTTACTTTACGGCTACAAGTACTATAAAGGCTGATGGTCGGTATGAACAATTGTTTCCTTGCCCATCAAATAGTGTTTCCATTTTTTGACACTTTTTACCAATGCATACAACTCCTTATCATATGTAGGATAATTCTCAATAGCACCATTAAATGTCTCAAAATGAAATGCGATAGGCTTACCATGCTGTAAGAGAACTGCACCCTTGGCGTAATCACTAGCATCTGTCTGAATCTCAAATGGCTGTCTCAAGTCCAGTAATGCAAGGACCGGAGCTGAACTTATTTTTTCTTTCAAAGATTTGAAATCTTTTTGTTGCTTGCCTCCCCATTAGAAATCATGCTTCACACTTGTCACTGCATGCATAGGAGCTGCTATGGCAGAGAAGTTAGAAATAAACTTCCTCCGATACTGAGCTGCACCCAAAAAACTTCTTACCTCTGTAATGGATTTGGGAGTAGGCCAATTCACAATGGCTTCTACTTTGGAAGGATCAATTCTCAAAGTGCCTCCTCCTACTATGTTTCCCAAAAAAACCAAATAAGTCTTTCCAAATTCACACTTTGACATTTTAAGAAATAACTGATTGTTCTTCAAAACATCAAGTACTTTCTTAACATGCATGACATGTTCTTCTCTAGTCTTGCTGAAAATTAAGATGTCATCTAAGTAGAAAATCACGAAGTCATCAAGAAAAGGACGTAAGACATCATCCATTACCCGCATGAAAGTTGTAGGTGCATTGCATAAACCAAAAGGCATAACAAGCCACTCAAAGAATCCTTGTTTGGTTTTAAAAGTTGTCTTCCAAATGTCACTTTCTGCAATTCTAACTTGATGATAACCACTACGTAAGTCTAACTTAGTGAAATATTTAGCATCTTTCAGTTGATCCAACAAATCATCTATCCTTGGAAGTGGGTAACGATTCTTTACCATTATCTTGTTCAAAGCCCTGATGTCCACACACATACGCCAAGTTCCATCTTTCTTTGGAATCAACAATATCGGTGACCCACATGGTGAAGTGCTTGGCCTTATGGAACCCTTTTCCAACAAATCTTTAATTTGCTTCTTTATTTCATCATTATCCATGATAGACATGTGATACATGCCTATGTTATGAAGTGGAAAATCTGCATATAAATGGATTTCATGTTGAATCTCCCTTTTAGGAGGTAAACCTGCTGGTTCCTGAAAAATCTCATGATGTGCATCAACTACATCATATAAATCTGATTTAATCTTGCAATCACAATTTTCAAATGACTCATGATTCACATCAACCTTTGGCTTGATCATAAAAATTACAAAACTCTTGCTTGAATTAACTAGCCTTTTTACCTATCCCGCATTTACCATCGCTATATTTGTCTTCTTGCGATAAGCTCTGACAATATACTCCTTGCCATATTTGAAAAGATGATATTTATTTTCATGGCGATGGAAGATCTCTTTCCTGTCAAATAAGTAAGGACTTCCCAAAACAATTCCTGATATATCAAGCGGCACCACATCAAGTTCAACTATGTCAATAAAGTGTGTAGTTATTGCAAAGCACAAGATGCACTTTCTTGAGACTTGTAAGTTTGCATCCTTGCATATCCACCCAAGTGGATAAGGCTTTGGATGTGGAATGGTCTCAAGTTTTAGCTTTTTGACCAAGTCTTCTGATATGAGATTTGCTTGTGACCCACTGTCAAACAGTGTGTCAATTTTTGTATGTTTTGAGACTACCCTCACATGGAACAATTCAATTATTTCTTCCTCATTAGGAGTTTGTACATGACAGTTTGAAGAACTATTACTTGAATTAGTTTCTATTTTTTTTCCCTTCATACTTTTCAAACCCATGGCTGCAATTTTGGTTTCGTCACCTGAATCATCACCTAAATCTTGTGGTGTAGTTGAAGTAGCTGTATTTTTCTTCTTTCCCTTGTTTTTGTTAAACTGGGGTCTTTTTTCAGGATGTAATTTCCAACAGTTTTTCTCTTCATGGCCCTCTTTTGAACAATGTTTACAAATGACCTTTTCACCCTCTTATTTTATAGATTCATTCTTCTTACCTTTTCCCTTAAAGGTTTTCTCTTTGTTCTTTCCTTTGAAAGACTTGTTTCTACCCTCATCAAAAGTATTCTTTCCTCTAGTCTCTAAATGTGTAGCTTGTACACAGACTTAATCTAAGCTAGTAGGATTAAACATCAGGATAGTGTGTTTAAGGTAACTTTGCAAACCACCTATGTACTTTAACAAAGTGTCTTGGCTTTGTAAATCTACCCCAAGTAAGAGTGCTCTTCTCCTAAATTCCTGGGTATAGTCTTGCACATTCTATCCCTTAAGCTATCTAAATTTTTTCCAGTTCATTATAGCCTTCTGAAGGTGAGCAAGAGGATAAAATTGTTTCTTGATTGCAGTAATAAACTCAGTCCATGATAAAGAAATCTTACCATGTTTCTTGATTTCATCCTTGGTTTTGGCTTCCCACCAAACCAATGCTGCTCCATCCATCATTAGTGAGGCTAATTGTATTTTGGTGTCATCATCATGCAGATTTTGAATCCTTAAATAGACCTCCAGTTGTCTGATCCAATTATCTAATTTCTCTGCATTAACATCACCATTAAACATTGGCAATTAAAATTTTACATCAAGCTTTAACAAAGGATTTTTACCATTGGTTTTTGTCTTATGTGACTGATTTACTAAAGTTGAAGAGGATGATGTTGAGGAAGAGGATGACGATGGAGATGGTGGATCACCATTTCCTCCATTCCCTTTCTTTGACTTATCATTGTCCTTCTTTCCTCCTGAATAATTTCCTTCTTCTTTTTGGTTTTTAGATCCTTCTCTAGCAATCCTATCATTTATTTCTTGATAGAGGATCCTTACCATTTTAGTCATATCCAAGAAAGCTTTCTGAAAAACCCTTTCTTCTTCCTTGGGATCCATTTCTTTATGAGCTTCTTCTTCTCTTGAAGACATGCTTGTGGCTATTTCTAAGGCTATTTAGGGTGAGATAGAAGGTGGATATAATGGCACCTTGGCCCTCCTTGGTTGTGGATTAGTTTGTACACTAACCAATTGTCCTTCCCCTCTTTTCAGTTTCAGCCTAGTAAGCATCAAATTTGAAAAATAATAAAATATTTATTTGCACAAAACTCAAAACTTTTGAGCTCAAGTCTATGTTCAAACCTATGTTTTGATACCAATCTGATCTGAAATGTGAGAACTTCTTATTTTAAATACAGAGATGGACTGTAGGGGCATTTATAGGATATGTCACCTTTAAAGAAAGGATGAGATCCTGAAGCTTTCTAGCCCTTTACAGACTCTACCTAAAGAAAAAATAGAAGTAATCACTAATGATCTGGAAATGAAACTACTTGTTTTCTGGTGCAAGGTATTCATTATCCATTAAATTATGTGTGCAAATTGTTTGATATGTTTTGCAATTGGAACAAAATGCTTTTGGTGAATTTATGAGTCTTTTTGTGTGTAGGAGGCTTATTTATTTTTACTATTTAATATCTGTAACTCTGATAAAACACAACAAATAAATCACAGAATATAACACATCATATGATAAGGCAGTTCATCCCTCCTAGGCTACATCTGTTGGGTGAAAGGCCCCCAAATGGGCATGTCCTTGCTCTTATTATGCCCAAAATTTCTTATACAGTGATCAAAAATCCTAAATAGGAAAAAAAGACGTGTAAATGAGTTCAGAACATAGAAAAAATTAAATATAGGCTTTTGTTTCACCTCCAAAGGTTAACCATAGCCCAATACAGCTCCAACACTCCCTAGGCACTAATGGATCTCCAAGCTTCTCTGCTGAAAACGTACCTAAAGATGATCTATGTTGCCTCTGCAACCTATACCATTGGCTCTAGAATTCTCAAATTAACCAAAAAAAAAAAAAAAAAATTGCTCCAAAAGGTTTTCCCTAGCAAAAGTTATAAGCAAAACCACTTTTGCCCAATCAGGTCTAGAAAACCTCCACCAAAAGTGGAGGAATTGCAAATAGCTACACTAATTTAGGCCTAGCACCATTCTGGGCAGATTCCCACCAAAATCTCTGTGCAGTTAGGAGTTAGCAATAAATTTTATTGTTGGACGTGGCCACATGTGGAGGCTATCCATAACCGTCGGGGGTGGACGGTTAATACAACCATAGCATTAACTCTTTAGCGTCATGTCCACTGGTCATGTGAACACTTGTAAAAAACTGTGGTTATCTGTCAGCTTGGACTTTGGGGCTTGTTCTCCGCTCCAAGTCTCATTGATAGGGGGATGGACCCCTTTTGGCCCTGCCACATTTTGTTACAAACTTTATATATGCGTGGAAGACTAAGGTTTATAAGAACCATGCTGCAGCGTGTTGGTCGGGCCCGTGGGCTAGTGGCCACCCAACCTGCGATCGATTCCTGTTAGCCCATACAAATTTTTATATATAAAACTTTAGATTCTTGGGGCCATGTGGCGGCCTCCGGGCTAGCCACGTGGTGCCTGCTCATTGGTCCGCCCAGAATATTCTGCAGAATATTCTATGGAATATTTTGTGAAATATTCCCAAAATATTTTTTGGAATATTCCTAGAATATTTTGTGGAATTTTCCTTTTTTAATATTTTTTTTATCCAAAGTCAAACTAAGTCAAATTGGGCTTTTTCCCTGAAATTAAGAAAATTCAAACTTGAATATCTTTCTCATACAACATCGGTTTTGAGTTTCGTTCGCGGCTATAGGATCGTTTTGTCGAGACCTTTCCAGTCGTTCTGGTTTCAACCAATTCTGAGCAAATACAATTTTGAGCATTTTTACAACTTAGGACATGAGCACCTGATCATAGAAGGGCTTTTTTTTTGTGTTTGAGAGCAATACATGGTTTTTGGAAGTTGAAGAGCAATTTGGTGTTGTGGAGCTTGTGGATGATTTTCCTTGATTGATGTTGATGAAGGCTTTCTTGCAGCATCCCTGAGTTTAGTTAATGGTGATGTATCTCTTATTTGTTCATGTTTTCTAGTTTATCATACGTCCATCTTTCTATATTGCAATAGCTCAGAAGAGTATAGGATGAGAAATGTTGTTTGAGGCACCTTGCTCCTCCTGTTTGCCTATTGTCTTTATGTTTTCTTCTACTGGGTTAGCTAAGGAATTCTTAGTTGCTCCTTAGGCCCACCTAAGCTCTTCTATTTCATTATTGGATTAATATGCTAGTTTACAAATATGATTCACGGTAAGCCCTGCTTGTTTGATTCTATCTAAACTCTGTCTTGAAATCTCTCTTTGATGTATTGATTGTTAGGTTAAGCCAAAGAGGTCTTGTTTCGATCTTGCCCTTTGTATATTCTTATCAGTTTTCCTCAAATTTCTTTATAGTTTATATGAATGACATTTAGGCGTTCCCTCTTCATTTATTGATGTTATTTGTCTCTTATATGTTTTCAAATATTGAAAGTAGAATCATTGAGGTTAGATAGGTTTTCTTGCTTCCTTTGTTCCACTGGATTGTTTATCTTGAATGTTTATTTGTTTAAAAGTATTTTCATTGAGTAAATGGTGTGCCCTATCTCATGATTAATATCTTTTTCTTATCAGTATGCAAGACCTTCTTGTTCATAGGTATTTGACAAAGGATTCTTAACTACCCTTTTCCCTACCTTGTTTCCCCAAAACTTAATGTCCATCTCACCTCACACATAAACTTAAAGATCCTTTGACTACACTAGATTGGCCCTGTGATGTACCCCGATTCACTATTGAGATATTAATGACTTCATAGACTCCATAGCCCAATGTTGGACAACCTCTCATTCCACTTATCCTACTCAATCATCTTACCTCAACCAAACAAACAAATAAACCCTACACTTAACAACTAGCCTAAAATCAACCATCTAAAGCGAACAAGTTTATATCCTTCGCACATAATAGAGAGAGCCCTTTCTGAGTCTAGGAAGGCTAGGTCCTAAGACTCCAAAGACTGGTTTAATGTTACCCTATGCATTTGGTCTACCAATCTGCTAAATCACGGGACCCTAACATAATGGTGATCACGGTGGGACCTTCTGAGTAAGTACCAAGCTTAGACATCCTTAACCAATTCAGAAGCCCTTGATTGAAACAGTATCCTATGATTTATGGCTATCTCATTACTATCACTAACACAATGGTGATCATAATGAAAACTCTAATGTCAGTGACAATCTAAGTATCCCTTAGGACTTCAGAAGCCTTCATCAAATCATAGAAAACTCAATTGATATCCAAGAGTAGAACTCGGTTGTTTCACCATCCTAGCAAAATGATGACCCAGCTGTAGTACACTCATAGAAATCTTAGAGTTACTTAAGAGAACTCAGAAAACCCCAAAATATTTCTAGATTGGCTTTTTTTCAGTATTGGTGGTGGACCATAGACACATATCCTCAAAACAAATTTAAAACATCCACCTGGCGACTCCACCTGCCTCTAGTAGGCCTTCTCGTTTTACTAGTATCCATAGACTCCCTAAGGATTGTGTCAAATCAGCCCCAAGAAGTTTAGAGATCTAGTCACACATTGTGTGATTTTAGCAAAAAAATAAGAGAGGTAAACTTTTCAAAAAAGTTCAAAATCTTTCAGCCTCTCTAAATTTTGAGTTTGAAATATGGCTTCGCGAAGAATCAGTACCATATCTCATTTGGACCCAAACCCTCCTACTATAGTTGACAACCCAAAAAATATTTTGTGGAAAAATTCTAGATCTATAAACATAACTACTGTTAGGACCATTCATAGAGCAAGCTCTATACCTAAAAATCTTATAGCTTTACAAGATCCCCAGTTTGACTTGCATCACACAAAGAACCTTTTTAGAACCAAGTCACAAACTGATATTGACCAGACTGACTTTGAGCCTATATATTTGAAGCAAAGTACTAGTAGAGAAGTCTCTCCTTCCACACCACCTGAATTTCAGCTTCTCCATCACTTTAGCTCGTTCCATACCAAATCTGCTCCAAATCAGTTCACCGGTCCAATTACTTCCACTACACCCATCCATACCTCCACTGTGAAAACCACTCCATCCCATCTCATAAACACCGCTCTTGTAAATCCTCCATTAGCTCCCATCATGGCATCTTGGTATTCCCCCGTGGTTTTATAGCAGCCTTTAAACCCTTTTCCAAATGATTACCAATCCAAAATTTCCCACTTCACCGAAGCTAAATCAATCACTACCCAGCAACATGTAGATAGGATAAATGATGCCTTTGATTACATGGAAATAGAAGAAGAAACCATCAAAATGAGGATCTTTGCACAAAGCTTAGGAGCTAAAGCCAAAAAAAGGTTCAAAGCATTAGCTCCCAACAGCATACATGATCTCCCTTCCCTCTACCAATATCTCATAAACAAGTGGGAAATCAAGAAAAAACCCCTCCAAATCCTTTCTGAATATAATAATCTTAAGAGGAATGTAGGGGGGAGTGTACAAGAGTATTGCACCAGGTTTAACAGTGTTTACAATGCCCTCCCCCCTCACATGAAACCCCCACAAGGCCTAGCACTAGTGAAATTTCCTGAAGTCTTTGATGCAGACATGACATACCAACTAAGAGAGAGGGACCCCACAACTTTAGAAGAAATGAAAAGGGCAGCTATTAGTGCAGAAGCTAACCTCATTGAAAAAAGGGCTAGGATGAGATCAGAAAAGAGGGTAACCTACAAATATGAAACCATGCCCTCAACCTCCTCATCTGACTCCAATATTGACAACCTACTTAGAACCATGGAGAGAATGATGGAGAGAATAAGCATAAACGAAAGAGCACCTCCTAGGGAGAACCAACCAAATCCCAAAAACAGAAACTGGAATCATAACTTCAGAAGAGACCCACCCTAAATCAGACAAAGGGAAAATGATCAACAAATTAGGCCACCCTTCCAAGATAACTATGTAGATGAAGGGGGAAGAGATATTGAACAGCCGGATGAAAATCATGTAAACTTCATAGGCTCTGATAACGAGGGTGATGTTTTTCTCATAGAGGAAGAACAAGTTTTCTTCTCCTCAAATCTGAATCAAACAAGCTATGAAGACTCTGAATACTATGAGTTGGGATTGGAAAATGCCATAATGGAAGTCCATAGGTAATATGATCTTAGGAGTAAGAAAAACCAAGATAACTCCAAGAAGAACAACTTGGACACTGCTGTTAGGAAAACCCCCGAAAACATTCTTAAAAGAACAGCATATAATACCAACACCATGGCTAAGAAAACTGATCCTAACAAAGAAAAAACTATCAAACCAAGTGGTGACACAAGCTGCCCTACCTAGTACCTTTACTAGTGGCCTTGAAAAAATTTTACTGTCTAAAGCCATAAATCAGAATCAGCAAATTAAAAATGTAGAAAAATTTATGGCTGATAAAACTGATGTAAATATGTCTAAAATACAAATTCCTTTTATCTTTGAAGGAGAGATTGCTAAAATTAAGATAACCAAGCCTCTCATTGAACTGATTACCCAAGGCACATACAAATCTCAATTTCTGAAAGTTCTAAACAGAGGGAATGATATTGATACTTTACACTTGGCTGATGACTAACCGAAACTTTTGTTTGGTCCCGAAGTTAAGGGAAAATACCAAGAAGGAGCTATCCCTCCTTTCTATGTTAGCATAAACATACATGACAAAATATTACATAATGCTATGCTAGATTTCGGTGCCTCACACAACCTCATGCCTAAAGTTGTGATGGATAGATTAGGCCTAGAAATAACTAAGCCTTACAAGGACTTGTACTCATTTGATTCGATCAAAGTCAAGTGTTTGGGCCTAATCAAGGATCTTGGTGTGAATCTGTCACAAATACTTGCTAAGAGTCTAGTTATGGACATAGTTGTTGTTGACATTCCCCCAAAGCATGGCATGATTTTGTCCAGATCTTGGGAAGCAAAACTTCAAGGAAACCTCCAACTTGACATGTCATATGCCACTATCCCTGTTTTCAGCCAAACCAGGAGTTTATACCGAGAGTCCCACATGAAGTATATGGTAAGTAGCCTAGATAGGCCGAACAAGACACCTATGTACTCCATTCACTCAGATCTTGATCCTTTCATCTTATATAATGAAGAGGACATTGATGAGTCAGTAAGTGAAGTTGAGACAGATCTAGGCACACTAAAATAGTCAAATTAGTCCCTCTATGATGAGTTCGACAATCAGAACTATCACGACACTGAACAACCACATGATTATAAAACTAAACTTGACTTTCTGAAAATTGAAAATGAAGTTTCAAAACCAGAAATCAGTTTAGAATCTGAAACAGGTTGCTCAAATGAAGGACAAACCTCAAAGGCATAATTTTTTCCTTTTGCCAATCCAGAAGTACTGAAATACCCTCACATAACAGAAATCTTTGGGAATCTGGGTCAAAATAGTCTTATGTTTTTGCCTTACATAGACACCTTAGCATCAAAGAGTTTTGTCCCTTCAGAAAGACTGTTGACTCTCACAAATATTGCTATGGATCCTAAAGGAGTGTCTACTGAAAATGATATAGAAGAGTATAATGTGGGCAACCTAGCAAGACCCAAAATAATCAAGATATCCAGAACTCTATCATTACACAAAAAACTGAAATACATAAGGCTATGCAAGAGGTCTCGGGATGCTTGCCTATATAGCGATGAAAGCTTAAAGATTTGTGACTTAGGCATTATTCAAAGGAGATCTCCTTCCAAAAGAAAAAATGAAATACTTGGACAAATTGTGTCACTAACAAAGAAATCCAAAGGATTCAGACTATGTATAGACTTTAGGTACCCAGATAAAACCTCCATGAATTACAAATACCCTTTTCCCAATGTAAGTCATCCTATACAAAGGATAGGAATTTCTAACAAAATGTCTTTACATGATAGTCTTTCAGGTTATCATCAGATAATACCTCTTCCGATCAATCAGCATAAAGCCATTTTCAAAGTTCCTTGGAGCAACTACATGTTTGGCCAAATGCTTCCTGGATTAAGGAGTGTTGAAGACACCTTTCAAAGAGCTATCGCCCCTGTTTCCAACTTCATCACTCTGATATACATAGATGAAATCATTATCTGTTGTAAAGCCAATAAAGAGTACCTTTTTTACCTAAGGAGGATCTTTGACAGACATAAGTTTTGGAAGCAAGACTCAAAGAGGAAATTCCAAAGAGAGCATGGCTTGTTTGAAAATTTTTGGAAAATTTCTTATACCATGCTATCAAATGGAGGTAACTATGGTTTCTGTTTTCAAGATCTGAATGGACAAATAATGATAGGAGATCCTTTTGAAGACAGGATGCTCAAATACCATCACTGCAAAAATCCTTAGTTTTAGGCCTTTACTTATTGTACATACCATTGCTTGATGAAAGGCCATAAGAGAAAAACACAAAAACAGAAAAATAGAAAAATAGGGTAGATTTAAAGAGAAGGTACAACCCCATACCCAAAAAATAGTAGTATTGAAAGTGTGCAAGCTTAAATGCCACTACAGGTGAAAAAAGAATGTCTTGTTCAGTCATCCAGCCTAATCATGGCTGAACATGTTTTAAATTTATTGTGGATAAGTTAGTGAAAGAATGCTGGTCAAATTATTTAAGCTTGAATTTTCAAAAGAGAATAGATTAGGAAAGAAAGATACTGGTTCCACACGCTTAAATCTGAACCAAGGAGAAGGATAGGGATGATTAGTAAATGATGAAACATATCCCTTAACACCTTCTAGTTTTGTTTTCTTATGAAAATAATGTTTGTGTGCAGTTTGTCTTGATGCCACAACTCATGATGAATCAGATTGCCTAATCCTTGTTCAAATCATGTTTTAAATTTCTTTTCAGTAGCTTAGAGAATGAAGTCTTTCATACTTCTTAATCTTGAGAGTCAAATAGTCTAGGTAAAGAATAAGGAGAGTTCACTAGCATAATCTGAACTCTTGAAAGGAATAAGTGTAGAAGTAGACATTTTGTTTTTGTTTTCAAAAAGAAAAAGATGTCAATGGGTTTTCCAGTTCAAGTGCACCCAAGGAAGAAAAAATGTTAGGAAAGTAGGTTGGGTAGGTAAAGATGAAGTTTACTTAATCATGCTTTCAGATTATCAAAATCACTACTTCAGGGAAGCAGCAGCAAGAGAAAAGAAGAAAAATTTGCCCAATGGATGAGGCACTGGTCTTCATAAACCAAGAGATATGAAGTCTTGGACACCTCCTGAAAAGGAGATACCCTCCCCAAGTGGAGCCACTGTTAGTCATCAGTAATCTTACCTATTTAGATGACTAAATGCTTATCCTAGATTTGTAGAAACAAAATTCATGAATCTCATGAATTCCAGAAATCTCACTGCCTTCATTATCCTTAGGATTAAATTGTCACTATTCCACTACTTTATCAAGTCATGGTCAATCTCTCACTCCCAGAAGACCAAAATCATGGACTTATATCCCTCATTCTCACTATGTTGGCCACCTTTGACTTTACCACTCTGTTTTTGATTGCCTAAGCCTTCTATTTTTACACCTTGGTTTGCCAAGTAGCCTAAACCTTTTCCCCTATTCACCAAGTGCCTCAAGCAGTGGTGATTTTAAACTGCCTTTTTGGGCTCTTTAGATAAATCAAAGATTTCAATGGCAATGCATAAATGTTTTTCAAAACTCTGTTTTCACCTCCAAACCGTGATTCAAGTTTTCAGTCAAACACCTAGTCCAAAGGACATCCCAATAGGTCATGTAGGGTCTCCTAGGTTATGCATTGCTTTGGTTTCCTAAACTCACTATTTTTACATATGCTCAAAGGTGAAATCAAATGAAAATAAGGTGAGCTCATGATTGTCCAAAGAGTGTCAAAAGATCTTCAGGGAAGGACCTCCTAGATCAGATCATAAAGTCTACAAAAAGACAGTTTCCTATCTCGAAGCATTTCTACAGGAATACTTTGTAATGGTTATCAGCAGAAGAAAGGCAGGGTAAGAAGTCAAAATACTGTGTCATGACACCTACAGCAGATTAGAAGTGGTCAATAAAAAACATAGTAGGCATGGTGTACAACCTTTGGCAAAGCATATGTATCATTGTCAAAAGCACTGAGAGGGAAAAGGGTTAAGTTCTCAAATAAATTACTAAAGGGCCATTTTTTATATTTAAAGTCACCACCTACGAAGAAAAGAAAATATTAGCAAAGGAGATGAAAGACCAAAAGAAAAACATTAGTAAAGTGGATTTTTGTTTTAAATTTATTAAAATTCCAAAGGTATAAAAGCATTTTTTATCACTCAAGCACTTTCCTCATTTTCAAAAGAGGGTGTAGGGCTTTTCAAAGGGAGATTTTGAAATTCTGGCAGATATTTAGGCAAGAAAACCAGAGCTATGCTCCTGTAAACTTGTGCTACGCACCCGTGCGTAACCCTTGTGCCTTTTTCAGTTTAAGAGCTGCCCGACATGGCATGCAGAGGCTGCCCGATAACTCGGGTGCTATGCGCAGGGGCATGCAGAGTCTGCCCGACAAGTTGGGCGCTATGTTCAACGGCGTGCAGGACCACCCGTCAGCCCAACACTGCTACGTGACCACCCATTCAGTGGCTGCACAACACTCTATCCGCCCGACACCTCATGCAGAGGCCACCCACACTATGCGCCTGGGCGTGCAGAAGGTGCCTAACCCTGCATGCAAAGGCCGCCCGACTACGCGTTCAAGAGGACACGACTGACCCACTCTACGCTCTTGTGCTACGTGTTCAGCCAATGAGTTTTTTAAGTTGTTTCAAGCCATCCAACTACCTCAGAAACTTTCCAAATTTTTTTGGGCACTCTTCAAGATTTCTATAATAGGTATTTAGTTTTTATACCCCCTCTCATGCTGTTTTTAAAGGGTAAATTTAAAAAGAGAGCTAGTAACCCTAGGGGAAGGAAATACTTGGTCTCCATGCTAAAAAGTAGTTTTCCTGCCAAATAAACCTCTCCATTTGCACAACTGACCTACACACTGCTAAGCCTTGACACCACTGCATCCTCACCATCTCACTCATCATCTTCATATCATTCCACAAGCAATTTCAAGTTTTTGATTTCAAGGTAAGGGGAAAAAGACAAAATTCCTAGAGAAGGTAGTTTTGATAGTGGCGAAAGAGGCCAAAGGCCTAGAGAACAACAGAGGAAGGTTGGGAAAGCAAATATGTTTGAGCCTATAAACACTAAAGAATTGACAGCCTCTCCTACTATAGTTTAATATTTCCAAGAGATGGGATGCTATGAGTTCTGTGAGAAAGTGCAGAGAGTCCAAAGTCACCCTCAGTTGACCAACATTTTTTTCCTTAACCTCCATGACCACCAATACATCTAGCTGGAGTGAATTTTGAGCTGACCACCAATGCAATCTCTATGGCCACTGGAATACCTTGCATGGGAGAAAAATGGTTCAAACAGGTGTATCTGGACCTAAGCCATTATTAGCCCTTCTTAAAACCAAGTTGCCAAGATGATTGCAAAACCAATTGCCCCTTTTCTCATTTGTTGGATAAATATGCTCCTTTAATGAAAATAATTATGAAATACTTCACCTGTGAGGGTAGGTTTTCCAAGATCTATTCCTACCACATAAGACTACTTATGCATTTCACTAGGGCCAAGCTGCTACATTTTCCCTACTACCTTTGTAAAAGTATTGATAAAATGTCATCCATTGTGCAAAAGAGGCCTCCCTCACAACAGATGTCAAGTCTTTTCCACCATTCCCTCATCAAAATGATTGTCTTACACCAATTAGAGCAACAAGGCATCCCATGAGAAGCTTTCATCGCCCATGGTGTTTTCACAAATCCACAGCCTCTTCCTCTACAAATTTTACCCTCATGATCCCATCCACCTTCCTCCACTCCTCCATCACCCTCCACTGACCAGGATTCATCCCCTTCACATGAATCCTCTTCCCAAACAAACCTCCCTCTTTCACCTTCTCCTAAAAAATCAGAACATGAAAAAAGAAGTGACGAAGAGGAACATGGCAGTCAAGAAGAAAATGATAGTCAAGAAGAAGAAACAAATAATGAGGGAGAGGAAGATGAAAGTAATGAAAGTGATGAAAGAGAGGAAAATGAAAGTGAAGAAAGTTATGACATAGAGGAAAATGAAAGTGAAGAAAGTGATGACAAAGAAGAAGACAAAGAAGAAAGTAGTGACAAAGGCAGTGAACCAAAAAGTGAAAAAAAAGGCAAAGGCAGTGAGCTAGATGAAGATGAGGAAATTGATGACATCCCAAGGATGGAGGCAGATTTTTATGAGCCAAATAATGAAAGTAAAGAAGAAAACAGTGAGCACAATAGCAGTGATAAAAGGAGAAGTGACAAAGATGAAAATAGAAGTCAAGAAGAGACAGAGTTTAAAGAAAATTGCAATGGGAAAAATAGTGAATACAGTGGGAAAATCAGTGTGGGTATAGACACACATAATGGGGAAGAAAGTGACAGTCAAAGTGAAGGAGAAACTAATGAAGGTGCCTCTAACAGTTACCCCACAGAAAATGCAAGCAATAATACAGAGAATGAAGATGTAGAGACAGAGGCAGAGTTTGAAAGTAAAGACAGTGTGCCACATAATGAAGACATTGGGCCAAATAATGAAGGGGCTAATGAGAGTCATAATGAAGAAAACCTAATGACTGATAGCCCTAACAAAAGTGACAGTAGTGATCCCATGACCTCAAAGGGCAGCCAAGGGGATGAAAATGCGCCAAGAAGTGATGAGGACACCTCTAACCATGACAATAAAGAAAATGACAATGAAAATGATGATGTTGTAAACATGGAGGATGACAATGTAGAGGACATGGAAGAAGATGACAATGGTGAAGATTAAGGTAGTGATACTAGCATGGGAGAAAATGAAAATGCCTCTCAAGAAAACAATATTGAGATCACCAAAGATGAAATGAAACATGTTAAATCTTGTACTCTCACTTACCAAACAGGATCAAGGTGAGTGTTCGTTGCCTCTAAGAGGCAAGGGACCTTGCCATCTACTTCAGCTCAACCACTGGAAAAAGGTAAGCAAATAGTGGAAGAAGAAGAGGAATATCATGAAAAAGAAAGAGAGTTTGAACTTATTCACATAAACAGTGATGATGAGAATGAAACAAGAATTTCAAACTCCCTCCTCCAAGACAGGAATGAAAAAATCAAGGACTTGGAAGTTGAATTATAAAGAGAAAAGGATTTCATTCACTTCTATCAGATGCAAAACAAGCAAATGAGTGCCCAATAGGCCATCCATGAAACAAGAACACTAAGGTACCAGAAAGAGGCTCAAAAGGCACAGGTGAGGTTGGAAGAGTTCATGGGCACTTATGAGGAGATTAGTGATGAGGAAGGTCAAACTAGAAGGATACCTAGAACTATGGATCTAAGGAAATCATTGGCA
The DNA here is from genome assembly GCA_034641835.2 of Pinus albicaulis. NCBI lineage: Eukaryota > Viridiplantae > Streptophyta > Pinopsida > Pinales > Pinaceae > Pinus > Pinus albicaulis. The sequence goes on along the minus strand of CM076571.1, from coordinate 164,906,564 downwards.
AAGCAGAGGGAAGAAGAATCCACCCAAGTAGAACAAGTTTCTCTCCATGAACTCCTTGCAAGGGAAATTGAACATGATAGGGAGTCATGGCTTGAGAGGGCTAACATACACCTTGAGGCCAAGCTAGAGAAGGCAAATAAAGACTTGAATTTACAAAGAACAATGACCAAGCATTATGCTCCAAGAAATCAATTCGCAAGGGAAAAAATCAAAAAGGCCCAAATTAAGATCCAAGCACTAAAAAAGGAAAAGAGCCAAGCTAACCTTAGTATTTTGACTCAAGCTTCTCTACAAGTCCTCCAAGACCCATGAGGCATACTTCCACCAAATTTGGGAAATTTTTGACAAGATTTTGTTTTTTGCAAATTCTAAGGCTAGGAGCGCAGCACACCTGGTGCTACACTCTTTTTCAGGGCATCTTCAGGAGGAAAGGCTTGCATTTTTTGGTTCCTCATCACTCATATAACATTCTCAAAAAGTTTCAGCTCAATTGGACTTGTTTTTGTCCCCCAAAATGGTCAAAAGCATCCAATTTTTCATCATTTTGCCTGCTTTTCAGGACATGTGCTGTGCTCCTACCAGTCTTGGAATTTTCCCTTTTTGGACAGGTTTCGGAGGTCAGATTTGAGAAAAAATAGTAGATATGTAAATTATACTTTAGGGGATTTCCAAAGAGCCATCATGAAGCCTTTTGTGACATCGGGAAGGCCTTCAAAACATTGTTGTAAGAAGACCCATTCTTCTTGTTCTTGTGCTGCGCTCCTGGCATAAAATTTCATTTCAAAACACAGTGCTGCGCTCTTGTGGTTGACAATTCAAAATGTGCATTTGGAAAGTTTTAGGAGGCTTGTCAGAGCCTAAAGGTCAATTTAATTTCTAAAAATGGCCAAAAAGATATTTATTTTAAATATTTTGTGCCTTGGGCCTTGCAAGGCCTCAAGGACAATAGAGATACTTATGTTTAACCAATGGACTTCTAGATACTCTATTGGTTTCTTCTCCTCCTTGCTTGTTATATAAAGAATGAGGATTCATTGTAATAGAAGGGATTTTTTTTTTGTTTGAGAGAAATACATGGTTTTTGGAAGTTTAAGAGCAATTTGGTGTTGTGGAGCTTGTGGATGATTTGCCTTGATTGATGTTGATGAAGGATTGCTTGCAGGATCCCTAAGTTTAGTTAATGGTGATGTATCTCTTATTTTTTCATGTTTTCTAGTTTATCATACGTCCATATTTCTATATTGCAATAGCTCAGAAGAGTATAGGATGAGAAATTTTGTTTGAGGCACCTCACTCCTCTTGTTTGCCTATTGTCTTTATGCTTTCTTCTGTTGGGTTAGCTTAAGGGTTAGCTTAAGGAATTCTTAGTTTCTCCTTAGGCCCATCTAAGCTTGTAAATTTCATTATTGGATTAATATTCTAGTTTACAAATATGACTCACGGTAAGCCTTGCTTGTTTGGTGCTATCTAAACTCTGTCTTGAAATCTCTCTTTGATGTATTGATTGTTAGGTTAAGCCAAAGAGGTCTTGTTTCGATCTTGCCCTTTGTATATGCTTATCAATTTTCCTCAAAGTTCTTTATAGTTTATATGAATTATGCTTAGGCACTCCCTCTTCATTTATTGATGCTATTTGTCTCTTATATGTTTTCAAATCTTGAAATTAGAATCATTGCAGGTAGATAAGTTTTCTTGCTTCCTTTGTTCCACTAGATTTTTTATCTTGAATGTTTATTTGTTTAAAAGTATTGTCATTGAGGAGATGGTGTGCCCTATCTCATGATTAGTGTTAGTGTCAGTCTATTCATACTTCCATCAGTGATCAAAATTTCTCTTTTTCATTTTCATATTAGGAGTCCCATACCAATAAATTTCACCATTCCGCTAGGTCATGGATTCATTGATGGTAGTGATTTTTCATCAGTTTTCCCTCATGTGAAACTTGTTGATTCTCCTCTCTATGGTATTTAGTAATGAGTCACTTTCACTCTCATAATCATGTCAACAGGTCATAGGATGGGTCTCATTAGGCTCTAGGATCTCACCATGGTTAAATTAATGAGTCAAGTGTCAATAAACATCAGCAAGGTCATGAGGAAATTCAATAAACTCAAGTCACAACACCTGGAATATCAAAGAAATATTTTATTCATTTTGATGTAATTTTCACCTCAAAACCATGTTTTGAGGTGAGAACATGATACTTTTCCTTTATTATCATTCATTATGTAATATTATGTCACCATATGTAATAAGTCACATTTCAGAAGCTGCTATCTCCACAAAGTCATCACCCTACCATTCAGAGAAGTTTCCCATAGCATGTTCAGTATCAAATCATGTTCCAAGTATGTTCAGCATAAAGACCCCAGAAATAGATTTCCAATGGTATATTGCACTCTTAAAACTGACTCCTGGATTGAAATTTATGCCTAAGTGAAGTAAAAGGTCCCCTATACCCTTAAACAATCCCTTTTCCCACCTTTCCCTAAACTTTATTTTATTAAAGCTTTATATTTTCTTTAATAAAATCCCTTTTTTTCCCTTCCGATTACAAAATCACATTATTAAATCTGTTAACACATATGCGATCCAACCACTTCCCCTCCATTACCCCTAAACTTTATAATAAAATTTATATGAATAAATCCCCTCCCATTGCAATCGATATACATAACCACTTCCCCTCCATGCCTTTAACTTTATAATAAAGTTAAAATTTTCATATTATAAAACCCCACCATTGCCCATCGCAATCACAATATTTGAAAAACACATTCCTATTGGCCTATTGCAAAAACTCCGATGCAATTGTATTGGCCCCGTCTGATGTACATCCTGACCGTTGATCGGCCCCCCTAATCCGACGGCCCATATGCAATCGGTGATTTCATAAATTGTTTCATTTGATTGACCTCTCGCCGATTGCGAACCCCCAACCACTCCTCTGTCGTCGATATCATCATCCAATCCGACGGCCCACAGCCAATCGGACCATCCCAATCGGTGTTGTTAAATAAAATCTTTCCTCCACCCTCCTTCGATCTCTAATGCCGATTGACCCTCAGGACCACTACATTATATTTTGCCCCATTCATAATAAAATGGCTGCCTCCCTTTGTAAAACTTAAAATTTTATTTTATTTTGTTATATAAAGAACTTCCGCCCCCATCGTCTAACCCCATCGCATCGGAGAAATTCAATTATGTAATACACTGTCCCGATCTCCTGATTTCGATTGCGATTATAATCCCCGAGTCCCACCTTAAGGTCCCTCCCTTTTGTTCAAAGAAAATAATCTTTTTCCTTTTTATTTGCGCTCAACTTATTTTTTGATTAGTTCGAAGGGATTTCCCATTACTCGTTTGGCATCGGAATTTTCGTAAGTATTCACCTCTCTCCCACTCCGACCCCGTGCTATTACTCTATCGGGCCTTTCCAATCGCATCTGAGGCTTTTGGGTTTCATTTCAAATATATCCAAACCCCCCAATCCCCGATTGCGATGACACCATCGCAACGTATCACTCCATTATTTATTGTATCTCCTTTTTCCATCGATCCCGATTCCAATTGCAATGGTGGATCCCACCTCCTTTCCCTTCCCCTTTCTCATTTCAAAATTAGTTTTCCCTTCACTCAAGGCATAATTTCATTTCATCTATTTCAAAAAGCATTTGATTAAAAGACAGTATAGTGAGAGACAGCCAAAAGTCCAAGAGCTAATATAAAGCAAAGATTTCTACAACAACAGGAAAATAGGATCTGATTGCCTATTTTTCATTCAACGGCATAACTGTGAATCTGCCCAAGTAGTCAAAGTGTCCATGCCCCTGACTGAGTTGGTAAAAAACAGTGCTTATAAAATTCAGGTGTCTAGAATTTTGAAAATAGACTCTGTTTCTGATATGGTTAATGTTGAGGATTATTACCCTCAACTCATCTTTGGTCCAGACATGGAAGAACAATTAGAAGAAAGTGAAGTCCCTCCCTTTTATCTGAGTCTTAGAGTACATGAGTTCATCTTGCATAATGCTATGTTGGACTCTGGAACCTCACATAATTTGATGCCCAAAGCCATCATGGAGAAGTTAGGACTTGATATTACCCGTAAATACCATGATTTGTATTCCTTTGTCTCAGGTAGGGTCCATTTTATTGGTCTTATCTAAGACTTGGTAGTGTCTTTAGATCAAATCCCAGCCAAGAATGTTTTGATGGATGTAGTTGTTGCCGATGTCCCACCACGGTTTGGAATTCTTCTATCTAGGTCTTGGGGTGAAAAAATTAAGGGAACCATGCAGCTTGACTTCTCTTATGCCACCATTCCCGTGTTTGGCCAGCTGAGAAAACTATATAGGGAGAATAAAATGAAATATTTGATCACTAGAAAAGAGAAGCCAGTAAATCATCCCATTAATGCAGTCCACACAGATTTAGAGTCCTTTGTCTTATATTCAGATGGTGGTTTGAATGATGAAAATGTTCAGTTGGTACAAGTAGATGAGATACCTAAAATTTCAGATAATTTTAGGGAAGTCCTCAAAAAGGAAAAAGATAAAGCAGCAAGCACTTCTTAGCCTCCTTCCTGCTAGCACCAAAAATACAATGACTAGCCAGAAATTAGCTAAGGTAAAGAAGAGAAAGAAACAAAGTTTCAGCATCTACAAGAAGAAGAAGAAGGCCTTTGGAGCATGGATTTTGATGGAGTTGTTGGTAAGGATGGAGCTGGTATTGGAATATGGATTCGGAGCCCTATTTTCCAGCCTAAAAAGGTTCCTAGCAATGTTAGAGTATGTGCTTATAAGTTAGCTTTTGATTGCTCTAACAATGAAGCAGAGTATGAAGCTTTGATTGCAGGTCTGAAAATTTTGAAGAAGCTGAATGCAAAAAGGATTTCTGTCTATGGAGACTCAAAGCTGATAATTAAATAGGTAAAGGGAGAGTACCAAGCAAAGCATCCCCGATTGAGGGCTTATCGAAATGCAGTCCTTGATATTTTGAAGACATTCCCTGAGTATACTTTGACAGCAGTACCCAAGATGCAGAACATTATTTCTGATTCTCTTGCCACTACGGCAAGCAACTTAAAGATTCCGATGAACTCCAACAACAAGTTTGAGATCTATGTCAAACATAGGCCTATTGTTCCTGATAATTTAAGGTATTGGCAAGTGTTTTGGGATGACAATGAGATTAATGCTTTTTTGCAGAATGATGGAAAATTCAAAGATACTTCCATAGAAGGTGACTATGAGATTGATGATCAAGAAATGGAAGCAAATCAAATGGACATATTGCAGCTGAAGGACAATGTAATTCCTAGAGGTATCATACCTTTAGAGGAGCTTTTTTATCAGGATGATGTTGCAAAGAAACCAAGCTTGGTGCCTACTGAGAAAGGAGTTGAAGATGTGAATCTTGGAATAGCTGACAAGCCCAAGTTTGTGAAATTTTCAAAGGCATTGTCTCCTGAGGTAAAGGAAAAGTATGTTAAATTTCTTTCTGAATTTTTTGATGTTTTTGCATGGGATTATTCAGATTTGAAGCTATATGACAAAAACATAATTCAGTATACTATTCCCATCAAGCCGGATCAAAAGCCATTTAGATAGAAGCTGAGAAGAATCAATCAGAAGCTGCTGCCATCCATTGAAAAAGAGGTAAACGGATTGTACAAAGTTGGTATCATAGCCCCAATTAGATTTTCTAACTGTATTTCAAATTTGGTCCCTGTGCGTAAGATGACAGGAGAGATAAGATTGTGCATAGATTTTCGGAATTTGAATAAGGCATCCTTAAAAGATAATTATCCACTTCCGAAAATGGACCATATTCTGCAGAGAGTAGTTGGAGCATCTAGGATGTCACTACTTGACGGTTACTCAGGCTACAATCAGATCTTGGTGCATGAGAAAGACCAAGACAAAACTGCCTTCACAACACCCTGGGGAACCTTCCAGTATGCCAAAATGCCATTTGGACTGAAGAACGCTGGAGCTAATTTCTAGCGAGCAATGGAAATTTCTTTTACCAATGAAAAAGATGTGTTTCTTGTTGTTTATTTAGATGATCTAACAGTGTTTTATGGTTCTGATGATGAGCATTTACACCATTTGAGAGTTGTTTTTCAGGGATGCAGAAATTTTGGGATTTCTCTCAATCCAAAGAAGAGTCTCTTTGCCATGGATGAAGGCAAGTTGTTGGGGCATATCATCTCTAAATATGGTATCTGCATTGATCCATCTAGAGTGGAGGCAATTCAGCACATAGACCTTCCACGGAACAAAAAGGAGATTCAGGCATTTAATGGTAAGATGAATTTCTTGCGCAGATTCATACCTAGTTTGGCTGAACATTTGAGAGAAATGACTAATATGCTGAAGAAGGATAGCAATGTCAAATGGAGTGAGGAAGCTATCAAGTCATTTAATCTGGTAAAGTTTTCTTTGTCCAATGCCCCAGTCTTGATTAGTCCCGACTATACTCAAGATTTTATTATTTTTTCATTTGCATCAGAGCATACTATGGCTGTCGTTTTGATGCAAAAGAGAGATCAGATTGAAAAGCCAATTTCCTTTTTCAGTAGGACTATTAGAGATTCTTCCTTAAGGTATAATATTATTGAAAAACAAGCATTGGATCTTATAAAGGCATTGAAGGATTTTAGGGTCTATATTTTACATTCGCATACTATAGCATATGTCCCTAATGCAGAAGTGAAGGTTGTGTTAATGCAAACTGATACAGAACGTCGAAGAGGTAAATGGATAGCGGCTATGTTGGAGTACAATTTGGAGATCAAACCCATGAAGTTGATCAAAGGCCAAGGCTTGGCAAAATTGATGGCCTAATCAAATCTGCGTGCCCTGGATATAAACCTCATAACAGCAATGGCAGAAAATGAAGATGAAGGTTTTCTTGTTCCAGTTTCAGATATTTTCCTACAATCCCCATGGTATTCAGATATTGTTTATGTCCTTCAACACCTTTCACCACCTCCAAGCATGTCTAAAAGCAAAGGTAGATCATTGAAACTTAAGTCTGCTAAATATTGTATTTTAAACAGTGCTCTTTATTGGAAAGATCCTGGAGGCAGTCTGCTCAATTTTTTGGTTGAAGAAGAAGCTCATAAGGTAATGCATGATTTTCATAAAGGTGATTGTGGTGGTCATTTGTTTTGGAAAACTACAGCTAACAAAGTGTTGAGAGCAGGATATTATTGGCCCACGTTATTTTCATATTTATATAAAATAGTGATGAGTTGTCATGAATGCCAAATTTTCCAAGGGAAGAAGAAATTGCTTCCTCTTCCTTTGAAACTAGTTTCAGTAAACACTCCCTTTCAGCAGTGGGGACTCGATTTCATAGGAGAAATCCATCCCGCATCATCAGCACAACATCGATGGATATTGACAGGAAAATATTACTTTACTAAATGGATCGAGGCCATCCCAACAAGGCAGGCAACTGATACAGTAATTATTCAATTCCTAGAATCGAATATTTTATCTCGTTTCGGCTGCCCTTACAGAATTATAATAGACAACGTACCAGCATTCAAGTCCAAGAAAATGGTGGAGTTTTGCGACAAGTATAACATTGTGATGGGCCATTCGACAACGTATTATCCACAAGGCAACGGCCTGGCTTAATCATCGAACAAATTGCTGATAAATATAATCAAGAAAATGCTGGAGGAAAACAAAAGAAACTGGCATCGCAAGCTCATCAACGCATTGTGGGCAGACAGAGTTAGCAGCAAAGTAATCCATAGGTATGTCACCTTTTGAATTGGTTTATGGTACTAATGATGTATTTCCTACATCTCTTACAACTCCGATCATGAGATTATTACAAGAAATTGGTAGTGAAGACAATGACAGTCAGCGAAGGATCAATCAGATGATCCACCTTCAGCAAACCAGAGAGGAAGTGTCACATAATGCTATTCAGTTGCCGGAGAAGATAAATAATATCTCTGATCGAAAGACCAAAGTAGAAAAGTTTCAGCTGGATGATGTGGTGTTGAGATGGGATGGAAGAAATGAGGACAAAGGGAAGCATGTTAAGTTCGACAATCTATGGAAAGGACCATACAGGATTTTAGTATACAGGGGATAGAATGCTTTCTTGCTTTCATAAATGGATGGAAAAGATTTCCCTAGAGGAGCAGTGAATGGTAGGCTTTTGAAGCACTACCATTATTGAAGATGACAGATCAGAAACTATCTCACCATCATTGTATATATCATGTTATTTTTGGTTAGAGTTCAAGTACACAGTCAATGAAGTTTGGGGCCCGAGGTGAAGGCTATAAAACTTAAATTATATGTGTATGGTTTGATTTTATTTCAATTTTCAGTCTTAGTCTTGAGTCAGAGTCAATCTGCATAGTGTCAATTTTCAACATTTTTGACTCCATGCCCAATGGATAAGGCTACTTGGTCTACGGTGTTCTTGGCACCTCCAAGGAGCTACCTTCCCCATTGGAGCCAAGGTTAGTGTCAGTCTAGTCATATTGCCATCAGTGATCAAAATTTCTCTTTTTCATTTGCATATTACAAATCCCATACCAATAAATTTCACCATTCCGCTAGGTCATGGATTCATTGATGGTAGTGATTTTTCGTCAGTTTTCCCTCATGTAAAACTTGTTGATTCTCCTCTCTATGGTCTTTATTCATGAGTCACTTTCACTCTCAGAATCATGTCAGTAGGTCATAGGATGGGTCTCATTAGGTTCTATGATCTCACCATGCTCAAATTAATGATTCAAGTGTCAATAAACATTAGCAAGGTCATGAGGAAAGTCAATAAACTCAAGTCATAGTACCTCGAAGATCAAAGAAATATTTTATTCAGTTTGATGTAATTTTCACCTCAAAACCATGTTTTGAGGTGAAAACGTGATACTTTGCCTTTATTTTCATTCATTATGTAATTTTATATCACCATATGTAATAAGCCACATTTCAGAAGCTGTTATCTCCACAAAGTCATCACCCTGCCATTCAGAGAAGTTTTCCACAGCATGTTCAGTATCAAATCATGTTCCAAGTATGTTCAGTAGAAAGAGCCCAGAAAGAGCTTTCCAACAGTATATTTCACTCTTAAAACTGACTCCTGGATTGAAATTTATGCCAAAGTGAAGTAAAAGGTCCCCTATACCCTTAAACAATCCCTTTTCCCACCTTTCCCTAAACTTTATAATGAAGTTTATATGAATAAATCCCCTCCCATCGCAATCGATATGCATAACCACTTCCCCTCCATGCCTATAAATTTATAATAAAGTTAAAGGTTTCATATTATAAAACCCCGCCATTTCCCATCACAATCGTAATATTTGAAAAATGCATTCCGATTCGACTATTGCAAAAACTCTGATTGATTGTATTGGCCCCGTCCGTTGTACATCCCGACCGTTGATCGCCCCCCCTAATCTGACGGCCCATATGCAATCGGCGATTTCATAAATTGTTTCATCCGATTGACCTCCCGCCGATTGCGAACCCCCGACCACTCCTACGCCGTCGATCTCATCATCCAATCTGATGGCCCACAGCTAATCGGACCATCCCAATCGGCATTCTTAAATAAAATCTTTCCTCCGCCCTCCTCCGATCTCCAATGCCGATTGACCCTCGGGCCCACTACATTATATTCCACCCCATTCATAATAAAATGGCCGCCTCCCTTTGTAAAACTCAAAATTTTATTTTATTTTGTTATATAAAGAACTCCCGCCCCCATCACCTAACCCCATCGCATCGGAGAAATTCAATTATGTAATACACTGCCCCGATCTCCCGATTCTGATTGCGATTATAATCCTCGGGTCCCACCTGAAGGTCCCTCCCTTTCATTCAAAGAAAATCATCTTTTTCCTTTGTATTTGTGCTCAACTTATTTTTTAATTAGTTTGAAAGGATTTCCCATTACTCTTTTGGCATCGGAATTTTCTTAAGTATTCACCCCTCTCCCGCTCTGACCCCGTGCTATTACTCTATCAGGCCTTTCCAATTGCATCGGAGGCTTTTGGGTTTCGTTTCAAATATATCCAAAACCCCAGATCCCCGATTGTGATGACATTATCGCAACGTATCACTCCATTATTTATTTTATCTCCTTTTCCCATCGATCCCGATTGTGATTACGATGGTGGATCCCACCTCCTTTCCCTTCCCCTTTCTCATTTCAAAATCGGTTTCCCTTCACTCAAGGCATAATTTAATTTCATTTATTTCAAAAAGCATTTGATTAAAATTCAGTACAGTGAGAGACAGTCAAAAGGCCGAGAGCTAATATAAAATAGAGATTTCTACAACAGCAGGAAAATAGGGTCTGATTGCCTATTTTTCATTCAATAGCGTAACTATGAATCTGCCCAAGTAGTCAAATGTATTGTTGTTCCTAATTTTTAGGGGAAGATTGTTGGTTTTCTTTTCCATGTTCAGATTTCAGTTTTTCAACTGTTAAAACGGTTCCCTCTTTCTGTGGATCTATGTTCCCACATTTCAGTCTATTTAATGTAATTCTAAATCATTTGTAAAGCAGTCTGTAACTCAGAAGTAGGGGAATAGTGTGGAAAAGAATGCTTTGTGCTCCATTGTATAGTTTGACAGGGAATTAATAAGAGATGCAGCTCTGATTTTTGGGATCCATGTGGTATGAAATTTAGCATTTGTTCTCTCCTTTGTGTTCATATGTAAATTGTTATGTGTACCATCCATTCATAAAAATCTCCGTTTGAATGCTTTCAAGATAGAAAGGTAGAATCCATTTTATTGCTCTGCCTTGGGAAATCATTCAATACTCTGTTTTCTTCTTCTGTTTGAAAAGAATCCATTTTTATGCCCTTTTCAACTCCTCATCAGTCTTTCCATTCATCCTTATTTAAATTTAATGCTAAATTTTCCTGCCTACCTTGCTCCATGAAATACCCTATATCCTTATTTAACTCCCCAGTTTCAAAATGTCCCATTTTATCCCATACATCCCTGAAAAATTCATTCATTTTCATTTAAAATTTTCCCATCATTATACCTAGCCTAATATTCAAATCATTATTATACTTTTTGAATATCCATTTTATAGAGAGAGCCCTCTTCTGACCTTGTAGGTCTAGATACAAGGCTGAGTGTGGTTTAGATGTTACCCTGTTTTTCCCTTTTTCAGCCTGGGGTCCAGATCAGGAGCTAACATTTCTGGTGACTCCACTGGGGAAAATATTTGATCTGACTATCTGCAAGCTTATATTCTCGGTGCTCATTGACTGTGTTTATTATGTTTTCAAAGAAGGTCATAATCAGGCCCTGTGTGAATGAGCAAATAGTTCAAAACCTCTGTTTAAGGTGGAAAACCTTGGTTACATTGAACGCGACAATACTTTGGAAAATCTCCGTTATTGAAAGTGAAGAGCTTTATTCTTTACTGGCAGAGTAATATTAAGTGGGACCCAACCGGTCAGTTAACCCGAGGAGTTAAAACGCTAAGCCACAGTGAAAGCCTAAGTTAAAACGTGGTTGATTTACCACCAGCGGGTTTCGAAAACCAAAACCACCTTCATCGCGCCGCTTTTGTCCCGGAGAAAAACCACTCCCAAAAAACGCGATCCAGTAATATAAGGGCACGTCATCTCCCCAATACCACCCATATCGCACAACTTTCAGATGCTAAACTTCGGCCTTTGAAAAAACACGAAATCAACGACGATCGTCCAATCTAGGGAGCCTTAGATCTGACGGCAATCGCGCAGTGAAGTGCTCAAGCGATAATCGAGGTATGACCCAGCGGTTTTATGTTATTTAATGTTTATTTTATTCATAAAAAGTCGAAAAATGGATGCGTGGGGCCCCCGTTGAATGAAATATATGTCACGTTGAAAGGGTTTTATGTTATAAGTTTGAAAGGTTGGTGTTTTTTTTAAAAGAATCGGCCATTGTTATAATATTCTGATATTATGACCGGAGTGATAAGGTTCGCTTAAGTTTTTCTTAAGGTGTTTCCCATATCATATGAACCTTTAAAAGATTTGTTTCAGAAGTCTGAATATTATTGTAAAGCGAACGTTGTTAAAGCGCTTTGGAAGGGAATATAACTACAAGAATTTATTCCAAAGACCCTCGGTCATAATATATTTCTGGTATCAGAGCTTAAAGTCAGATCACCCCAGCAAATATTCTTCTTGTAAATTCCTGGATTCTGGAAAATGATGTTCAGAGTCTGTTAGGCTGAAATAAATATTGTATAGTAAAAATTTCCACCACATTGGCTTCAAGAAGATATACAAGGGATAATCCAGATCCGAATCCTCCCCCTGTGTTTGAGAATCCTAATCTTATCCCGAGAATAGTCAGAAGACAAGAGGGATCACTAAGTCCTAGACCCATCTTCAGATCCCATACTTGGCTCAGCGAGTGGTTTTTTGTAGAAGATATTTCTTTTGATGAGAGTTTTGAGCTTTCATTGTTTAGAAATAAGTTTGAAACTGCACTTGACGACATAGTTTCAGATCCATAATTCCTTGTATATATTGAAGTTCAAAGGGAAAATTCCTCAATTGATGATTATATTTTGAATTCCCCTCAGTCATCTATCACTGTAACTAATATCCTTGAGCCTTCAGAGTCATCAAGAACAGCATTCCCTCCTCCTAATTCATCAGCATTCCCATCAGTCAATTCCCAGTTATCATCTTCTCCATCAACACCTCCCTTGAATCCTTGTACTACAAACACTGTTGTAAATCCTTCTAGAGCCATGGCTGCCCGGTATGCACCCCTGGTTTTGCCTCAGGTCCTGAATGAAATGCCTACTGACTATCAAAGTAAAATTCCTATTTTGATACTACTCAAAGAATCACAGCCCAGCAGCATGTTGATAATATGAATGACTTTTTTTATCTTCATGAGGTAGAGGCAGAGAATGTAACCACAAGGTTGTTTGTCCAAAGCTTTGGAGGTGAAGTTAGAAAGTGGTTCAGAGCCTTACCAACAGGCTCTATTCGCACTTTGCAGGAGTTGCACACACAGTTTTTAGACTGGTGGGAGGTAAAGAAAAACCCACTCCAAATTTTGTCTGAGTATGAGAATATTAAAAGATATGAGGGTGAAATTGTGCAGGATTATTGTTTAAGATTCAATGTTGTATATAATGCTATTCCAGCTAACCTGAAACCTTCTGTGGGATTAGCATTGCTTAAATTTCTAGATGGTTTTGATGCTGACATGGCATATCAGCTGCGAGAGAGAGATCCCACTATGCTGGAAGACATGCAGAAGATAGCTATAAGTGTAGAAGCTAATATGCTAGCTAAAAGAGCACAAACCAGAGCTGAAAAGAGAGTCACGGTGAAAGAAGAAGCCTCTCCTTCAGACAACAAAATGGACACTTTAATCAGGACAGTGAAAAAGATGGTTGATCGATTAACCATTGCAGATAAACCTAAGCCTCAAATAAGAAACCTAAATTTCAGAGGGCAGCAGCCGCAATTTAGAATCAAGCAGAGAGAACATAGAGCGCAGGACCAAATGCCACCACAACAGCAAATCATAACTCCATTACAGTAGAATTACGTTTAGGCAACAGAGACGGATGAGGATGATGATCCTGTCATTGAAGCCAATAATTTCTTCACAGCTGATGGTGCGCCCATTTTTCTCACTGAAGACGAAGAATACACAGCGATTTCAGACGTTCAAAAAGATGAATATTTCATTTTGGCTAATGATACAGTATTAGAAGAAGAGTTAGATGACTACCAGAGAGGATATATGAACGCTTTATCAACCCAACAAAAGCAGTATTCTCTGAGGAACAGAGATGTTCCGATCAGTCCCATTCAAAAGAGAAAAGAGCTCCAAATGAAGAACGATTCTTAGAGGAAAGGGAAAGAGCTAGCCGACCCTTCCTCCAGCAAAACAAATTCAGCAATTAACAGCCCAAATGAGAAGAACCAGCAGAGCATCGCAAAGGAGCAAGAAGAAAAGAAATAGCCTCCCATCAAAGAGGTAGAAAAAGCTCCTTCTTTTAATTTGGAAAATGAAATTTCTAAGCTAAAAGTGTCCATGCCCCTGACTGAGTTGGTAAAAAATAGTGCTTATAAAATTCAGGTGTCTAGAATTTTGCAAATAGACTCTGTTTCTGATATGGTTAATGTTGAGGATGATTACTCTGAACTCATCTTTGGTCCAGCCACGGAAGAACAATCAGAAGAAAGTGAAGTTCCTCCCTTTTACCTGAGTCTTAGAGTACATGAGTTCATCTTGCATAATTTTATGTTGGACTCTGGAGCCTCACATAATTTGATGCCCAAAGCCATCATGGAGAAGTTAGGACTTGATATTACCCGTAAATACAATGATTTGTATTCCTTTGACTCAGGTAGGGTCCATTGTATTGGTCTTATCAAAGACTTGGTAGTGTCTTTAGATCAAATCCCAGCCAAGAATGTTTTGATGGATGTAGTTGTTGCCGATGTCCCACCATGCTTTGGAATGCTTCTATCTAGGTCTTGGGGTGAAAAACTTAAGGGAACCATGCAGCTTGACTTCTCTTATGCCACCATTCCTGTTTTGGCTAGTTGAGAAAACTATATAGGCATAAGAAAATGAAATATATGATCACTAGCAAAGAGAAGCCAGTAAATCATTCCATTAATGCAGTCCACACAGATTTAGAGTCCTTTTTCTTATATTCAGATGGTGGTTTAAATGATGAAAATGTTTAGTTGGTACAAGTAGATGAGATACCTGAAATTTTAGAGAATTTTAGGGAAGTCCACAAAAAGGAAAAAGATAAAGCAGCAAGCACTTCTAAGCCTCCTGCCTGCCAGCAGTAAAAAGACAGTGAACAACCAGAAATCATCCAAGGTAAAGAAGAGAAAGAAACAAAGTTTCAGCATCTACAAGAAGAAGAAGAAGGCCTTTGGAGCATGGATTTTGATGGAGCTATTGGTAAGGATGGAGCTGGTATTGGAATATGGATTTAGAGCCCTATTTTCCAGCCTGAAAATGTTCCTAGCAATGTTAGAGTATGTGCTTATAAGTTGGCTTTTGATTTCTCTAACAATGAAGCAGAGTATGAAGCTTTGATTACAGGTCTGAAAATTTTGAAGAAGATGAATGCAAAAAGAATTTCTGTCTATAGAGACTCAGAGCTGATAATTAAACAGGTAAAGGGAGAGTACCAAGCAAAGCATCCCCGATTGAGGGCTTATCAAAATGCAGTCCTTGATATTTTGAAGACATTCCCTGAGTATACTTTGACAGCAGTACCCAGGATGCAGAACATTATTGCTGATTCTCTTGCGACTACGGCAAGCAACTTAAAGATTTCGATGAACTCCAGCAACAAGTTTGAGATCTATGTCAAACATAGGCCTGTTGTTCCTGATAATTTAAGGTATTGGCAAGTGTTTTGGGATGACAATGAGATTAATGCTTTTTTGCAGAATGATGGAAAATTCAAATATACTCCCATAGAAGGTGACTATGAGATTGATGATCAAGAAATGGAAGCAAATCAAATGGACATATTGCAGCTGAAGGACAGTGTAATTCCTAGAGGTATCATACCTTTAGAGGAGCTTTTTGACCAGGATGATGTTGCAAAGAAACCAAGCTTGGTGCCTACTGAGAAAGGAGTTGAAGATGTGAATCTTGGAACAGCTGACAAGCCCAAGTTTGTGAAATTTTCAAAGGCATTGTCCCCTGAGGTAAAGGAAAAGTATGTTAAATTGATTTCTGAATTTTTTGATGTGTTTGCATGGGATTGGTCAGATTTGAAGGTGTATGAAAAAAAATTAATTCAGCATACTATTCCCATCAAGCCGGATCAGAAGCCATTTAGACAGAAGCTGAGAAGAATCAATCCAAAGCTACTGCCATCCATTGAAAAAGAGGTAAACATATTGTACAAAGCTGGTATCATAGTCCCAATTAGATTTTCTAACTCGGTTTCAAATTTGGTCCCTGTATGTAAGAATACAGAAGAGATAAGATTGTGCATAGATTTTCAGAATTTGAATAAGGAATCCTTAAAGGATAATTATCCACTTCCGAAAATGGACCATATTCTGCAGAGAGTAGTTGGAGCATCTAGGATGTCACTACTTGATAGCTACTCAGGCTACAATCAGATCTTGGTGTATGAGAAATACCAAGACAAAACTACCTTCACAACACCCTAGGGAACCTTCCAGTATGCCAAAATGCCATTTGGACTGAAGAACGTTGGAGCTAATTTCCAGCGAGCAATGGAAATTGCTTTTGCCAATGAAAAAGATGTGTTTCTTGTTGTTTATTTGGCTGATCTGACAGTGTTTTCTGGTTCTGATGATGAGCATTTACACCATTTGAGAGTTGTTTTTCAGCAATGCAGAAAGTTTGGGATTTCTCTCAATCCAAAGAAGAGTCTCTTTTCCATGGATGAAGGCAAGTTGCTGGGGCATATCATCTCTAAAGATGGTATCCACATTGATCTATCTAGAGTGGAGGCAATTCAGCACATAGACCTTCCATGGAACAAAAAGGAGATTCAGGAATTTAATGGTAAGATGAATTTCTTGCACAGATTTATACCCAATTTGGTTGAACATTTGAGAGAAATGACTAATATGCTGAAGAAGGATAGCACTGTCAAATGGAGTGAGGAAGCTATCATGTCATTAAATCTTATAAAGTTTTCTTTGTCCAATGCCCCAGTCTTGATTAGTCCTGACTACACTCAAGATTTTATTATTTTTTCATTTTCATCGGAGCATACTATGGTTGTTGTTTTTATGCAAAAGAGAGATCAGATTGAAAAGCCAATTTCCTTTTTCAGTAGGACTATTAGAGATGCTACCTTAAGGTATAATATTATTGAAAAACAAGCATTGGATCTTATAAAGGCATTGAAGGATTTTAGGGTCTATATTCTGCATTCGCATACTATAGCATATGTCCCTAATGCAGCAGTGAAGGATGTGTTAATGAAAACTGATCCAGAAGGTCGAAGAGGTAAATGGATAGCGGCTATGTTGGAGTACGATTTGGAGATCAAACCCACATAGTTGATCAAAGGCCAAGGTTTGGAAAAATTTATGGCCTAATCAAATCTGCGTGCCTTGGATATAAACCTCATAACAGCAATGGCAGAAAATGAAGATGAAGGTTTTCTTGTTCCAGTTTCAAATATTTTCCTACAATCCCCATGGTATTCAGATATTGTTTATGTCCTTCAGCACCTTTAACCACCTCCAGGTATGTCTAAAAGCAAAGGTAGATTGCTGAAACTTAAGTCTGCTAAATATTGTATTTTAAACCGTGCTCTTTATTGGAAAGATCTTGGAGAAATTCTGCTCAATTGTTTGGTTGAAGAAGAAGCTCAGAAGGTAATGCATGATTTTCATAAAGGTGATTGTGGTGGTCATTTGTTTTGGAAAACTACAGCTAAAAAAATGTTGAGAATAGGATATTATTGGCCCATGTTATTTTTAGATTTATATAAAACAATGATGAGTTGTCATGAATGCCAAATTTTCCAAGGGAAGAAGAAATTGCTCCCTCTTCCTTTGAAACCAGTTTCAGTAAACGCTCCCTTTCAGCAGTGGGGACTCGATTTCATAGGAGAAATCCATCCCACGTCATCAGCACAGCATCGATGGATATTGACAGGAACATATTACTTTACTAAATGGATCGAGGCCGTCCCAGCAAGGTAGGCAACTGATATGGTAATTATTCAATTCCTAGAATCTAATATTTTATCTCATTTTGGCTTCCCTTACAAAATTATAACATACAACGTAGCAGCGTTCAAGTCCAAGAAAATGGTGGAGTTCTGCAACAAATATAACATTGTGCTGGGCCATTCGACGACGTATTATCCATAAGGAAATGGCCTAGCTGAATCATCGAACAAATCGCTGATAAATATAATCAAGAAAATGCTGGAGGCAAACAAAATAAACTGGCATTGCAAGCTTATCAACGCATTGTGGGCAGACAGAGTTAGCAGCAAGAAATCCATAGGTATGTTGCCTTTTGAATTGGTTTATGGTACTGATGTTGTCTTTCCTACATCTCTTACAGTTCCGATCATGATATTATTACAAGAAATTGGTACTGAAGATGATGACAGTCAGCGAAGGATCAATCAGATGATCCACCTTCAGCAAACCAGAGAGCAAGTGTCACATAATGCTATTCAGTTGCAGGAGAAGATAAATAAGATCTATGATCGAAAGACCAAAGCAGAAAAGTTTCAGCTGGATGATGTGTTGTTGAGATGGGATGCAAGAAGTGAGGACAAAGGGAAGCATGGTAAGTTTGACAACCTGTGGAAGGACCATATAGGGGACAGAATGCTTTCTTGCTTTCAAAAATGGATGGCAAAGATAGCCCTAAAGGAGCATTGAATGGTAGGCATTTGAAGCACTACCTTTATTGAAGATAACGAATCAGAAACTATGTCACCATCATTGTATATATCATGTTATTTTTGGTCAGAGTTCAAGTACACAGTCATTGAAGTTTGGGGCCCAAGGTGAACGCTATAAAATTTAAATGATATGTGTATGATTTGGTTTTATTTTAGTTTTCAGTCTTAGTCTTGAGTCAGATTCAGTCTGCATAGTGTCAGTTTTCAGCATTTTTGACTCCATGCCCAATGGATAAGGCTACTTGGTCTACGGTGTTCTTGGCACCTCCAAGGAGCTACCATCCCCATTGGAGCCAATGTTAGTGTCAATCTAGTCATACTGCCATTAGTGATCAAAATTTATCTTTTGCATTTGCATATTAGGAGTCCCATACCAATAAATTTCACCATTCCGCCAGGTCATGGATTCATTAATGCTAGTGATTTTTCATCAGTTTTCCATCATGTGAAACTTGTTGATTCTCCTCTTTATGGTCTTTATTCATGAGTCACTTTCACTCTCAGAATCATGTCAGCAGGTCATATGATGGGTCTCATTAGGTTCTAGGATATCACCATGGTCAAATTAATGAGTCAAGTGTCAATAAACATCAGCAAGGTCATGAGGAAAGTCAATAAACTCAGGTCACAACACCTGGAAGATCAAAGAAATATTTTATTCATTTTGATGTAATTTTCACCTCAAAACCATGTTTTGAGGTGAAAACATGATACTTTTCCTTTATTATCATTCATTATGTAATTTTATGTCACCATATTTAATAAGTCACATTTCAGAAGCTGATATCTCCACAATGTCATCACCCTGCCATTCAGAGAAGTTTTCCATAGCATGTTCAGTATCAAATCATGTTCCAAGTATGTTCAATAGAAAGAGCTCGGAAAGAGCTTTCCAAGGGTATATTGCACTCTTAAAACTGACTCCTGGATTGAAATGTATGCCTAAGTGAAGTAAAAGGTCCCCTATACCATTAAACAATCCCTTTTTCCACCTTTCCCTAAACTTTATTTTATTAAAGCTTTATATTTTCTTTAATAAAATCCCTTTTTTCCCCTCCCGATTACAAAATCACATTATTAAATCTTTTAACACATATGCAATCAAACCACTTCCCCTCCATTACCCCTAAACTTTATAATAAAGTTTATAGAATAAATCCCCTCCCATCACAATCGATATACATAACCACTTCCCCTCCATGCCTTTAAATTTATAATAAAGTTAAAGGTTTCATATTATAAAACCACGCCGTTTCCCATCACAATCGCAATATTTGAAAAATGCATTTCGATTTTCCTATTGCAAAAACTTTGATGTGATTGTATTGGCCCCATCCGATGTACATCCTAACCGTTGATCGGCCCCCTTAATCCGACGGCCCATATGCAATCGACGATTTCATAAATTGTTTCATCTGATTGACCCCCCACCGATTGTGAACCCCTAACCACTCCTCTGCCATCGATCTCATCATCCAATCCGATGGCCCACAGCCATTCGGACCATCCCAATCGACATTGTTAAATAAAATCTTTCCTCCGCCCTCCTCCGATCTCCGATGCCGATTGACCCTCAGGCCCACTACATTATATTCTTCCCCATTCATAATAAAATGGCCGCCTCCCTTTGTAAAACTTAGATTTTATTTTATTTTGTTATATAAAGAACTCCCACCCCCATCTCCTAACCCCATCGCATCAGAGAAATTCAATTATGTAATACACCGCTCCGATCTCTCGATTACGATTGCGATTATAATCCTCGAGTCCCACCTTAAGGTCCCTCCCGTTCGTTCAAAGAAAATCATATTTTTCCTTTGTATTTGTGCTCAACTTATTTTTTGATTAGTCCGAAAGGATTTCCCATTGCTCTTTTGGCATCGGAATTTTCTTAAGTATTCACCCCTCTCCCGCTCCGACCCCGTGTTATTACTCTATCGGGCCTTTCCAATCACATCAAAGGCTTTTGGGTTTCGTTTCAAATATATCCAAACCCCCCGATCCCCGATTGCGATGACACCATCACAACATATCACTCCATTATTTATTGTATCTCCTTTTCCCATCGATCCCGATTTCGATTGCGATGGTGGATCCCACCTCCTTTCCCTTCCCCTTTCTCATTTCAAAATTAGTTTTCCCTTCACTCAAGGCATAATCTCATTTCATTTATTTCAAAAATCATTTGATTAAAAGTCAGTACAGTGAGAGACAGTCAGAAGGCCGAGAGCTAATATAAAATAGAGATTTCTACAACAACAGGAAAATAGGATTTGATTGCCTGTTTTTCATTCAACAGCGTAACTGTGAATCTGCCCAAGTAGTCAAATTTATTGATGTTCCTAATTTTTAGGGGCAGATTGTTGGTTTTATTTTCCATGTTCAGATTTTAGTTTTTCAACTGTTAAAACGGCTCCCTCTTTCTGTGGATCTATGTTCCCACATTTCAGTCTATTTAATGTAATTCTAAATCATTTGTAAAGCAGTCTGTAACTCAGAAGTAGGGGAATAGTGTGGAAAAGAACGCTTTGCGCTCCATTGTATAGTTTGACAGGGAATTAATAAGAGATGCAGCTCTGATTTGTGGGATCCATGTGGTATGAAATTTAGCATTTGTTCTCTCCTTTGTGTTCATATGTAAATTTTTATGTGTACCATCCATTCATAAAAATCTCTGTTTGAATGCTTTCAAGATAGAAAGGTAGAATCCATTTTATTGCTCTGCCTTGGGAAATCATTCAATACTCTATTTTCTTCTTTTGTTTGAAAAGGATCCATTTTTATGCCCTTTTCAGCTCCTCATCAGTCTTTCCATTTCATCCTTATTTAAATTTAATGCTAAATTTTCCTGCCTACCTTGCCCCATGAAATACCATGTATCCTCATTTAACTCCCCAGTTTCAAACTGTCCCATCTTATCCCATACATCCCTGAAAAATTCATTCATTTTCATTTAAAATTTTCCCATCATTATACCTAGCCTAATATTCAGGTCATTATTATACTTTGTTGAATATCCATTTTATGGAGAGAGCCCTCTCCTGACCTTGTAGGGCTAGGTACAAGGCTAAGTGTGGTTTAGATGTTACCCTGTTTTGCCCTTTTTCAGCCTGGGGTCCAGATTAGGAGCTAACAATTAGTATATTTTGCTTATTACTATGCAAGATCTTCATGTTCATAGGTATTTGAAAAAGGATTCTTAACTGCCCTTTGCCCTACCTTGTTTCCCCAAAACTTAATGTCCATCTCACTTCACACATAAACTTAAAGATCCTTTGACTACACTAGATTGGCCCTGTGATGTACCTCGATTCACTATTGAGATATCAATGACTTCATAAACTCCATAGCCCAATGTTTGACAACCTCTCATTCCACTTATCCTACTCAATCATCTTACCTCAACCAAACAAAAAAATAAACCCTACACTTAACAAATAGCCTAAAATTAACCATCTAAAGCGAACAAGTTTATATCCTTCGCACATAATAGAGAGAGCCCTCTCTGATTCTAGGAAGGCTAGGTCCTAAGACTCCAAAGACTGGTCTAATGTTACCCTATGCATTTGGTCTAACAATATGCTAAATCATGGGACCCTAACACATTGAATCTCTCCCTCTTGTACAACACAGATTTTCTAGGAGTTGCATCTTCAGTTGTTGCATCTTAAGGAGGAGGAAGAAGAGACAAGAACTCAAGCTTCTAGCTTGGATATATGAAGGAGGGATGAGCCCTCAAAGCTTAGATATGGTTGTACATCATATTGCAACCATCATACGATCAGATCTAGCTTCATATCTGCATAACCTAGTAGACCAGGGATCAAATCACAAGAGGGTAAATTTCCAATCTCATAGATCTGGAATTTACTTTCTGGGTTATCTTGGGTTGCCATCATATAGCCCAGATCTAGAATCTTGGCATCATCAAAGCTCCTAAGCTCCATAGATCTACATTTCCCCTTTCAGAAGCTATATGTACATCATTAGCAAAAGGGACAATGCAGTATTGCTTCCCGCAGCTCTCCAGTTACGCAGTGCTTGTTGTAGCAGGCTTTCAGGGTCATTCTAGGCCATCTCTTTGGCTAGATTACCTCATATTTTTCTCACTGTTGTAACTGAATCATCTCCACATGATAAAATGGCTCATCTATTCTTTTTATATCTATGTTGATCATAATTTTACATGTACATTTTCTGTGTATCAAATATTGTGTTTGTGTTTCAATGCATTATTCCATTTTGGGATATTACACATCATCGAGATAGTTTTGACAAACGTGCCTCTTGGAACACTTCATCCCCTTTGCATCTTATGCACAGTGTTTTATGTGGTCCACTTCCTATTCTTTCTTTCTATGGTTTCTTGTACTTCTTAACTTTGATTAATGATTTTTCCAAACTTAGTTGGGTATACTTCTTAAAAATCAAGAGTGAATTTTTTAACATGTTCTTGGCCTTTAAGGCCTTTTTTTGAGAAACAATGCTTGGGCCCATATTCCAGATGCGAAACGTAAAGCCTTAGAACCTAAGAGTGAAAAATGCATTTTTTTTGGATATTCTAAATATGTAAAATGATATAGACTTCTTAAACCAAAATCCAAAAATATAATCATTATAAGGGATGTAAAATTTCATGAAAATATATCGGTCTGCGAGCTTAGTTAGGAGGGTGTGCCACCTTTGGCTTGTTGGGAAGAATACTGAGAGGGGGGGGGGGGGGGTGAATCATTATTTAGAGTTTACTGAAAATATCCTAACTTTTTCTTTACAGAATTCCATACATGGCTTTAATGAACCCAACTCGCGTATATAAGAAAAGAAACTAGCATATACTGATATGATTTTGCAGATTAGAAAAAATTTTCAGGAACAATCTTTAACTCAGTTTCCCAGTCATGCATCTGTTAGATAATCAATAACTATGTGCAGTAATAGCAGTATAAATCATCACACAAGAGAAACACACATGAACACCAATATTTAAGGTGGAAACCCAATTCGGGAGAAAACCACCACTGCTGTTGTCTCTGTCTTCAATATTTATTATATGGAAAATTGTTTACAATATTGTACTGATGCAGACTCATATCATTACGCATGCATCTACCTGCAGAAGACTACAACCTTCTCTTGTTTTCCAAATACTACTGGAAGGGAGCTACAACCCCCTAATATCATTTACCAGCCACTACTTGAAGGGAGCTTCAACCCCCTGATTCTAACACCAGCTTCTACTGGCAGGAAGCTTCTACTTCCATACTTAAGGCTTCATCCCTCAGAACCACTGCAGACCATGTTTCATCAATTTTCATACTGGATCAAACAGTATCAACACAACTCTTCATAAACATCAATAACCATAAGTTTTACCCAATACATCAATCAGAATAGTGAGACCACTATAATCAAATCATTAGAAATAACCCAGACTTCAAAATAAATATGCAGATAAAAACCCAACCCTGAACCATCATCAACTTAAAATTCATACACTACTTTGCTTCACTGAACCCGCGCATATACACACTTTCCTTCATACCAACCTACATATAGTTCTGTGAATATTGTTTTTCAAAATGTAATTAGTCTCAGATTCAGATCTGAGGCTTTCAGTCAGATATCTTTTGAAATGAAGAACCCTTCATCAGTTAGTCACCATCAACCATGTTTATTCTTTCAATGATCAGATTTGTACATAATCAACTTACCAGCATATACAGTATTCAAACAACCTAGATCTTTAAGAAGACTTCATTGACAGATAGTAGACAAATAGCAGGAATCACAGAAAACATCTGCAATAAGCTTCAGAAAACCGTAAACTTCCATACGCGCTTTTTCTGAAGCAAACCTGCGTATATACGTGCTTTTACTGAGACGAACTAGCGTATAGATCTGTAAATGTAGACTTTGTAGAATGAACCAGATCCATAGAAATTACCCAAATTCCTTCATTTGACTTCAGCACACTTGCGCCAGGTCATAGATCTAATCATCTCTTCACTGGATCACACAAGAGCATGGTCATTTCAGATCTAGAGATCCTGAACCATCATTGTAACCATGGGTGCATCATAGATTCATATCTATCAAATAAAAACAGAGTTCATCCCATGCAGATATACCTCAAAGAAATTTATTCAGTCACAACCCTTACTCAAGCACTACTTGCACTATGATCTTCTTCTACTTATATAGATTTAGCCTTTACCAATACCATGAGTCAAAACCACACAACTGTCGATGGTATACTTGGACGGAATCAAATAGATAATACAATGCTCAATACTGTGGGCTAATACCATGGTAATGCCCCTTGGTATTATAATTTTAGAGCGCAAAAGGAATACATGACTTGGATCATTCGTATCCACGTGTATACGCGACTTCTTGTCATAAAAACTGTGTATATACTTATCCTGAATGTATACGCAGGTTGCCTTCATAAAAGTAGTGTATACATTGCATCCATAAGTGGGTTGCCTTCATCAAACCTGCATATACATTGTGACATATTATATTTATCATTTCTCTCGCACTTACTGGAATTCCTTTCTTTGTTACATCTGAACTGATCTGTAGATACATCATTTTTACATCTTTAACAAATAGGTTGATATTAAAAAGGCAACTCATCAAGAGGCTTCCATCAAGTACAGTATCATCAAGTAGGTTTCCATCAAGGCAACATATTGCATCATATTTCCAACAATCTCCCCCTTTAGACTTGATGGCAACCATGATGGTGTTTGATCACCACAACAAATATATACATTAATCATAACCATTATTCCACCATTATTCAAACACCAAGATACTCTCCCCCTTTGACATCAAGGGAAAAGGTTAGATCAACACAAAAACAAGGTTTGTCTTCCCTTGCAGAAAGAAGAGCTATGTAGATATGCCATGCTCCCCTTGAGTCCATGTTGAATCTTTGAACCAATTTTTCAAGGAAGTACATGACTCAACCGAGTATGACCTTTCCTATCACCAAGGACTGATACTTACAGCAATGATCCAACTAGGTGGAATTACATATTTGACTCAACTACCCAACCAAGTGGGTTTACAAATTTGGACAAGTCCTTACATGACTAAATATAAAAATTATACATCATAGGTCTCAACATGACCTTTTCATCAAATTAGAGATATGACTTTTTATAACGAAGACCAAAGAATCTCAAACATGAGATCATAACACAGCAACCAATCAGAATGCCAACAATGCATCCTTTTCCACAAGACAAGTGCTCCCCCTTAGCTTGTGCATCCTGGGCACCTTCCACAAGAAAATTATCAAAGCATATTCATAAAGGAGAAAAATATCAGAGAATGATACAACAACAATAGAGATTACCCAAAAACACCACATTGTTCTAAAATGCTGACCTAGAGAATTTTTGTCAGCAAAACCCATACACGGTTTTATGACAGAAAATCATGTATATACGTGATTTGCCTTTATGAATCCCGCGTACCGAATTTAATCTTCTGAAATCAAGCAGATCTGATATGAGAGGTAGAGACAACTCCTAGCTTTTGTCTGAGATATTCGAATGCTTCCCTAGGAAGAGGTTTAGTAAATATATCAGCAACTTGTTCTTTGGAGGGAACATACTCTAATTTAACCTTTTGTTCAAGCACTTGTTCACGTAAGAAGTGATACTTGATAGGAATATGCTTGGTCTTGGAATGCATAACCGGATTCTTTGAGATACTAATGGCACTTGTATTATCACACAAAATGAAGATGGGAGGAGAACATTTGAACTGAATGTCTTGTAAAGTCTACATCATCTAAAGTAGTTGTGTGCAACATGATGCGGCAGCCACATATTCTGCTTCTATTGTAGATAAGGCAATATAACTTTGTTTCTTGTTGAACCAAGATACTAATTTGGGCCCCATATAGAATGCACCACCACTAGTGCTTTTTCGATCATCAACATTTCCAGCCCAATCCACATCTGTGTAAGCATGAAGAGTGAGATCAACATTCTTTGGATACCATAGACGAAATTCTTGAGTCCCTTGTAGATATTTGAATATTATTTTTACAGCCTGAAGGTTTGAATCTTTTGGATTAGCTTGGAATCGTCCAACAATCCCAACTGCATGCATAATGTTAGGTCTTGTCCCGGTTAGATACAACAGACTTCCAATCATGGATTTGTATTCTGGTTGATTCACCGTGGGAGAATCATTATGAGAACTAAGGTTACACCCAGTTACCATTGGTGTACTTATAGGTTTGCATTCTTCCATCCCATACTTCTTCAAAATTTTCTTAAGATATTTTTCTTGTGATAAAAATATGCCATCGGTTTCTTGTTGCACTTGTAAGCCAAGGAAAAATGTTAGTTCCCCAAGTAAAGACATTTCAAATTCTTGCTACATAACAAAAGCAAATTTCTGACCCATGGACTCTTCATTACTCCCAAAAATGATGTCATCAACATATATAACTACAATCAATAGTTTATCATTTTCAGTTTTTGTGTATAAGTTGCTATCAGCAGATCCCTTTGAAAAACCTTGTTGATGAAGATATTTGTCAAGACGATAGTACCATGCCCTTGGCACTTGTTTGAGACCATATAAAGCCTTTTTAAGTTTACAAACAAGTTTTTCATCATTTCCCAAAATGAATCCTTCTGGTTGTTGTATATAAAATTCTTCTTCTAGATCACCATTGAGGAAAGCAGATTTAACATCCATTTGATAAACTTTGAATTGTTGAAAGCTTGAAAAGGCAAGAAACATTCTTATGGCTTCAAGTCTAGCTACAGGAGAAAATGTTTCTTCAAAGTCTATACCTTCTTGTTGAGCATACCCTTTACAAACAAGTCTAGCTTTGTTTCTAATAACATCTCCATTTTCATTTAACTTGTTTTTGAATATCCATTTTGTTCCAATAACATTTTTATTGTGAGGTCTTGGAACCAATTCCAAAGTATGATTCTTTTCAATCTGATCAAGTTCTTCATTCATGGCTTGAATCCAAAATTCATCTCTGCTATCTTGATTGACATTTTGTGGTTCAATAGTGGGTAGAAATTCCAGATAGCTGGAAGATTCTACAAGAGTTCTTCTTGTTTGGACACCTGATCCCTTTTCTCCCAAAATTTGAGATTCTGGATGATTCTTTTGAACATACCTAGATGGAGCGTTTTTAGATAGATCTTCTTCTATTGCTTTATTAGGTTCACCTTCTATGTTGTTGTTATTTGATGCAGGAAGATATACATCACCATCATCTTCATTTGTTGTTGGTATTTCCCCAAAAACATTTTTATCATGAGGTCTTGGAACCAATTCCCAAGTATGATTCTTTTCAATCTGATCAAGTTCTTCATTCATGGCTTGAATCCAACATTCATCTTTGATAGCTTGATTGACATTATGTGGTTCAATAGTCAGTAGAAATTCCAGATACCTGGAAGATCCTACAAAATTTTTTCTTGTTTGGACACTTGATCCCTTTTCTCCCAAAATTTGAGATTCTAGATGATTCTTTCGAACATACCTGGATGGAGCCTTTTCAGATAGATCTTCTTCTATTGCTTCATTGGGTTCACCTTCTATATTTTTGTTATTTGAAGCAAGAAGACATACATCACCATCATCTTCATTTGTTGTTGGTATTTCCCCTTTTGGAGCTAAGAGAGACTCAATTACAACATCAATGCATTCAACAATCTTCCGAAGTCTTTTATTGTAACATTTATATGCTTTACTTCTAGAAGAGTAACCAAGAAATATTCCTTCATCTGCTCTAGGTTCAAACTTACCAAGTTTTTCATCATTGTTCTTGATAAAACATTTTCTTCCAAAAACTCTAAAATGGTTTAAAGTTGGAAGATTACCATACCAAAGCTCATAAGGAGTTTTATCACTGTTCACACAAACATGAGCCTTGTTAAAAATATTTACGGCAGTATGTGCTGCTTCTCCACAAAATGTGTCAGGTGTTCCAGAATCATCAAGCATAGATCGAGCCATTTGTTGAACTGTTCTATTCATTCTTTCTACAACGCCATTTTGTTGTGGGGTACCAGCTATAGAAAATTGTCTTTTTATGCCATGTTGTTCACAAAAATCAAAGAATTCATCTGATATATATTCACCTCCTCATTCAGATCTAAGACATTTGATTTTTATATCTAATTCATTCTCAACCAGGGCTTTGAAGATCTGAAATTTTTCAAATGCTTCATCTTTGTGTTTTAGCAACCCAATCCAACACATTCTAGAGAAATCATCAATAAACAAAATATAGTATTGTTCTCCACGGGGTGAATTTTTCCTCATAGGACCACATAGGTCGGTATGAATGAGTTCAAGAGGTTTACTTGCTGATCCTTCTTTGGAACTGAATTGCACTCTGGTTTTCTTACCGAATTGGCAATATTTGCATATGGTACTTTCAGACAGAGTAATGTTGGGAAGATCACGAACAGCTTTGAGTGTGCTAGATTTGTTGATTTGAGAGAAGCTCAAATGCCCCAATCTTCTGTGCCATAACCAATCTTCTGAAGATTTACCCAAGTAACATTTTTCTTTACAAATTTTCAATACATACAAATTTCTTGGTGTTCCGGTTCCTTTTATTATTGTTTTTCCTATGTCAAGTTGACGTATCACACATTCTTTTGAGCTAAAGACAACTTCAGTTCCTTGATCACACATTTGACTTACACTTGACAAGTTATGTTTTAATCCATCCACATACATAACATTGTTAGCTTTCACCTTTTCCTTTAGAAAAACAAAAACTTTTCCCTTAATGACAATAGGAGTATCATTTCCAAAAGTAACATTCTTTTCTCTTTCTAGAGCATTGTATGCAAGAAGTTTATTTCTGTCACTTGTCATGTGTTTTGAGCATCCGCTATCAATGTACCATTGATTTTATTCTCCTTCGGTAAATAAAGCTATGCCACAATTCTCATCCTGTAAGTCCTTCTTTCTCCATACCTTGGAACTTGAAGGTATATGCTCTTTTGGCTGAAGTTTGCTCCTGCATTCAGATTCTTCATGACCAAAGTTATTGCAATAAGCACAATCAATTTCATTTTGAAGAGGAGAAAAGTTGTTATACGTATTCTTCTTTATTCCGGTTTCTTGCTTCTCTGGTCTTGTATGCAACACATTGAACAGCTTTATGACCAAAATTATGACATGAGAAACATTTTCCATTAAAGAAGAAATTTTTGCGATCATGGAACCTTCTATTTGTGTTTACCTGTTGATTGGTATTTCTCTTAAATATATTTCTGTTATTGTACTTTGTATTAAGGTGGTCATGCTTTACCTATAAAGTTTCTTTGTTCCCTTGCTGAGAGTCATAATGTTGTAGGCTGGCTATAGCTGTATTTGGTGCTGAAGACTGAGAGGATTCTCTGACATATCCAAGACCTATCTTTAAAAGAGGAGAACATTGTACCTTGATAATTTCATCTAAGGTTTCAGATCCTTTAGCAAATATAAGATTCAAAGTTTTCACTTTCTCAATTTCTTTTCTTAGACTTACTATTTCATATTCTAATTTCTCATTGTGTTTCTCCTTTTCTACAAGTTGATTCTTTAGAGTTTCTATGGATATATTTTTTTTTTCCAAACATATTTTGAGCTGATTGATTTCTTCAAGAAAATCATTATCTTCTAGGGCATCCATAAAGGTATCCTTAGCCTCACTAGAATATTTTTCAAATGCCATGAGAAGTCTAACATCTTGATCAGATTCTCCTTCTTCACTATTTGATAACCCATCACTATCTTCATGAGTATAATAACTTTTTCTATTGATAAACTGATTTTTATTTCCTTTTGCTACATCCTTTCCTTTTTCATGAAATTCCTTATGAGGACATTTTGCAACATAATGACCAACTCTTCCATAAGCCAAACATTTAAATGGAAGCTTACCTCTAAACCTTCTAGTGCCAAGTTGTAGCTTCTTTACAAAATTTACCTCATCTTCTTCTGAAATATACCCTGATCCTTCTGTTTTGTGTACTTATCTTCCTTTTGTAGTAGCTCTAAAGACAGCTTCTTTGACTTCAGATGGATCTCCTTTTCTCATTTCACAAGCAGTTAGAATACCATGAAGTTGAACAATAGTAAAAGTTTGTAGATCCTGCTTCTCTTCAATAGCAGACACTTTTGACTCAAATTTGGAAGTTATAGATCTTAAAACCTTTTCTACCAGAGTAGTGTCAGTTATGGTTTCACCCAAATTTCTCATACGATTTACAATATCATCCAGACATAAAAAGAAAGTGGCAATGCTCTCCTCATTATGCATCCTGATATTTTCATATTGAATTCTGTGAGTTTGGAGTTTAGCACTTTTTACCTTTGTATCACCTTCATAGCTTAGAATGATTTTGTCCCATATCTCCTTTGCTATATTCAACTGCATGACTTTGACAAATTCTGATTCAGTCAGACTCCCCAATAATGCATTGACCGCCTTTGCATTAGTTTCATAGTTCTTTGTTGCCGTTGCATCTGTTGGAACTGAGGCTGGATATTCATAACCTCCTTCAACTATAGCCCATACATCTGCTCCAAGAGACTAAAGATAGGACCTTTTCCTTGTCTTCTAGAAGATTAAATTGTTTCCGTTGAAGAGAGGAGGCCTGATAGATGCTATCCCATCTTGATTGCTCATCTTGGCTGATCTTCCTTCTAGCAGCTAAGCTTCTTCGGAAGGACCTGCTCTGATACCAATTGTTGGGAAAAATACTGAGAGGGGGGGTGAATCAGTATTTAGAGTTTACTGAAAATATTTTAGCTTTTTCTTTACAGAATTCCATACATGGCTTTGATGAACCCAACTCATGTATACACGCGTATATAAGAAAAGAAACTAGCGTATATTGAAATTATTTTGTAGATTAGAAAAAATTTTCAGGAACAATATTTAACTCAGTTTACCAGTCATGCATCTGTTAGATAATCAGTAACTATGTGCAATAACAACAGTATAAATCATCACACAAGAGAAGCACACATGAACACCAATATTTAAGGTGGAAACCCAATTCGGGAGAAAACCACCGCTGCTGTCGTCTCTGTCTTCAATATTTATTATATGGAAAAATGTTTACAATATTGTACTGATGCAAACTCATATCAGTACGCAGGCATCTACCTACAAAAGGCTACAACCTTCTCTTGTTTTCCAGCTGCTACTGGAAGGGAGCTACAACCCCCTAATCTCCTTTACCAGCCACTACTGGAAGGGAGCTTCAACCCCCCGATTCTAACACCATCTTCTACTGGCAGGAAGCTTCTACTTCCATACCGAAGGCTTCATCCCTCAAAACCAATGCAGACCACGTTTCATCAATTTTCATACTGGATCAAACAGTATCAACACAACTCTTCATAAACATAAATAACCATAATTTTTACCCAATACATCAATTAGAACAGTGAGACCACTGTAATCAGATCATCAGAAATAACCCAGACTTTAGAATAAATATGTAGATAAAAAATCAACCCTGAACCATAATCAACTTAAAATGCATACTCTACTTCGCTTCACTGAACCTGCATATATACACGCTTTCCTTCATACCAACCTGTGTATAGTTCTGTGAATACTGTTTTTCAAAATGTAATCAGTCTCAGATTCAGATCTGAGGCTTTCAGTCAAATATCTTTAGAAATGCAGAACCCTTCATCAGTTAGTCACCATCAACCAAGTTTATTCTCTCATTGATCAGATTTGTACATAGTCAACTTACCAGCATATACAGTATTCAAAAAACCTAGATCTTCAAGAAGACTTCATTGACAGATAGCAAACAAATAGCAGGAATCATATAAAAACATCTACAATAAGCTTCATAAAACCCTAAACTTCCATACGCGCTTTTTCTGAAGAAAACCCACATATATACGCACTTTTACTGAGACGAACTAGCGTATAGATCTGTAAATGTAAACTTTTCATAATGAACCAGATCCATAGAACTTACCTAGATTCCTTCATTTGACTTCAGCAAACTTGCACCAGGTCATAGATCTAATCATCTCTTCAATGGATCACACAAGAGCATATTCATTTTAGATCTAGAGATCCTGAACCATCATTGTAGCCATGGGTGCATCATAGATTTAGATCTATCAAATAAAAACAGAGTTCATCCCATGCAGATATACCTCAGAGAAATTTATTCAGTCACAACCCTTACTCAAGCACTACTTTCACTATGATCTTCTTCTACTTATATAGATTTAGCCTTTACCAATACCATGAGTCAAAACCACACAACTGCTGATGGTATTCTTGGACGGAATCAAATAGATAATACAACGCTCAATACTGTGGGCTAATACCATGGCAATGCCTCTTGGTATTATAATTTTAGAGCGCAAAAGGAATACGCGACTTGGATTGTTCTTATCCGCGTGTATATGCGACTTCTCGTCATAAAAACTGTGTATATACTTATCTTGAATGTATACGCAGGTTGCCTTCATAAAAGTAGCATATACATTGCATCCATACACGGGTTGCCTTCATCAAACCTGCTTATACATTGTGACATATTATATTTATCATTTCTCTGGCACTTATTGGAATTCCTTTCTCTGTCACATCTAAACTGATATGTAGATACATCATTTTTACATCTTTATCAAATAGGTTGCTATTAAAAAGGCAACTCATCAAGAGGTTTCCATCAAGTACAACATCATCAAGTAGGTTTCCATCAAGGACAACATATTGCATCATATTGCCAACATGGCTTATGAGCCTAATTCGGCATATGTGCCACCTCTCTCTATCTCTTCTATTTTTTATAGCATTCCTTCTATTTTAGATGATTACAGCGAGGATGAAAATCCTCCTCCACCTCTTGAATATATTCCTTCAGCTCCACAACTTCCAAGATGGGTCCATTCTACTCGGGATGTAGCAGGTTCTCTTACAGGTGACCTTGTAGATCGACATCGTACTCGTTCTCAATTTGAAAGAGCCTCTTCCTTATTGGCTCATGTTCCAGAAAATCATGATCCAGACACCTTTGAAGAAGCTTCAGTTCATCCAGATTAGGATGACACTATCAATGAAGAATATCATTCCTTATTGGAAAACGATACTTGGGATATTGTTTCTTTTCTAAAGGGAAGAAAACTTGTCAGATGCAAATGGGTTTACAAAACAAAGTTTGGACCAGATGGAAAAGTTGATAGACATAAAGCTCATCTTGTTGCTAAAGGATTTTCACAAGTTGAAGGCATTGACTATACTGAAACCTTCTCGCATGTTGCCAAAATGAATTCTATTTGCCTTGTTCTTTCCCTTGCCGCCTCCTTTAAATGGGAATTCCATTAGCTGGATGTTAAATTCACCTTCTTACATGAAGATTTGCATGAAGAAATCTAAATGGAACGACCCCCTGGCTTTATCCAAAATGACTCTAACCTTGTTTTTCACCTTAGGAATTCTCTCTATGGTCTCAAACAAGCTCCTCGGGCTTAGTATGCAAAATGGATATATTTCTCCTAGATAATGGCTTTTCTAGGTGTCATTCTGACAACACTGTCTACACCAAGAGAGTGGGTAAGTCCTTCATCATCCTTTTTCTTTATGTTGATGATATTATCCTTACTGGTAGTGATCCCAACCATATAAGCCATGTGAAGACTAGCCTCAAAAATAAGTTTGAAATGACATACTTAGGACACTTGCATTATTTCCTTGGTCTTCAATTATTACAATCCAAAGACGGTATTTCCTTTTCTCAGTCCAAGTATGCATGTGATATTCTATGCCACTTTCACATGGAATACTATAATCCAGCCCCCTCTCCCTTTCAGTCTAGATTCAAGCTTTCGGTCACTTGTACTACTGATCAGGTGATCATGTCCAAGTGGAAAAAATGCTCAAAATTGGAATTGCTTAGAATTGGTTGAAACTTGAACGACCGGATAGGCCTCGTCGCTGCGATTCTAGCGCCATGAACAGCACTCAAATCCGACATCGTATGTGAAAGTTATGCAAGTTGTAAGTTTATAGTATCCTTCAAAAATCCAGTTTGACCAAGGTTGACTTTGACTTTGAGTAAATTAAAAAAAGAATATTCCAAAAAATATTCCCTAGAATATTCCCTGAAATATTCCACAGGAGAAAATGGGCATTCGACAAGTGTCAGTATCTAATTTGAAGAATGGTTGACTGTGTAATAATTGGGCCAATCATGGGCTACCACATGGCAAGCCCGGAGGCTGCCACGTAGCCCCAAGCTGTGGAACGTTTGGTGCATTAAAAAATTTTATGAGTCCGCAGGTTCGAACTCTGAACCTCACCGCCGCAAGCACCACGACTGACCATCATACCACATCGTTAGTTCTTAACACATTAAGGTTTGAAGTTTTATTTAACATTAAATTAACGTTTGGCTGGCGGTAATAGGGTGCTAGCCCCTTAGGGCCAGCCCCCACTTCAAAGCCCCGTTCAGGCGACCAAGTGCCCATGTCCAAGGGCCTAAACGACTGGAGAGATTTATTGAAATGGTTAACAACTAACCATTAACCTTAAATACATTAACATGACCACTCCACAAATTTATGCCATGGTTCCATAAACGTGGTTGTTAAACGAATCCCACCGACGGTTCCGGAAAGAACAAATTTTACATGTGACTGCACCATTTTAAATTTAATGCCAGATCAAATAGTTCTGCCATTTTGGAGCGAGTCCGACATGTTCAGAAATTTTCCCAAATTTAGTGCTCCTAACTGGAGTTAGCCCACATTTAGTGGGGTTTTCACTTGACATTGGGAAGAATCTTGTTTTTTTCATAACTTCTCCAATATTGGACCAATTTGGACGAAATTTTGGTCAATTTTGGGTAGTCTGAGCATTCTAGAGCCATTGGAATAGGTTGCAGAGCCAACAGAGGTGTTTTTCAGCTATTTTTTCTTCAACGAAGATTGGAGAGACATCAGGGCCATGAAGGAAATGGAGCTGCATTGGGCTATACTTCACTATTTGAGGTGAAATAAAAGTCATTCTTAGCTTATTTCTGCCTTATGAATTCATTTTCATAGCTATTTTTTCCTATTTAGGCCTTTTTCTCACTATAAAACCAATTTGAGCATCATAATATAGCAAGGACATGCCCATTGGGAGCCTTAGACCCGGAAGATGTAGCCCAGGAGAGGTGAACTACCTCATCATGGTGTTGTGTTGTTATGGTGAATTTATTCTACTATTTATTTATGATTCAAGATGTTAAACCATAATTTTAATTAACATTCCCTCACACTTAAACTCAAAAACAGTGACCAAAAACACTTTGTTTAATTTGCACGACATGACAAACACTTTGCACACTTAATTAAATGAAACTGAATACTTTGCATAGCAACACAATTACTTTCATTTTTAGATCAACTACCCCTGAAGTTGATGCTACCTTACACCGTCAACTTGTTGGTAAACTTCTATATCTAACCCATACCTATCCTAACCCTTCCTTTGTCATTGGTCTTGTTGCTCGGTTTATGCACCAACCTCATGAAAGTCATTGGAAAGCAGGTAAAAGAATACTTCGATATATTTGAGGTACAGTTCAGTTAGGGATTCATTACAGTGCAAGAGCATCTCCATTTTTATTGGTTTCACTGATTATGATTGGGCTGGTGACCCTGATGATCAAAATTCTACTGTAGGATATGTATTCACTTTTGGTTCATGACCTACTACATGGTCTTGTAAGAAACAAAGTGTCATCTCTCTTTCTTTGGCAGAAGCAGAGTATCGTGGTGCAGTTGAAGCCAGCAAGGAAGCCATGTGGCTTCGTCAGATCTTATCTGAATTTGATCTTCATCAACAACATCCAACTACACTTTAGTGTGATAATCAGAGTGCCATTCACCTATGAAAAGTTCCATTTCAGCATCAACGTATGAAACACATTGAGCTTCATATACACTTCATCAGAAATCTCATTCATGATCATGTTCTTGAAGTGCAGTGTTGTTCAACCAATGATCAAATTGCCAATATCTTTACAAAGGCTCTCACAGAAGCGAAGTTTACCAAACTTCGATCTAAGCTTGGGGTTCAGGAAAGTTATCATTAAGGGGTGATAGGCTCTAATGCTTCTTTCCTTCTCCTATTGTGTCACCTTTGTAAATCCTTCAATCCTATCCCAAGTTGTTCTTAAGGGGGGATGTTAGGATATTCTGACACATACGAAATAGTTAAGTATAACTTGGTCTAGTGTAGAGTTAGGTAAAGTGTGTTTCTTTACTATGTACATTTGTAACTTATAATCCGACGGTCACGATATGTAGTGATCTGACGGTTCACTCTCTCCTTGGTATTACCGACACTTGATCCGTGGTTTAACACCCAATTGGTCCATGATCTCTATTTAAAGAGCATGGAGGGTCATTTGTCCAGTAACCGTTTATGAGAGAAACTTATGTAAATTTTCCTTTTTATATTAATAAATTTCCCGAAGTGGTCACATTGCCTCATGTCGTGGACTGTTTCGCTCTTCGAGGGTTTTAACCACGTCAAATACTGGTGTATTGATCTGTGATATATTTGTGAGCGATGACCTTTGGTGTTTGATCTAAAGAACTTACCTTGTAAATTCCTACATTTTTTATTTATTTACTTATGCTTGCTAATGAATCTTGATTTAATTCTAATCAGCATATGAAGGGACAAAAAATTGCTTAAGTTAAATTCTCCTTCTATCTGATATAAGAACAATAACTAAAATTCATTTTATTTTCCTTTTTTGAAGCTATTTTCTGAATTTCTCGTCTTAAATACAATCGTAACAATGATGAATGAAATTGTGAAGAAGGAAAACATGGGCCTCCTCAGTTAGGAGCCTCTTCTATTAATCTTTATGCATCATAAGCTATTTTCCATTAGTTAATTGGTTTCTCTTCATGAAAGTAGTATTGTGGGGAAGGTCAAACAATATCTCCTAAGTTAGGAGCCTCTTCCCTCACTTATTACATATTGAATAAAAAATTACTTAGTTACATTTTATATTTGTAATATGCATTTCCTTTAGTTTAAACATTTTGTCTTCTAAAATATTGACTACATCTGAGATCCATATATTTTGGACATGCTTGCAAGTTTACAAACCTGGATTCATAATTAAATACTTGTGTTAGTTTACTTAGTAAATTGACCCAACATGCCTTACCTCATGAATCATCACATAATAAGCTTATATCTAGTTCTTAAGTGTTGCAATTCTAAACTCACAGTTAATATTAATGAACATGGAAGTAATTTGGCCACAAAATTTCAAATTCTAAATGCACAACTCCGAGGTTGCAATTTTGAGTCCAAGTGGAAAATAATATTCATTTTTCGAGGCCAATATAAGTTCAAATAATAAGGTCTACATGTTGTTGTGAAAGTAAATTAGGCCATCATAAAATTCAAGAGGCTGGAAGTCTTCCAAAAAATATATAAAGAGATGTTAAATGCGTTGTATTTTTTACTCTCTGGAAACAAAATGAAGATCCAGAATAAAATTTATGGGATGCCTTGGTTTATCTTGTGTTGTTTCCCTAGAGACAGTTCCTAGATATAAGGGAACCAATTCCTAGTACATCTAAAGATTGATGAAAAACTATTAAATTTTTTTACCAAAGGGATAGGCCATGAGGGCTTGCAACAAAGCTTCTAATTATAAAACCTTAGCTTTCAAAATAGAATTTAAATTAGGCACTTAAGAATCTAAATCTAAACTTCTGCAAAAAGGACAATGGAAAAATGAGAAAAGGTGGATGAATTTGTAGGATGTGATTATGTATTAAGGAGTACATCTCTTCTTTTGTGGCTAGCTCCCACTTCTTCCTGGTTTTGACTTGTATTGCTTCTTCATAACATTCAAGTTCTCCAGAATCATTCAACAATAAACAATATAATGAAGGAGAGTATTGTTCAGGGGGTATACTTATCCTGGTAGATCTTCTGACACCACTTTCAGGTGTTTGAGGTGCATATTGCTGTTGTGGTGGTTGTTGTTGTTGTGGCTGCTATTTATTTTTATTTTCAGACACCTTTAATTTTTCTGTGATCTCATCAAGAACTTTGTATTCTTTGTTTTCTTTTTCCTGTTTCTTTTCCTGCAACTGATTCTTATACAAGACATTTTCATTAAATATTACATCTCTTCTCCTAATGATTTTGTGATTTTCATAATCATATAAGCGATAACCAAAATCATTAACACTATATCCAATAAAGGTACATTTATTTGATTTTTCCTCAAGCTTTGTTATATGTTCTTTATTAATATGGACAAAGGCCTCACAACCAAAATTGTGAAGGCAATCGTGCATGAAATCTCATGCACCTTGCACGCTCCATGATTGTTCTGTTCATCCTTTCTGACACACTATTTTCTTGTGGTGTTCTTGGAATTGTCTTCTCTCTACTAATTCCATGCTCTGAAAAATACCTATCAAACTCTTTTCTGCAATATTCACCTCCATTGTCTGATCTTAGACACTTCAACTTCTTTCTTGTCTCAATCTCAACCAAATCTTTCCATTTCTTGAAATTATCAAATACATCATATTTATTATGAATACAATAAATCCAAGTTTTTCTAGTAGAGTCATCAATAAAAGTAACATAATAACAAGAGCCATCGATAGATGATACCTGAGAAGGTCCCCATACATATGTATGCATAAGCTCTAATTTTTCACTCTTCTTTTCTTTCCCAACTCTAATAAATATGACTCTCTTATGTTTACCATAAACACAATTCTCACATAAATCCAAATCAATATTCTTCAAACCAGGCAACAAGTATCTTGAGTGAAGAATATTCATCCCCTTCTCACTCATGTGTCCAAGCCTATAATTCCATAATGATGCATCTGCTCCTATGGAATTTAAAGCATTAACAAATTTAGAAATACCATTGCATAAATACAATGTGCCAACATTTTCTCCTTTTTCTATTACCAGGGCTCCTTTAGTGACCTTCCAGGTTTTACCTGTGAAAGTTCTCACACAACCTTCACCTCCTAACTTCCCTGTTTAAATCATATTTTTCTTCAGGTCTGGAACATGCCTTACCTCCTTTATTAACCATTGGTTTACATTCTATTTTTTTACAAGAACTTTACCCATTCCAATGATTTTACAGGGTTTATCATCACCCAGACGAACGTGTCCAAAATCTCCTTGAACATAGTCATGAAAATATTTCTTATCAGGTGTGGCATAGAATGAGGCCCCTGAATCTACCACCCAGGAACCAGTAACATTTTATAAAGAAATAATAAAAGAATATTGTAACACATCACCTGCCACATTTTCTTCATGATTGTTTTCTTGTTGTGTGTCTCCTCATTTTCCCTTCTGAGATTTACAGTCTTTCTTTAGGTGTCTTTTCTTTCTGCATTTCCAACACATTATCCACGATTTGGACTTGGATATGACTTTCCTTGATTTACTGTGATATGCTGAGCTCTTACTTCTTTCCATTTTTCTTCCACTAGTCTCTGCACTCAAAGAATTACCCGATGTCTCACCGAAGCTTTTCTATCGCATTTCCTCACTAAGGATAGCACCGACAACATCATCAAAATTTAAAGTAAAATATCTAGAGAAAGATTTAGTAATGGCCATAACTAAACCATTCCAACTTTATAGAAATGAGCACAGAAATAACAGATCCCTTACTTCATCATCAAAGTTTACCCCTATAGAACTTAAATGACTAGTAATCGTATTAAATTCATTTAAATGGTTAGCAACAGATCCACCTTCTGACGTCTTCAGATTAAATAAATGTTTCATAAGAAATACCTTATTTAAGGCCGAGGGTTTTTCATATGGTTTCTCCAATGCCATAACTAAACCCTATGTTTTTGTTTCCTTCAAAATATTGAAGGCTACAGACACTACGAGGCACAACCATATTGTTCAAAGTGCCTTTCTATCGAGAATCTCTCATTTTGTGTTTGTCATACTCGACAGCTTCTTTGTTTTTCCACTCAATCGTAGGTGCATATATTTCTCATGCACATTAGGGGAATTTTGAGGTCTAAAATGGGCCTCCTAAGGAAATTATAAAATAATAGTGGAAATAATAAAATAAGATTACATTACATCATCAAATTTTAGAGGGAAAAAAGTAAAAACTATTTGTTCAACTCGTATTTTCAACTTATCTCCCTATGGGTTTACTCAAATTCCGAGCAGCAACACTCGTTGGATGAAAAATTATATTCCTCATCCAAGGAATACCCATTTTCCATACTATT
The DNA here is from genome assembly GCA_034641835.2 of Pinus albicaulis. Taxonomy (NCBI): domain Eukaryota; kingdom Viridiplantae; phylum Streptophyta; class Pinopsida; order Pinales; family Pinaceae; genus Pinus; species Pinus albicaulis. The sequence goes on along the minus strand of CM076571.1, from coordinate 164,865,830 downwards.
GATGGACCCTGGTACACGAAAAATGAGAAATACATGAAAAACATGATTGCAATCACGTTTTTTCATGTATTTCTCAATTTTCGTGTAGAAGGGTCCATTGAAAGTATGTAACATGGGTACTCCTTGGATGAGGAATTAAATTTTGCATCCAATGAGTACCCCTGCTCAAAATTTGAGTAAACAATTAGGGAAATAAGTTGAAAATACGAGCTGAAAAAGTAGTTTTATTATTTTATTATTTTTAATATTTTTACTTTTTACTCCAAAAATGGTGAATCATCCCCCATGGTTGACATCATCATCTTGAATCTTATTAGTTCTTATAAATTTTATTTTGGTTGTACATTTTTCTTAGGAGGCCCATTTTAGACCTCAAAATTCCCCTAATGGATAATATTCCATCTGCATCTTCCACATCAAGTAGTTTTGGTCATTAAATTGCTCGACACTAAACCTACCATCTTCTACCATTTCTCCCAGTCGAACCAAGAACCCTTATTTCCTGTGAGTTTATCAGCCAAATAGAACCTAGCTATGATACCAGTTGTTAGAAAAATTTATATTACAAGGCAGTAGAACACATAAAATGTTGGAAATATTGAGAGGGGGGTGAATCAGTACTCCTTTCAATTAGAGCATTAGTTAATCTTCTATTATTATCAGTGTTTGTAAAATTATAACAGCAAACAAAAGAAACACAAATGCACACATTTTTTAAGCTGGAAGCCCACTCTAGGACAAAAACCACCTAGTGCTTTTCTAATAATTCTTTAATATTCAACTCCAATTGAAAATAAAGCTCCAACTTCCTAGAATCTAGAAAAGCATTCATCTCCATCTCTCGCTGGATGGACGCTCCAACACCCGAGATTCTTCATTAGTCAACTGAACGGATGCCCCAACACCCAATGAGCTACAACTCACCCTAGCACCACCCTACCACCCTATAGAAGAATAAAAGAAGAATGGACTCCCGTACCAGGGAAAATGGTCCACTTTACAATGATACAGAATGATGAATAATAAATATACACTAATTACAACCCTGTTCATGAATAACAACCACCTAATGATGATCCTAGACCTCTCGACACTGCCTCTTCAACTCTTGGCAGATAGACACTAGAACAATTTTTACAATAATGTATTTACAATGACTTAGTACAATGATACATTCCTAGTGACTGTATGCAGTGCTGCCCATTTAAAGACTTCATGTGACGAAATTCTTGCTATTGTTCTACACCTTGGTTGCTACTTTTTTCATACTACCCTCTGCTGCACCTTGCTTTTCTTTTTTGCCCTAGAAATTCTGGTCCTTTGCAGCCCTTCACAACATATGATCTAGCTTTTTCTTGCCTTCTAGGAGCTCGATATTGAATCTGGTGTATCTCTATTATTTCAGATCCCCAATATCTGATTTTCGGTCCTGTAGTATTTCTCTAAGTCATATTTCCAATGCCATAGGTCTGACCCAATTTGGATTCTTCAAGGGATATTTATTCCCAATCTCTCACAATGCCCTAATTATGGACTGTTTCAGTAGAGCGAACTTGTATGGCATGCCACATGTCATTGTTTCTTCATTCGGCTCTGTAATTGATAGAAAAAAACTACAGTCTATGAAATATCTTTCAATTCTTACATAATTCCAATCTGATACTCAGAGAGAGAGTTATGATGATTTTCCCAAGGTCACTTCTCTGAGATGAATTTCAGGAGCCTGCAAAAACACTGACTTCCACGGATCATATCTCCGAAACTGTTGTGCACCTTGATCTGAAATTTTCAATGAAGCTTCCTTAGGATTTCAAATTTGCCTAATAAAATTTTTAGCTTCTAAAACTCTGTAGACAAAAATTTAGAGTGAACATTCCACGCTGACCTGTTTCAGATGGCGAAATCCCTTGCATAAGGAGGATATGAGGATCACAATTTATATAAATGCTTAGGTTGAGAGGGGCTTCAACAAGTGAACGTGGGAGGGATTTTAGGAGCTTAAGATATATTAATTATGACTTTTCAATGACCCATGCCACAACCCCATGGGGTTTTAACCCACTAATTTGGGTTACCAACTTCAAACATGAATTTCTCTCAAACCGTGAAGAATTACGTGGCGTGCCATATATCAACGGAAACATCTCGACAAGAAGAAACCATCAAAAGAATTCTTGACCCAGAATATAGTAATTTGGTAGGTAAAAATTCCCATGCAATATTGGGGTAGCCCCTGGTGCTGCTTGGGTTGACACTGACAAAATCTACCGATAAAAATCTCCCTGGGTACCGATACAACACAATTACCCCCCGCAATAGCAATACCCTTTCCTACAACACTTTCCCCCTGACATCAATGGCAAAGGTAACCTCCCCGTGCCGACACAAAACCATCATGTGGACTCCGTACAAACTTCTACCCCTTTATACTCGAACAAGGAAAATCTAATGAGAACTTGGGAGAACCTCAAGCTTTTGATTTCGGTGAAGATATTCCAATTGCTCCACTAGTACTCTACGATCATCAATACTTTCCCACTAACCGCATCCGTAAAGGAACGAATAATGATATTGTTACCTTTGGGATACCACAAGCTATATTTTGTTGTTCCTTTTTAGATATCCCTTTAGATATCGAATGATTATTTTGATGGAAATAATATGTGATTCTTTTCTTGGGTGTTGCTTTCTGAATCTTTTTCCGCTTGTCCAACCCAAGCCGTAGCATCCGGGCTGGGAGGCGCACATATATAGAAGACTACTAATCATAGATCCGTACAACCTTTGATCCACATCCTTAGATGAGTCGTCTATGCTCAATTTGCAACCTGTTACCATTGGAGTAAGGATGGGTTTGCAATCTTCCATTTTAAATTTCTTGAGCATTTCCTTGATGTACTTGGCTTGACATATAAACATTTCTTTCTCTTTCTGAGATATTTGAAGCCCTAAGAAGTGTGTCAGCTCACCAAGTAAAGACATCTTGAAATCACTTTGCACCTTTGTAGAAAACTTCTTACTTAGTCGATCATCATTGCTACCAATTATTGTATCATCCTCTTTAGCTATTAGACATGCTTTAGTTGCTTCATCCAGAACATATATGTCATTTGGAGCTCGACTTGCTGTAGCTACAATTTCACCATACACGCCTTTCCCGATTTCACATTTTGTGGAGTTGAATAGTATTGCGTGTCCTTGATCACACATTTGTCCAACACTGAGCAGATTGTGATTCATGTTTTCAACCAATAGAACATTCTTGGCTAGAGCATCTTTGCTTCCGAGAGTGACAGTACCTGATCCTATAACATTTGAATATCCATCATTTCCAAAGGACACGGTTCCATCCTTCTTCTCTTTTAGAGATACAAATTTATTTCTATCTCCAGTCATATGCGTTGAGCAACCGCTATCAACATACCACACATCTTTGTTGTTTTGAGCCTTGAGAGCGAGAGCACAATTATCAGTCTTCTTCTTCTTCCATGTTCGTTCGTTCTGTGGCTTCGAAGATTCTTCTAGAGGATTTTCAAGTATGCAGTCTTTGGATATGTATCCAAAGTTTCGACATTTGTAACATTCAATATTATTTCTTAAATATTCAAATCTATTGATGTTTCGCTTAGCCCTGGGAGGTTCATATTTGACAGATCTCCTGGAATTGTATTCGTTCCTGGGGTACATGCAGCATTCTACAGCTTTATGACCAAATTTTCCACATGAATAGTACTAGCCATAAAAAATATTTTGGTACTTGGATGGAAATCTTCATCGAGGAATTTTCTTCCAAGGCTGTTCTTGCGAATCTTGTCGAATGAAGTCTACATGCATGTCAGATATCATAGGCTCATTATATTTTGTTGTAGAAGGTCCTGCTTCTTCTTCTTTGTAACCGATGCTAGTTCTGTCATTGTAAGATCGTTGATTGTTGATGAGTTCTTTCAATGCCCTTGAGCTTTTGGCATAGTTTTGGATAGTTTTTCCTTTCTTCACTTCCTTACGCAGTGAGACTACTTCGGCTTCTAACTCTTCCTTTTCTTGGTTGTTTTCTTCCAACTTCTTTTGAAGTGACTCTTCAATGCATTTGTGTTCTTCAACTTCAATTTTGAGACCTTGAACTTGTTCTTCAAGAATATTGGAGCGGATCTTCTTTGCCTTGAACTCTTTTATAAGTTTGATTGCTTCCTTATAAAATTCTTCTATGGTCAATCCTTCTTCTTCATTGTTTGATACCTCTTGTTTATTATGCTTGGCCATAAATAATACTCTCTCATTGGCTTCTTCTTCATTGTCATTGTCTTCATCGGATGATGAGCTATCTTCTTTAGAGAGAAAGTTCCTTTTGGATCCTTGCTTGTTGAATTTATAAAATCCTTTCTTTCCTTTTGAGTTTCCATCACTTATGTTCGAACATTTTGATGCAAAATTCCCAACCTCACCATAGCCGAAACATATCAATGGAAGTTTACCTTTGATTTTCCCTTACCAATTTTTAGTTTTCTCGTAAAGTAAGCATATTCTTCATCTAAAAGACCTTCATCATCTCCCTTTTCTTCACACTTGCAGGTGCATGTATTTTCAATTAAAGGTTGTTCATCCTTATTGGTTTTCTTAGATGCAATGAACACAGTTTCTAGATGTGAAGTACCCTCTTCTTCATCAAGTCTCATTTCATATGCTATGAGAACTCCATGTAATTCCTCTTTGCTGAGTTTGTCCAGATTTACACTGCATTCTAAGACCGATACCTTTGGGTTGAATCTCCCTAGTAATGTTCTAAGAATCTTTCGTATAATAGTATTCTCGTCAACTGGCTCTCCCAATCCTTCCAGAGTATTGGTTATTTCATCAACATATTATAAGTATGCAAAAATGTTGCAATCTTCTTTCATTCTGAGTTGCTCAAATTTTTCTCTATATATTTGAAGCTTTGCTTCTTTGACATTTGAGTCACCTGCATATATATTCTCAAGGTTGTCCCATATATTTTTTGTGGTTTTACAACCCAACACCTTATGTTGAGAAGATTTAATAAGTTCACTAATAATAATATTCTTTGCTTTTGCATCATTTACCAAATTCTTCTTACCTTGTTCATCTACGGTTGATGTAAATCCATTTTGAACAGTGTCCCATACTTTGTAACCTTGCGCCAAGAGATAGACCTCCATTCTTCCTTTCCAGAGTGCATAATTATTTTCATTGACCAGAGCTACACCATTCTTGGTATGCTCCGTGACCTCCTTCCAGTTGTTAAATTTTTATTGAAGGAACCAAGCTCTGATACCAATTGTTGGAAATACTGAGAGGGGGGGTGAATCAGTATTCCTTTCAATTAGAGCATTATTTAATCTTCAATTATAATTAGTGTTTGTAAAATGATAGCAGCAAACAAAAGGAACACAAATGCACACATTTTTTAAGGTGGAAACCCACTCCGGGACAAAAACTACCTAATGCTTTCTAATAATTCTTTAATATTCAAATCCAATTGAAAATAAAGCTCCAACTTCCTAGAATCTAGAAAAGCATTCTTCTCTAGATCCCACTGGATGGATGCTCCAACACCTGAGATTCTTCAATAGTCAACTGAATGGATGCCCCAACACCCAATTAGCTACAACTCACCCTAGCACCACCCTACCACCCTATAGAAGAATAAAAGAAGAATGGACTCTCGTACCAGGGAAAATGGTCCACTTTACAATGATATAGAATGATGTAGAAGAAGAAGACACACTAGACCATAACCCAAACTATGACACAACCACCTAATGATGATCCTAGACCTCCCGACACTGCCTCTTCAACTCTTGGCAGATAGACACTAGAACAATTTTTACAATAATGTATTTACAATGACACAGTACAATGATACCTTTTCAGTGACTATATGCAGTGCTGCCCACTTAAAGACTTCATGTGATGAACTTCTTATTGTTGTTCTACACCTTGGTTGCTACTTTTTTCATGCTACCCTCTATTGCACCTTGCTTTGCTTTGTTGCCCTAGAAATTCTGGTCCTTTACAGCCCTTTACAACATATGATTTAGCTTTTTCTTGCCTTCTAGGAGCTCGATATTGAATCTGGTGTATCTCTGTTATTTTAGATCCCCAATATCTAATTTTAGATCTTGTAGTATTCCTCTGTGTCATATTTCCAATGCCATAGGTCTGACCTAATTTGGATTCTTCAAGTGAGAGTTATATCCAATCTCTCACAATTCCCTAACTATGGACTGTTTCAGTAGAGCGAACTTGTATGGCATGCCACGTGTCATTGTTTCTTCATTCAGCTCTAAAATTGATAGAGCGAAAACTAAAGTCCATGCAATATCTGCCACTTCTTACATAATTCCAATCCGATACTCAGAGAGATATTTATAACGATTTTCCCAAGATCACTTCTTTAAGATGAATTTCAGGAGCCTACAAAAACATTGACTTCCACAGATCACATCTCCGAAAATATTGTGCACCTTGATCTGAAATTTTCACAGGATCTTCCTTAGGATTTCAACTTCACCTCAAAAAAATTTCAGCTTGTAAAACTTCATAGCCAAAAATTTAGAGCGAACATTCCATGATGACCTGTTTCAGATGGCGAAATCCCTTGCATAAGGAGGATATGAGGATCACAATTTATATAAATGCTTAGGTTGAGAGGGGCTTCAAAAATTGAACATGGGAGGGATTTTAGGAGCTTAAAAAATATTAATTATGACTTTTCAATGACCCATGCCACAACCCCATAGGGTTTTAGCCCACTAACTGGGGTTACAAACTTCAAACATGAATATCTCTCAAACTGTGAAGAATTACATGGCATGCCATATATCAACGGAAACATCTAAACAAGAAGAAACCATAAAAAGCATTATTGACCCAGAATATAGTAATTTGGTAGGTAAAAATTCCCATGCAATATTGGGGTAGCCCCTGGTGCTGCTTGGGTTGACATCAATGACAACCGCTGATCAAAATAAAATATGCGAAAACAAAAACAAATAAATAACATATAAAACAAGAGGGACATAGTATGTGGTTCACCCAACTTGGGCTACGTCTACGGAAAAAACCAGTCCTTCCATTCTATTATCCAGCAAAATGAAGAGACAAAACCTACAACAGAGCCGATGTAATATTCTCTACTCTCTCACAAAGTCCCCCTTGTTATTTCTCACTCAGAGTATACCCACCATACACAAACGCAATACAATACTCTCATAAAATAGAGGGGTTTCCTTCTAGGGAAAAAAACCCTAAATTAAACATAACTTCTACTGTCAGATCATCTGCCTAATGAACGGCCTAGATTGACTACGAAATTACAATATTTGACAAAGAAATTTTACATCTATTTTTAGCTTCAGGAGCACTACCCCCGAAAACCCCCGCCAAGGGGGAACTCCAAAAGGTCGTCGTCGCCACCCCTGGACCCCCCTAACGACGATAAAATGACGAGCAAAGTTTCCGCCTCATTAGGAACATCGGTCCAACATGGCGATACATCTAAATAAGGAAGATAATTAGGCTTCACACCCAACATTTCGCTGCTTCAAATAGGTCATCATGGAATTTTCGCTATAAATTTTTTTCTACGAAGGTTCAGAAGCTAAAAAAAAACCCATTTGAAAAGAAATCTTGAGGAACTTCATGTAAAAATTTTAGATCTTTCTTCGCAATATTTTCGGATATATGACCTATGGAAGTTAGGGTTTTTGCAGGCTCCTGAATTTCATCTCAAATAGGTGACCTTGGGAAAAGCATCATAACTTTCTCTCTGAGCATCTAATTGGAATTCTGTAAAAAGTGTCCAAAAGGATACAAACTGTATTTTCCTTTGTATCGATTTCAGAGCCGAAGGAAGAAATAGGGACACGTGGCATGTTGTAGAATTTTTCTCTACTGAACTAGGCCATAATTAGGTGATTGTGGGAGATTCAGAATAACTTTGTCTTGTAGAATCCAAATTAGGTCGTACCTGTAGCATTGGAAAGAGGACTCAGAGGGCTACCAAAAAAAATAATTTCAGATCTTGGAGATCCAAAATTACATAGTTATAACCGTTTCAATATCGAGCTCCTATAAACAAGAAAAATGTGTGTATTTAAAAAAAAAAATTACATAATGTTTGTTTGAAAAATTAGTTTGAAGTGATTCCAAGGGCATATTGAAGCATATATATATATATATATATATATATATATCTATCTATATATATATATATATATATATATATATATATATATATATATATATATATATATATATATATATATATATATATGTATGTATTGGGTTCTAAAATGCCTCCAAAAAGGAATTATACACCCATTAAGCCCTCAGAAAAATCTACTATGACGCATTAAGAGAAATAATTGCAACATTTTGTCTTAAAATTACAGGACCAAGCATGAAGAGAAGGAACTGCAACATGCTATCTCAAAATTACAGGACCAAGTGCAAAAAAAATTTCTCTCACATAGAACAACCAAAAATGAACTAAAAGGTGACATGGATCATTTAAAAGTAGACATGGAAGCTAAGATATATGGTTTGAAGAATGGCATGGAATATAAGATCGATGGTATAAAATTGAATAGCGAAGATTTGAAGAAAGACATGGAAGGTTTGAAAAAGTTGCTACATGAAAAGATTCCTAATGGTGAAACGGTAGTAGATGAAACTCATGGTGAGAAGAAAAGAAATGTTAATCATGATTTTATAGACTCTAATGTTGGATTTAATACCCACCATATTCCAAATATCTATATGAGGAATTTTGATGGCAAGGATTTGATAACATGGATATTATAGATGGAGCAAGTCCCACTTCAAAAAATATTGCCAGAACTTGATGAGGAAGGAAAAATCATATTGGAACCTGAAGCAGTCAGAGAAAAAAGAACTCAACAGCTACAGAATCGATCAATTTCAGAGTATCTCATCAAGTGGAAGAACTCACCTACTCAAGATTCCACATAGGAGGTGTTGGTTTCTATATGTGAACAACTATTCAAACCCTTTTGCCACATTAGTTATCAATCAGGGTGCATTGGTTATTACAAGACTAACGCGCACAGTATATGCACATGCACCAACATAATCCTCTATTGAATCACATGCTTAATCAATGAAAACAAGCAACTACTGTAATAGCAATTAAAGATAAATTGCATGATTATAAAAGCATTCACAACAATTACAAAATCATACCAAAACAACAGTTACAATAATAAACAGAAATACAAAATCAACAAAAGGAAAATAACGCAGCACCTGATCATAAGAGTGGGCCCAACTCTCTGATCAGGGTTGCGATAAACTCACAGCTCACAAATGGAACAGCAAAACATTGTGCATTCAACTGATTAAAAACACTTCTGTTATAATATCTGTCTCTTTCTGCTTAATCCTGATTCACACCCCTGAGGCCCTTTTTATACAAATGTTCAGGAAAACCGTATTTCCCATCTAACAACTAAATATCTACAATTATACAATTGTTACAACAGAAAACTAGTTGCCGAAAGGAAACCACTAAAAGCTTGAAATAGATCTGGGGTAAGTTGGAATATGTTGCGCTGTTGCAGCATGTTGAGATAATGCTGAGAATTTGGACTTGCTTTGTGCCTTGCAAATGTAATCCCGTTACTTTCTGAATCTATGGAAATAATGGAGTTAATACTTGCATAGGTAAAACCTCCATGACTATTACTTCATTAATCAAATATTCCATATAATACAGTGGGAAGGGATTTTACCTCCTGTGTTTAGAACAATTAATGATACAAAGAGGTAGAAAGGTGGGTGAAATAGGAGAGAAAAGTATACAGATTTGGTACCCAAAATCTCCCCCCAACTGGCTTATCTGCATGTCCTCATGTAGCTCGTCGTCTTCTCATATCTAGGTTGGATTTACTGTGGCTGTCATGAAGCTATGCGAGGTCATATTATTCGGCCATATCTGTCCCAAGGGGTTTATAACCTTATGTTAGAACAACATCCTTCCACCAATCTTGGCTGACATTGTATGCAGGAGTATATTGCTCTGCTGGAAACCAAATGAGTGGAAACTGAAACCTCTGCCCCATCCACCGGACCCCACAAGTCTGAATGCATGCTACAAAACATGGCACTCTTTCTAGTGCTCGTGCAAATTTGGGTGCTCCAAAAGGTTCTCGACCTCTGACAGCTGATGATGACAACATCCACGTCCTTTGAAAACTATCCAGCGCTTCATTTCGGAAAGCTACTATCTATTTGACACAAAGGTCAGCACACCATTTTTGGGTTTTCAACATATGTCCCCTATGCCTCTCAAACTGTAAAAAGGTAAAATGCTTATTATAAATATTTGTTGCCTAGCCATGCTCCCTCCTCATCATCAGCGGCCTTGTAACTAGGTTTTATTCAAACATATCATAGGCCTTTCTCCATTTAATTTGATTGATAGTGTAGGAGGTGAAGGCTCTCAAATGAATATCCCCCACGAATGGAACTAGATTGAAGGCATGATCGTGCCTTAGGAAGTAACCATGCATGTAGAGTTCGCACAATAAGTGCTGACCTATGATATCAGTAATTTTCAAAATACGGAGGAACTAGATTGGATCCTCAATTTCGTGACAAATTTCCTTATATATACTCTCCAGGCAAAAGAAAATAAACTTTTCATGAAGGAATAAGGCATAACTATGAGCAGGAAGCCTACAGGCCATTACCCGCTACGCCAAGGTAAACATCTTCTCCTTATCTGACTGCAGCATTTGCACTTGTTCTTCTAACTCATTTATCTTGACCTGCTATTTTTCTTGCCTCTACCGTGCTCTATCCAACTGGTCTATATACCCTATAACAATCCCGACAGCTTGCTCTTGAACCCGCATAGTCTCCTTCTTATGTCCATTCATAGCAGATTTCCATCTCTGAATTTTAGCAGCCAGGAAGAATTCTCGGCCTTCAAATAGATGTTTAATCAGACCAGTCTGTGTAGTTGCAGAGGAGACCTCAATTTTAGGTTTTATTGCCTTCCATTTATATACTTTTACCTTCTTCTTCAACCGGGGTACTTGCCTCTTCAGCTCCCAAACTTCCTTCTTCAATCACATGGTTTCATTGAATTGAAGCTAATACCTTTTCTTGAGAGGTAATCTCCTACCTTCACACTGTTCTATCCACTCTTGTTTGACGATGAATTCATCTCCTAGGCCTGCAGCAGGCTCAGGAGGCAGTGGAACATTGTTGGTGTCATCAACCGTTTTTTCTGTTAGGTCTTTCTGACTTGGCTCCCTGTCTTCAGGAAAATTCTCCTTCTCATTTACCTCATGGAATTCCGTCACTCTGTCAGCGCTTTCATCAGACATCCTATTCTCTGGTGTCTCCACAAAATTTCCTTCTCCCTTTTGAGCCTCTGAGTGCCTTTGTTGAGAATCAGCAATTGATGGACTGATATTGGTCATATCTTTCCTTGAGTCGACAAACCTCAATACTGGTGTGACAGCGATCTCCTCCATTAGCCGTTTGGATGAACAAAACCCCCTCGCCCCTCTCAACATCATAGACTGAAAAGGAGAATGGGGAATACCTTCATCACCCTTGTTTCTTACTTGGGCCACACCTTCATGCATTACTTCTTCAATCGGAGTCGACACTGGTTCTTGTGGAATAGTGTCGACTTTGAGGATCATTCCCTTCATGTCCTCCTATCCTTCGTGCATTTCTTCATCACTTGTGGTCGATACTGCTTCTTTTGAAGCAGTGTCAACTTCACAGGTTATTTCTTCTCTGTCTCCCTGCTCTTTGTGCATTGCTTCCTTGCCTGTGGTCGATACTGGTTCTTGTCGAGCAGTGTCGACTTCGTGGATTATTTCTTCTATGTCTCCCTGTTTTGACTGAGTTGGGGGTGGTTCTTGTGTGACACCCCTACTTGTTACAATATTCATATCTGCTTGAGCAGCTGATGCTATTTCTTGCGTAACAACATCACTTGCCCACCCTCTATCTGTTGTTCCACCTTCTTGTTCTTCATTGATTAAAATCGATGACTATAGGATAGTCTCAACTTCATTTGCTATACCCATAATTCCTTCATCTGTAGGTTCCTCAGGCGAGGATGGTTCTTGTGTGGTAGCCTTGACTATATCACCAATTGTCTCCTCCATCCCCATTTCTTCTGGTTCTTCCTGATCTATCTCCATCTTCATTTCTTCCAGTTCTTCCTGGTCTATTTCCATTTCCTCTAACTGTTCTTCTTCTACTAAATCAACCGGAGGTATTGGTTCTTCCTCTCTAGCAATAATAATAGCTGCTACCTCTTCTTCCGACGACTCGCAAAGTTCTGCCCAGGAAACTTGAAATCAAACTATTGCATGCATGACCAATAAACAAACCAGTCCATGATTGGAGAGGAATTCTAGCATCTGGTGCGAATGCCGAGTGGACTGTGCCATGTGCTAAAGTTGTTTTAATAAAAATAACGACATGTTTAAGGAATGATCATGTGCCTGCGGAAATCGAAGGTGAGCCGGGATTTTGAAATGGTATTTGAACAGAGTTGTGGCCCATCCTTCGCAGGTTATGTATTTCATCACAAAGCCTGCTACCTCGTTCCATGGATATGGTATAGATTTGTGCTCATACCCTCTCCCATATTGAACTACGCTTTCTCCTACCTGCAAAAACAGTTTAGGAAACTTCGGGAGGGGAATTATCTAAGCAAACCACTGCTGCCCTTGTTGTCTTAGCTTGCTAAATTCTGCGATTGCTTCTTTTGTGATGGGAATTTCTAATCCTCTGACCCGAGAGAAATTCTCATTCGAAATTAGCGCAAAATCCATCGTGATTCCCTTGTCGAATCCCTGCAATCTATCGAAGTAGATATCCCATCCTGCATTGACAAAAGCTTGGCACACATCTGCATTGCTGCGGACTAAGACTGTATTTTCAGGTTCATGCCGCATAGCTAGTCCGCCCATCTTGTAGAGACTGTAATAGCACTATGGAATAACATACCATTGGAAAGAGTGGTGGGTACCAAATTTGGCAAAAAAAACATGGTGAAAAATGAGGGGTAATAACGGTAAATACGGATGGTGATTCTCGGGAAACAAAGAAAATCATGGAAAAGTATGGTAAGTGCGATGGATGAAATAGTAATTATTTCGTATGAGGTGGAAAATACTAATCGATTCGTATCATATGTGTGATGCTGATCCCAATACATCTTTAATGATTATATGGAATATGGTAAGGATTGTAGGGCGTACCATCACACGAAGTTGTAATAATGACTTTTGGAATAATAATTACGACGTCGTTTAGTTATGACGACACCCCCCCAACTTAAAAGTAGCCATCCACGGCATCAATTTCTTATGCATAGAATATTTAATTAAATCCATAAGAGTCAAATGCAGACATACCTGGCGGCCTACCTAGAGGAAGTGACGGTTGGTAGGATAATAGTGCAGTAATGATGTGGATGGAGTAACAACATCGAGAAGTAGCAGCATCCAGAGTAACAACATTGCAAGTAGTAGCACTCAGAGTAACAACATCGAGTAGAAACATCATGAGTAGCAGCATCCGGAGTGACAACATCACAAGTAGCAGCATCCGAAGTAACGACATCTAGAGTATCAACATCACGAGTAGCAACATCTGGTTAACCACATCGAGTAGCAGCATCACGAGTAGCAACATCTGGAGTAATAGCATCACGAGTAGCAACATCTAGAGTAACAACATCTGGAGTAACAACATCATGAGTAGTGGCATCTGGAGTAATAGCATCACGTGTAGCAGCACCCAGAGTAACAGCATCGAGTAGCAGAAACCAAGGAGTAACAACATCGATACTTAGAAAATTTTCAAGCTCTGAAACATTACTCCTTAGTAGTAACTACTGCAAAAAGACAACAAATAAATAGTAACAATATTTATTATTTATTATATATATATTTATTTATTTATTTATTTATTATTTATTATTTATATATATTTTTTTGTTTTATTATTAATTTTTTTTTTGAGCGAGGATGCAGAGGAAGAGTTCTCTGCGCTGATAACCTTCAAACTAGATTTCTCAAAGAGATGTTTGATGAAAGTGTTATCACAAAATTGGACCTGATAGGCTGCTAATCAGACAACTTCATGTAATTGTTTCAAACCAATCTTGTAACTGAAGCTTAGCCTCTTCAATCTGAGAGGGCTCTCTCAAAAGGGTTAATGATATTGGATAAAGATGAATCTAGATGGCTAACTATACTTGGAAAACAACTTGCTTGTGATGTGTATAGGTTGAAAAGAGTATAATTCTGTAATCATTGGGCTTATGGAGTCAACAAATTCAGTGATTCAGTAGTAAGTTTACTTGACATGGAAGTTGAGGCGGGTAAGAGTTTTTAGCAGAGGTAAGACACATATGAAACATGAAATAACACAATCAATTCATCTATAAGGAAGTCAGAGCACTACATGAATTGATTATGAGTATTAAATATGAAAACCACTGCAGATGGTACACATAGAAAATATAAATCAAGTAAGCACTAAAAACTCCATGAGAATCTCAGGTTGGCCAAGTAAAAGTTCTCTGTATTACTGAAAACAGTCAAATTACATAAAGCTACAGTATTGCCAAAAGATCACCAACCCTTTACAAATTTGAATATCTACCCTTTATTAGACTTGTTACATCATGAAATGATCTTCCTCCTGGCTATATTCATCGAAATTTTCCTCATGACACCTTGCATAACAATAAAACATCTACTTTAATGAGAAAATGACAGCTATTCTATTTGACAGTCCTTTTCCTAATAGGAATCAAATTGTTCATTATTACATCAACTACCTTATCTCCTAATATTAGTTACATCTTTGAAAACTATTCCTTCACATGTTCGAATAGGGTGTGATGGGACTCATCACTACATGACATCTTAATTGACCTCCTCTAATCTCGAAACAAACCCTGCTTTTTAGGAAAAATGGTCCTTATCTTCAACGAATGGTTTGGCTGATGAGTTGTCTTCATCTCATGGTCCTTAAGTCTTGGATGACTACTGGCAAGGTCCCTTGAACCTTTGAAATTATCTACCTATCCATAATTACACAAAAACCAGCTCATAAAGCTTCAAACAGTACGCTATGAAAGTATGATAGTTTCGTAGCGTACTTTCGTAGCTTACTTTCGTAGCGTTACAAAAATTCCCTTTACCATCAACTTTTCTGATTCTTTCCTTTTGAATTTTATTCCTCATATCTTGACCTATCTTCCATATGATTTCCTCTTCTTATAAGTTCCCCAAAATGGTTCAAAAGGAAAAAAAAAGATACAGTAGTTTCGTAGGGTTTTCCTGGCTTCAAGCCCAGGAAATGCTACGAAACTGCTGAAAAGTGTGTTATTTCCAAATTTTTGTCTAGCTTCAAAAATGTGTCTTCCAACTATTAAAAATTTGTTTCCAGCATGTCATTTACCTTCAAAAACATAAACCAGATCTAACTAGGAGTCTTGAGGTGTTTCTTCCTCATTGATGATGAGTTGAGCTATTGGCTCCTCAACTACTTTCATTTTAAGGCCTTTTTTCTCCAATTCCTCATGGATTAGTTCTAGTTTTTCCTATAGGTCTTTAACCTGATCCTTCAACTTTCTATTTGTAGATTTAGACTGAAAATTCATTATCCTGACATGTTTCACCCCTTTCCTCAATGGCATGGTCCATTTGATTAACTGTTGTGTATTATCAAAGGTCTTGGAAACACTGTCAACCTACTCTTCCCAAATTTATTTCATCTTTTCAAACTGAACCTTCTGGACATTTTGTTTCCTTGCTTCTTTATTCATAACTGCTATTTCATGATTTTCCAACTTCAACTGTTCTTCAAGGAGTTCAAACTCTGTTTTTTCAATTACTTTTTCTTTTCCTTTCTTTGGCTTTGCTAACTGTATCTTGACAGTATCAGTAGCTGGATGAACTTCTTTTCTGCTCTCCAAAATTTTTCTGGCATGCCTTGTGATGGATTTTCTTGCCTGGAACATAAAACCTGCATCTTCACCTTCAAACTCTAGCTTCTGTGCAGTTTTAACTTTCTTAAGTTTTTGTCCACCTTCCTCTATATCCTCAGCTTGGACTATAGGAGTCTCTTCAATATCAATGGTATGTAATATATCTTCTAAATTTCCTTTAGCTATTGTTTTGTCTTCTATAGCCACTTTTTTGTCTTCTAAAACCACTATTTGACTCCCTGTTATCCTTTTGTTGCTTTGTTTACTCACAAATTGATTTTGTTTTGCAGGTTTGATCACTTTTGATTTTTGTTTTTCAAGTGGGAAATTAGGTGTATCAAAACTCTGCAATTTCTCTATTTCCATCATGACAAGTTCACTTTGTCCTACTCTTGCTAGTTCACTTGGTTCTGCCACTAAAGGTGATGGGATACCCTTAGGTTTAAAAGTTATTATAGGAGTAAGGGTATCCAATTCAAAACCACTAACAAATAAGAAAGAAGACCAATCTCTGCCTAGTCTCTAGAGCTCATCTAAAACCAACATTTTAATTAAACCATGATGAAACAATGAAGTCTCACTTCCTTCAGATTTTGCTTGGACCTTATCTGCCATTTTTTTATAAACTTCTGTGTAAATAGAAAGGCAGATCAAGAGATATCTTACCAGTAAAGTGTAGGACAAGCTTGAAATGGTAAGAATAGACTTTATGGTATCTCCCTTCACAAGTGAAATATTTCTGGATGATAATCGACAACTTTCAGTAGTTATCTTTCATGCAGCTCCTTGGAATAGCATTTGTAAGGTCCATTCCACTGTTTTCTAGCTTGACAAACTCTTTGCACACCTCCATGTTAAATTTGAATCCTTTGAACCACTTCTCTTGTCCCCTTGGAATCCCTGTTGTTTTTTCAATGACCTCTACTGTAATGGAAAGATTCAGCATCCCCACTTTAGTAGTTGTTCCACTAAAATTTAGAGCAAATTATTTCGAAACGAGTACATGAAAACCTTGTCACCTTTCACAAAACTGTAAACATCCTGTCCTTCTGAAGACTTCAACTGTTGTTGGATCTTCACTGATTAGATCCATATTTGATGGCTCATACCTTAGACATTGGCCACCCTTATATGTCTTTCTTTTTTCAGCCAAGTTTCTTTAGTGTCTTCTCTACCTTGCTTGATCACTGATATCTGCAACCTTTGAAAATACCAGCCACAACTTTGGCTTAATGAAATTCTCTCTAGAGCTCAATATCATGCAAAGAAGGAATGTAGAATGATAAATGACTTAATTTATAAATATTTTGAAGTTTGATGCCCACTCACAACACAATGATGACTCATACATGCCTAAAATGGTGATGATGACTTCAGACCTGACCATGTACCTTGATTTTTACCTTAACTGAATCTAATGGTATCTAACTTATCCTTTTCAAATTATTTTCTGACACCTAACAGCTATCTTGACATGACAGACAGGAAACCTAACTTTCGTAGCGTCTTTAGTGTAAATCTGGGTGTTTTCGCTACGAAAGTATCAGCGGTTTCGTAGCGAAAAGTGGAATTTCTCAGTGTATTTCACTACAAAGCTGTGGTTTCTTGGCCAAAATGACCATTTTGGTACTAAAACCTTGGGAAATGAAAACTGTCAGAAAATTATGAGTGATGTGACATGAATGGATTTGAAAGTGAGTGGGTTTAGACCTTAGGGTAAGCTTAATAAGAAAAATTAAAAATTTTCCTTGAGCAAGTAATGAAAAATGAACTTTACAACTGTTAGTATGAATCCTTTGTCGAAGTGTATGAAAAAGGACCACTTTAGCTACGCATAACTAATAGCCCTAACAACAAAAGTGGCTGCCAATATCTTCAGATCTGCGGTTAGTTAAACAAGAAAAGAGCTGCAAAACATCAGATCTATGCATGGAAAGACATTAAGCAGTAAAAACAAGGGTTTGCTCCATACACCAATAGACAAGAAAAGAACAATTTTTGAAAGAATTTTTATATTAATTGGGCACCTGGGAGGAAAACAAGAAGGCGTATCCAATTCTCCTCAGCGGGATGGGTTCTTGGAAGTCCTCAGCACTTCAGATCTAAGATTTCTCTCTCTTGTGGTGTAGAAAACCCAATGCGAAGAATAGAGCTCAATGGGAGCTCACACAGCAAATGATGAAAAAATGTGACCAAGTGTATAGATCCAGAGTGATCTAATAGGCAACAAAAGGTGAAGAATGATGGGAAAAACCCTCCTATTTATAACAAAATATTGGGTCCTTCTAGATCTTGGTGCATGATTAAAATAATGTTAACCAAATCTAGATCCACCTTTATGGAATATTTTATTATATTTGTTGGAGGGAAAAAGTATTTGACTTGGGTCAAATCCCTTTATTTGTAAATAATAAATAAATAAATGATTTATTTATCTTTTTAAGGAAATGGTTGAAAGATAATCAAATAAATAATGATTTATTTAATTATTTATGGGTGATTTAGTCATATTTAACAAGGAATATTATTTAAATAAGATTTAAATAATTATTCCTAGAAAATAATAAGATAAATAAAGATTTATCTAATTAATTTCTTTGTTTTGGGTTAAACATGACCAGGAATAATGATTAAATTATTGTTTAATTAATTATTCCTTGAGGAAAATCAAACAAATATAGGTTTGTTTAATATTTCCTTTTGGGGTTTCCTGTTTAGACCATAAACAACCTAATAAATGTGGTTTATTAAGTTATTTAACATAGTGAAGGCAATTTTACTTAGGGTAAAATTGGTCTTACATGGTGTACTTGGGTCCATCTAATGATAATAGGTTAGATGACCAAAAAATGGTGTAGCAGATTGCCCCGCAGCGTGCGAGCATTAGGAGATAATCCTATGACCGAAGTACGTTGTAAGAACTCAGTCCCCAGACATCAAAAGGGAATTTAGAGAGAGAGAAATGTAAGGTAGATAGTGTGTGAAGAACTAGACCTTGAGGAGCGAGACTCGCAGTGCAACAAGTCTCTTTTTATGAGAGGGTACATGTCTTTGAAGGCGGCGGGGGAGGGCGACATGCCTGTAGAGACAAAGCTCACAAAAGAATAGTGTGTCCGGTAAACAAGGGGCTGAACCATAGAGTACAGCTGGCATAATCAAGGGCCAGATAAAAATACAATGAAGAGTCTCACATACATGCTGTGCCTGGGATAACAGCCCGGACTAGTACAATAATATCTGAGTACATGAGATAAATACAACCCAAATGCCCCCTGTAAATGGGGAAGGGCTCACAAAATCTGACTGATACATGCAAATCAAAGAGGCGCTGCAACTGGCTAAGGCCAACATCATCAAATATCTGGAGCTGCATCGAAGGCTACAAGGAAGAGGTCATCCGGGCATGTGGGGGGCTACTTGCAGGGCCACCCCCTCATGAGGGTTGAGACATCTCACACACACCCGGGAATCATCAAGAGCTACTGCTGTATCACTGGACCATCAAGTATACGGATCTTGGTCATGCTGAAAGGAGCTGGAGAAAAAATCAAGTCAAAGGGAAATGAGAGATCCCTTTGCCTGATCCGAGGCATCGAACAAGAGTGGAAGCTGGAACCAAGGTACACCGCCCTCTAGACCTGGCTTCTGGAATGAATGAGCTGATGTCGATAGAAGGAGGTCCGCCACCAGTGAGGCAATGAGAAATCCTCAACTAAGGCGCGAGAGAAAATAGTAGAGCGACGGACAGACTGACACTAATGATGATAGGGAAATGGAAAGGACTGAGTAGCGAATGGACGACTTCCATTGTTAGAGCATAAAGGGCATGAATGACATGGCAGTGACTAACACAATATCATAAGGGATAGGGGACAGTGGGACTGAAGGTCATAATATGTGACACAAGAGAGAAACCAAACAATGAAGGATGGAGGGCTATAGCGGGGTACAAAGGGACTCGGGAGAGACTCCATGAATGCAAGGATGACTCAACTTGGGTGCTCTAAACAAGGGCGACTCAATAGTGCTGCCACACAGTAAAGGCCCAATGGGGGACCATGAAAACATGAGTACAAGGTGGGAACTCATGACGAAAATCGACACGAACATGGACAAGTATGGAGGCGAAGTGATGCCCCAAATACAAGTGTCGTAAGTGAGGATATCCGATTTAAAGTGGAGGTGAAGTGGCCCTTTGTGGAAAAAATGGTTCCAGGTGAAGTAGAAAATCATAAACATGAAAAAACAGATGTTGGCTATCTAAAAGAAAATAAAACATGCATTTCAGAAGGGAAATGCTAAGGGTAATATTTCTTAAGATAGAGTGCATTGCGAGGATTAGGAAGGGGATGGCCTTCGAAATCCTCTAAGAGGTATGCCCCCTTACCAAGATCCTTACTGATGATGTAAAGGCCTAGCCATAATGAGTAAAACATCCCATGACCAAGGACATCATGGGCCTAGTCATATACTAGAACAAGGTCGCCTTCGTGAAAAGTGCGAGGCTAGAATTTTCGGTCATACTGAGCTTTGGTGCGCTTCTTGGCCGCTTCCATGGTTTGCAAGGCAACACGGCGGTCTTTGGAAGCACGCTCAAGCATGATAAGTCATTGTTCTAGAGGTTGGGTATTAGGGAGAATTTCAACGGCCAGATGTAGGGAAGGAATTTCACATTCGATCGGTAAGACTGCCTCCTCTCCAAAAACTAGGTGGAAAGGAGTGAACCTGATGGCGGTTTTAACAGAAGTTCGATAGGCCCATAAAGCAGGGAAGAGCATGAGATGCCATTTGGTTTTGTGCTTATTCACCGTTCGTTGAAGCATAGTCTTGAGGATTTTGTTGACTGCTTCAACTTGGCCATTACCTTGGGGGTAATAGGAGGAGGAATATTGGTGCTCAAAACCCAACAGTGAGGATAGCTCACGCCATATCTCATCTTCAAAATGTCTACCATGGTCAGAAACCAGTTGTTTGGGAACCCTGAATCGAGCTATAATGTGGTTAAAGAAAAATAGGGCCGCGGTAGCTACCGTGTTGTTAAATGTTGGCATGGCCTCGGCCCATTTGGTGAAATAGTCGACCGCCACGATGATATTACTTGTGGTTACCAGCAGATGGCAGGCGACACTCCATAAAGTCGATGGCCGATTTACAGAAGGGACCAGTCGAAACGACCGGATGGAGGGGCGCTGGGGGAGCTCGCGCCTTAGGGGCAAAATCTTGGCAATTGGGACAGTGTTTGACTGCCTCAATGTAATCACTGAAGAGGGAAGGCCAAAAATACCCAACGCGCATGACTTTCTGGGCAGTAGCAAGACCGGAGAGGTGGCCACCACAAGCGCCACTATGGCAGGCATTAAGGACCTGTTCAGCTTCAGCGTGCGTGAGACAACGACGAAGGATGGTATCAACCCCACGACGATAGAGGTCGTCACCGAAAAGGAGGTATCGGGGGGCCTGGTGTCGGATACGTCGGCGAGCCTCACGATCAAGGTGAAGGGAAAAATTTTGGGTTCGAAAGTAAGTAAGAATGTCACCATACCATGGGTCGTCGACAGTAATGGAAAATAAGTGTTCATCAGGAAAACCATCATTAACTGGGGGGTCTTGCGCTCCGATAGGTAATTTAGAAATGAGCTCAGCGAGGGCTAAGCCTTTCTTACTGTTTGGTGTGACAAATTCGAGGTTGAATTCTTGAAGAATAACGACCCAACGGGCATATTTCCCAGTGAGGATATGACGACTCAAGAGGAAAGCCATGGGGTTGGAATTAGTCACAACCTTTGTGGAGCGCATGAGGATATAATGATGAAGTTTTTGGACTGAGAACACGACAGCTAGCGTTAATTTTTCTTCATATGAGTAGGCAACAGGATGCCCTACAAGGTTCTTATTGACGTAGTAAATCACATGCTCGATACCATTGGCATCTTCCTGGATAAGGACTCCCACGACCAAATAGGTGGAAGCGGAGATATACAGGATGAAGTCCCGATCAAAGTCGGGAGGGCAGATCAAGGGAGCGGATGTGAGAGCCTGTTTGACGGCATCGAAAGACTCATGAGCATAGGTATCCCAAACAAATGGGATATTAGATCAGAGGAGTCTAAGGAGCCAATGTGCAGTGGTGGCATAGTTAGGGACGAACCGACGAAGAAAATTGGCTTTGCCTTGGAGACTTTGGAGCTGGCATAGGGTACGTGGAATGGGCAGTTCAAGAATGGCTTGAAATTTCAAAGGGTCAAGACTGATACCATCCTTAGACACTATGAAGCCTAAGAGACGGCCGATGGGAACGCAAAAGACGCATTTCAACGGGTTAAGGTGGATATTATACTTGCGACATCGGAGAAAAATGGTACGCAGATCATGTAGCTGCTATGCCCGATGCTTAGAACGCGCAGTGAGGTCTTCTAAATAAGCAAGGATAATATGAGCTAAGTCATGGAAACAATAAGACATGGCCCGTTGAAAAGTGGCGCCAACATTTTTAAGGCTGAAAGGCATGACCCGGTAAGCAAAACTTCCCCACGGACTAATGAACGCGGTTTTAAGTTGATCAGCAAGACGGATAGCAATTTGGTTGTATCCGGAGAAACCATCCATAAAGGATAGAATCTCATGCCCTGCACACTCGTCAATGATTTGGTCAATGAACGATGTGGGGAAGTTTTCTTTGGGACAAGCTTTGTTCAAGTCGCGAAAGTCTGTGCAGACACAAATGGTGCCTTGTTTCTTGAGAACAAGAACTGGGTTGGATACCCAAGTGGTGTATTCAATGGGGTAAATGAAACCAGCCTGCTTGAACTTATCGATTTCGGCTTTGATAGCATCACGTTGGGAAGGATGAATAAGTCTCAACTTTTGACGGACCGGTTTGGCATCAGGCCATGTGTCGATATGGTGTTCGACAATGGCAGGATCAAGTCCGGGCATTTCAGAATAGGACCAGGCGAAAATATCGCGGAATTCTTTGAACAGCTTGGTGTAAGCTTTGATTTCTTTTGGGGTGCATTGGGCGCCCAAGGTGATATATTCTTCGATTCCTGGTTTGACTAAAATGTCAATTTTGACGGTAGGAGAGATATTGGCCATGTTTCCTTCTTCAAAAGCATCAGGTGCAGGGATGGGATTTTTGAACCAATCGACTACATTGGGAATGAAGTCTTTGGTTTCCACAGCATATTGGTCATGGGACTGTTGTGGGAGGAAGTATGCGCGATGGTGCATATCATCCCATGGAAAGTCAGGGTTGGTCATGGCTTCCACAATGTCTTCATCGGACTAGAAGATGGGAAGACTGGAGGAAGAAAGGTGACCTGAGGAGGGAGTGATGTGTGACGGGTCATCTGGAGGGGAAGGGCTTAGATGTGCAATGTCAACAGATCCAAGGTCGACTGAGGAGGAACCGAGAGTATCTGCAGGTTGAAGGTTAGGTGAACTATCTCGCAAGGAGGATGATAGGTAGAAAATGGTGGTTGAAGGCACCATTGGTTCGATAGTGGGAGGAGGAATGTGAATGGGAGTAGGAATATCCTCTGGTCCTATCGAAGTGAGCCTTGAATCGGCTGCACTGGCCCAAGGAGGAGCGATACTCACAAGGAGGGGACAGAGGTGGGTGTAATGGCCGTGAAACTACACAAAGCACAAGGGTGGTTTGTGCGCAATGTTTTGAGTTTCCCTGGACAGAGTCCAGGATAGTGACGTAGACTTCGGGGATGTCAGAGTTTGGAAACGTCTCGTTGACCAGGATCTTGAGGTGCGGAAATTCAGGACACATATGGGTGGCATGACCGACGATATCGCACAGCGCATCGATAGCTAAGCCACAGCCATGAGGGGTAGGGATGGTCAGGGCGGCCGGTCCTCGATGGGCCGTCTCCACGATCTTTCCTTTCTTCCCGAGCCGTCATGATAGGAGAAGGGTCCCTGCGGGAGGTGCCGGAGGCACAAGTGGGCACCCGAGGAAGCGAGGGGGACCTCCGCTGAACCGGTGTCAAAGCAAGGTAAGGTTTGGGGTGACTGGGTGGGGTAGCGGCTAGAGGGTCAATGTACCAGATGGGAATGCTCAGGGTCAGGTGAGGGAGAGAGAGGGTGGCCATGACGGGGACAGAAAAAACTCCGGGAGGGGGAGCCAGGAAAGGTATCTGCCCAGCAGGGTAATGACCAGGAGGGACGGCTCTGAGGTGGTTAAGGCCAGGGGGAACCGTTCCGGGAGGATAAAGGGGTTCAAGGATACCAGCTGTATGGGGAGGGCCAGAAGGAGGAGGTCCAGCTGGCTAAGAGGAATGGCTAGGGAGTCGGCTGCGAGGGTGAGGGGGAGGTTGCTGACTAGCCGAGGTGCCGCATGGTAAATTTGAGACTGATTGGCATCAGGCAAACATCGATAAGTCAGATCATTGATCGGAGGAGGGGGAGAGCAGAAAGTTCCGTTGTGGAGGAGTCCTTGTAAACGCCGGGGGAGACACTGGTCAAGGAATCGATGGTTTGCTTGTTGGCTACAGAAGAGATGGTGCTCTCAGGTGAGGCCTGAGAGGGGGGCTCATGATATGTCAACTGGTCAATGGTGACTATCTTTCCATTATGGGGGAACGACATCTTGCGAAAGACCGCGGATGGGACAGCAGACATAGCATAGGTGTAGCTTCGCCCCAAAAGAATGTTGTAGTCTAGCGGGGCGTCAATGACTTCAACATCAACGCAAACAGTCTTACCGGCGAGGGTGATAGGGCAATTACGAAATAAGCCAATGGGCTGGGAGGCATGACCGTCCCACTCTCAAAGGGTGATCGTGGAAGGGGCCAGCTCAGGAGATCCGAGTTGCTTCCAAACCGAAGCGAACATCACGCATGTGGATGCCCCCTCGTCAATTATACACCGGGACACGTTGGCGTTCCGGATTTTGACTGGGATTTGGAAGGCGACGGAAGGAGGAAGAGGAGGATGGTCCAATTGAGTGGCGTCGAAAAAAATCATTTGGTCATCAGCAGGATCTACAGCGCCCACGGCAGATAGTAGAGCCTTCTTTTGGGAAGGACACGACCGGAGGAGTTCCAGTGTGGAAATGCGGAGATTGCGCCAAATCATCTACTATGCTACATTTAATGAGCAAATGGACTAAGCAACGTTTCTTCGACGTAATGTCGCTTAGGAATTTGGCATGAACCTCAACTTTGGTTGAGGCATATGTAAGGGGCCACTGATGTCGAAAGAGGCCTGTAGAACTTGGCTAGCGGAGACTCTGTGTTGCACCGAGCAGGAGGCTTGGGGCATACCTTCGAGCTTTGAAGGTGAAGGTCGACGAATGAGGATGGATCGGCTGGTACTTGCCCAGAGGATCTAGTGACCCGCAGTCTCCATGAACATGAAGAGGAGGAGACCCGCCTCGTCGGGTTGGGTAGCCACGAATCCTTGCCGAGGAAAGGATCGGTGAAAATACGCCTGGTTGAGTAGAGGCCACATTAGGGGGAGCATGAGGGGAGGCATGTTGTCCGCGCAATGTGGCTTGAGACTCCCACATCTGCCGCATTTGGGGTAAGAGGGGACAATTGTGGGTGTAATGACCGAAAACACTGCAACACGAACAAGGCTTGTTAGTACGAAGAGGCCTGTCCGGCTTGGGCTGAGTGCCTTGTTGCTGGTTAGCAGTGTTAAGGTCAACACCTTGAGGATTGGGTCCACGAGTACCAGGGGCAGATTGATTTGGATTTCCTCTCCGCCTTCTTTGAGAAGAAGGGTGGTTAGTCGCACCCGTGAAAATACTTTGCCCCGAAGGGGTCAGAGGGGATGTTGGGTGGGGTTGAGGAGGCAAGGAGGTGGAAGCGCATATGTTTGAGGAGCTGGCATACCAGCTTGAAATAAAGGTAATGGTTAGGTTGGGCAACATTGAGGTAAGAAGGAGGTTGGGCAAAAGGAGGAGGCATGCCGTATCCTGGATACATGCTACCGGGAAGGGGAAGAGTGCTAGAGGTGCTGGCCCCTCCCTGAGGGAGACCATAGCCCATAGGAGGTTGAGCATACGGATGAGAAAGGGCTCCAACGATACCGTCGGCGGAATGAGATGCCCCCGGGGCGTTAGCGCCACCGGGCCTGGGGAGGTCAGGGAGGACGGTATAAACATAACCAGACTGAGCATAGATCAAGTCATATTTCAAGGCTATTTGGAGGGCGGCTTCTTCGGTTTGAGGAAAATGGGAGGCGACATCTTTGCCAATGGGGGCTAAGAGAGAGCGAAGGAACCAGTCCATATAGATCCGATCTTCAAAGGGGGGAGCTCGACATAAGCTGTGTCTTCATCGCCATTCCTGAACATGGGTAGAAAGGCAGGTCCAAGAGGTTTGCTTAAAGGAAGTCAAGAGCTCCGTACCAGTATCGTATCGGAGAGGGAGCTGGAAGTAAGATAAAAAGCCCTAGGCAATGGTCGCAAAGGTGGTATGGGAAGAAGTGGCCTGGTCGACATACCATTTAGAAGCTTCGCTGGTAAGCGTGCGTTGGAACAAACGAAGACGGATGGAGTCATCGGTAATGGAATTGGAAGAACACCACATGTGGAAATATCGGACATGATTGGTTGGATCTTCTCCAGCAAGGCCTTCGAACTTAGGAATGTCGGAGGGGAGCTTGGTTGGCATAGCAGGCCAACCAACATCGTGGCGGATAGGGTCATTGATCAACTGATTGAAATCGGGGAGGCTAAGGCCTGCAATGTACGGAAGCAAGGGTATGGATGAGGTAGTTCCTGTGGCGGTTCCGCTAGTAGTAGGTCCGGCATTAGGGCCTGGAGCACCACCAGCGTTAGGCCTTGGACCAGACATAGTGAAGGTGACAGGGGGAGAACCAGGAGGAGAAAGGGAACCCGATGAATCAGGAGAGGAGTCGGAGTGCGAACTCGGAGGAGGACTGGCTCGACGATGGCGGGGCGGAGCAAGTCGATCGACCAGAAACTGAGGGTGAAGGCCAAGAAGTCTCCGGGAAAGGCGCCTTGGGGGCGCAATGACGACAGGAAGAAGGAAACCGACAGGGGCAGAAAGGGACAGAATCAAGTGAGGTCAAGGGAAGAAAAGGTGCAGTGACAATTGATTTTAGAGTCTTTGCCAGGCGGTGTTAACCAGGCACTTCTTCACTTAGGGTCAGTGTGTGGCATGCGTTAATTTTAATTTTTAAACCCTTTCCGTTTTGAGAGCAAGAAAAAAGTGTGCTGCGTAACTGAAAATAAACCTGCAGAGAACAATATATAATGCTGAAATAACATAAAATTAACAGCTACTTGTGCATCTATCTAACCCAAGAAGGCGGGTCTCTCAAAACTAATCTAAAAAAGGGGAAAAATCTAGGAAAAATACATGGAAAAGAGGCCAATAGATCTAAGGTCAAAAGGGACAGGGATCTAAAGGATAAAGCTACTGAAAAGAGGTGCAAATCACAACCAAGAGACAGAGGCAAGGTGGCTGGAAAAAGGAGGAAATCAGTAAAAAGCAGAAAGGACAGGGAGGAGGTCCTAAAGAGAGGTCCAAACAAAACAACAAGAGGTGATTTGAAAGGAAAAGAGGTTTATTTAAAGGGACATGAAAAGAAGGTATCAGATCTGGAAAAGGGGAGGTTGAAACTCATAAAAACAGAGGCTGAAACAGCTAAAAACTCTTCCACAAAAAGTGGAGGGTACTGAAGCCCTAGGGGGCCAGGTTCCCACTTAGATGAGCTAAAACATAGCAGAACCAGGTCAAAGTGAGCTGAAACATAGGCTGGAAAACCCTGACAGAAGCTTCAGCAGAACCCAGAAAATTTGCAGAAAAATAGCTGAAAAAAGGGCAGATCGCAGTTTTTGACCTATTTTCAGTGCAGGTCGCAGAAAAGAGGCTGGAAAGTGCGACCTGGAGGTCCAAGTCGTAGGTTTTGGCCCAAAAAAGTGCGACCTCCCGTTTCGGTTGTCTCGGCGGCAGATTTTCAGAAAATTTATCGTCTCAGTTGCGGCTGATGTTGCTTACCTGCGCAATAGGGCCAGAAACACACGGAAGTTAAAAATTTTAATGTTTTAGGGTTTTATGTGAGAAAAACAACATGAAAATAGGAAAAATAAATAGCTGAAAAGAAACCCTAGGGTCTGAAGTAGCTGGATATGCAGGAATATGAAAAACGACAGCGGTCGTAATTTAAAACCCGTGTGGAGTCGCCATTTGTTAGTATGAATCCTTTATCGAAGTGTACGAAAAAGGACCACTTTAGCTATGCATAACTAATAGCCCTAACAACAAAAGTGGCTGCCAATATATTCAGATCTACGGTTAGTTAAACAAGAAAAGAGCTGCAAAACACCAAATCTATGCATGGAAAGACATTAAGCATTAAAAACAAGGGTTTGCTCCATATACCAATAGACAAGAAAAGAACAATTTTTGAAAGAATTTTTCTATTAATTGGGCACCTGGGAGGAAAACAAGAAGGCGTATCCAATTCTCCTCAGCGGGATGGGTTCTTGGAAGTCCTCAGCACTTCAGATCTAAGATTTCTCTCTCTTGTGGTGTAGAAAACCCAATGCAAAGAATAGAGCTCAATGGGAGCTCACACAGCAAATGATGAAAAAATGTGACCAAGTGTATAGATCCAGAGTGATCTAATAGGCAACAAAAGGTGAAGAATGATGGGAAAACCCCTCCTATTTATAACAAAATATTGGGTCATTCTAGATCTTGGTGCATGATTAAAATAATGTTAACCAAATCTAGATCCACCTTTTATGGAATATTTTATTATATTTGTTGGAGGGAAAAGGTATTTGACTTGGGTCAAATCCCTTGATTAGTCAAAAATAAATAAATAAATGATTTATTTATCTTTTTAAGGAAGTGGTTGGAAGATAAATAAATAAATAATGATTTATTTAATTATTTAAGGAAATGGTTGAAAGATAATCAAATAAATAATGATTTATTTAATTATTTGTGGGTGATTTGGTCATATTTAACAAGGAATATTATCTAAATAAGATTTAAATAATTATTCCTAGAAAATAATAAGATAAATAAAGGTTTATCTAATTAATTTCTTTGTTTTTGGGTTAAACATGACTGGGAATAATAATGAAATTATGGTTTAATTAATTATTCCATGAGGAAAATCAAACAAATATAGGTTTGTTTAATATTTCCTTTTGGGGTTTCCTGTTTAGACCATAAACAACTTAATAAATGTGGTTTATTAAGTTATTTTAACATAGTGAAGGCAATTTTACTTAGGGTAAAATTGGTCTTACATGGTGTACTTGGGTCCATCTAATGATAATAGGTTAGATGACCAAAAAATGGTGTAACAACAACCCTACCTTTGACACATGAACCTATATGACTTTGTCAAATGATGCTTCATTTTTCTGAGTGATAATAGAAATCATCCTTAGAGGCTGGGTGGTGGTATAATCTCAGGCGATGTCCACTTGCTATGAAAGAAAGCACATGTATCGTCAATTGTAACTAGCCTGACTATTCCATTATCAAATACAGTGTCCAGCTCGTAAGGTCCCATCCAACGAGTGCAAATCTTTCCCTTAAAATCTTTAAAATGGGAGTCATAAAATAATGCCCAGTATCCCCTGTGAAACACCTTGTTTTTTATAAACTTATGGTGCTATTTCATCCTCTGCTACTAAATAGAAGTACTCCTCTGGATATCCATTTAATGGATTTCGTCTAGTTCGTTACGTTGAGCCAGTCACTGTTTCTTGGCATCTAACAGATCCAAACCAACTTCAAGAGCTGTTTTGAGCATACTGATTTCAAATTTTATTGGAAACAACAGGGATTTCCCATAAACCAACTCAAATGGTGAAAACCCAGTTGTGTTCCACCATGTTGTTATCTATGCCCTGAGAGCTTCAGGTAGCTTCTGAGCCCAATCCCGATGATGGTATGCCACAGTTTTTGTCAAGATGTTTTCCAATGTCTTGGTTGTTCTTTCCACTTGTCCATTTGCCTCGGGGTGGTATGGTGATGTCACCCTGTGCTTGACTCCATATTTCTGCATAAGCTTTGCTATCATGTGTGATGTAAATTGTGCTCCTCCATCTGAAACAATCTCCCTTGGAGTACCGTATCAAGCAAAAATTTCTTCAAATAGAAAATCTGAAACCACCTGTTCTGTTTCTTTCGCGACAGTTTTGGCTTCTACCCACTTAGTCACATAACTAGTGCAGACAAAAATATGAACCTTTTGCTGGGAGGGTCGGTTGAAGGGTCCAACGAAATCGATATCCCATTTCTCAAAAGGTTCAAGGACTACCTGTGGTTGCAAAGGCATTTCATCAGCTCGACCGAGCTGCCCCATGCACTAGCTCTATCACACCTCTGGACATAATTTTGTGCATTCCAAAAGATAGAAGGCCAGTAATATCCCATTTGTAACACCTTATGGCATGTTCTTTTATCTGCAAAATTCCCCCCACAAGGGCCATCATGGGCAGCCTTCAGCACTTCATAAATATCATCCTCAGATACACAGCACTGAATTTGCTTATCGGCTCTGGTATGAAAGAGGTACCCTACCATCCAGGAATATCGGGCACTATGATGAATATTTTTTCGTTGTTCCCTGTATGACAAATGATGAGGCACATTTCCTGTAGCATGATAGTTAGCAATATTTGCATACCATGGAGAGTTAGTAGAAATTGAAAAAATATTCTCATCGGGAAAACTATCTTCTATACGTGTGCATTCATCATTGTTATGCATTCTAGACATAAAATCAGCAACTATATTATCTTTTCTTGATTTGTCTACTATTATGATATCAAATTCTTGAAGCAATAGCAACCTTCTTGCAATGCGACCGGGAGTGATAGGTTTATTCATCAAATACCTTATTGTTGCATGATCAGTATGTACAAAAGTAGGATACCCAGTGATGTAGTGTCGGAACTTGTTGATAGCATAGATGACAGCCAGGAATTCTTTTTCAATCACCATGTAATTCAATTCAGTAGGAATTAAATTCTTGCTGACATAGTAAACTGCATACAGTGTTTTGTCTACCTGCTGTCCTAAGACTACTCCTACTAGTGTCTGAGAGGCATTAGCATGTATGTGAAATGGAAATGCCCAATTGGGTCCTCGAAGGATTAGAGCTTTGAAAACCAGTCCCTTGATTTTCATGAAATATGCTTCACAGTCTTCTGTCCACAAAAATTCTGCGTCTTTTGTTAGCAATTGAAAAAGTGGATGTGCTATTTTAGCAAAGTTTTCTATAAACGTCTGTAATAACCAGCACAACCAATGAAGCTACGTACCTGTGTGGGTGTATTGGGTATTGGGAAGTGCAGTATTACCTCTACTTTGGCCAGATCAACTTGAATTCCAGTAGCTAAGAGAAAATTTCCCAATACTATTCCTTCTTCTCTCATCATTTGGCATTTGACTGTACTCAGAGATACATGGGTCTGCTTACATCTTTTGAGTACTTTTTCTAGATTTTCCAATCCTTCTTCAAATGAGTTTCCATATGGAGTAAAATCATCCATATAGATTTCAACACTGTCATCGACTAAATCAGAAAAAATTCCCATAATTACCCTCTAGAAGGGTGCAAGT
Source organism: Pinus albicaulis (assembly GCA_034641835.2). Classification (NCBI taxonomy): domain Eukaryota; kingdom Viridiplantae; phylum Streptophyta; class Pinopsida; order Pinales; family Pinaceae; genus Pinus; species Pinus albicaulis. Next base: position 164,834,234 of record CM076571.1, on the reverse strand, counting down.
GCATTACACAGGTCAAATGGAAGGACCCTGTATGCAAAGGTCCCCCATGGGCATGTGAAGGTTGTTTTATCTTAGTCTTTCGGGGCTATCTGGATCTGGTTATACCCACTAAACCTGTCTAGGAAGGAGAATAATTTCTTCCCAGCCAGGGTGTCCAGGACTTGGTCAATGAAAGGGAAATGGTCTTTTTGAGTTGCCTTCTTTAGCTCCCTATAATCTACATAGATCTGCCATTTACCACTTTTTTTGGGAACGATAACTAGCGGAGACACCCATTGGCTATCCGAGATGGGGTAAATAAAACCTACATCCAGTAATTTCTGTAATTATTCCTTGACAATGTTCTTTAGAGCAGGATTCATTCTCCGTTGGGGTTGTCTCACAGGGCGGAAATCTTCCTTAATATAAATATGATGAGTACATAAACTAGCAGGGATCCCTTTCATGTCGGTATAATCCCTGGCAAAAGCTTCTTGATGGTCTTGAAGGACTTTTAAAAGCTACTTTGTTTGGGATTCTGACAAATTCGGGTTGATATTGAGTGTCTTCCCTGGTTTAATTTCAATCGGAATGCTATCATGGGATGAATTTATAGGAATGTCTTCAATTTTATCTTCTGGTTCAATGTTTTCCTGTGTCTCATAGCTCATAGTAGACTCTAAAATCTGACGAGTTGAATTGGGAATAGAACAAGGATCATTAATAAAAGTGTTAATGGTATCATCCTCAGTTTTTGTTTTGAATTGAAGGGCCTGCCCAATCGTGAGGATTGGTCTAACTTCTTCATTTTCAGGTTTAGACTCTTCTATTGGCAGAGGTTTCTATCTAGCTAATAGTTTTTCAGATGGGTTGGGTTCCGCAGGAGGGTAGAGAGTAAGGTTCTTTGTAACCATTCCATTTGATATAATCATATGTCTAGATCGACACCCAATATAGGCATTTGCAGTTGTGAGCCAAGGTCTTCCCAAGGACAATGGATGACCACCGAATGAGGATCGTGTCTGTAATACAAGGAGGTCCATGGGATAGTGCCATGAGTCCACTGAAATAGTCACATCTTCCAACTTCCCTACCGGTTTAATTGTAGACCTATCTTCCAATTCCAAGATAGTAGGGGTTGGCTTAATTTTTTCGAGACCTAATGCATTCATTGTTTTGGAGGTAATGATATTGATGGCAGCACCCAAATCTACTAGTACATTTTGTATTTCAACCCCATTTATTTGGACTATTAGAATTGAGTTCCCTGGCTCCCCATATTTTACAAGCACGGTCTTTCCTAGCATGATGTCGGACAGTCTACCCATCACATGAATGGTTAATGGATCACTTGGTTTCTTCCCAGGTTTCTTAGAGCAGTAATCTTTGAGAGTTTTTTCATATATAGCTACATCCCTCATATCTTGGAGCAGGGGTATATTAACAAAAATATTTTGCAATTCCCCCAGGAAGTCAAACTCTGCTCGAGGGTTTTATTTATTTAAGGCCAATCTTCTAGGATATGGTGGAGTAATTGGACGACCCTGATTAAGAACACTTTGGGGAGGTGTTTGATTTATCATGTTTTGGTCTATTTTATCCCCAACTTCCCTCTGTTCTAGTTCTATAACTTCACTGTCAATTTGTTCTATGATAATAGGTGAAGTCGGAGCATTTACTACCTGCCCAGATCGTAAGTTTATCTCATTAAGTCCTGCAGTATAAATGCTATATGATAGAAGGTTAAGTGTGTCAGTTTGTTGGACCCCTTTATTATTAAGATTCAGATTGGGTTGGATAGGAAGCTGGGGTCGAAGCGATGGGTTGCCTGGAGGTACATTGGAGGGTAACTAAAATTTCTATTGAGGCATAGATTGGGGAAATTGTCTAGTAGGAGAGGGTCCACGCCAGTTCTGATTACATGAAGGATTCAAACTAGTCTGGGGAGCCCATTGTTTCCAGGGGGGGTATTGATACTGAGACCACACCTGTTAACACTGGAAAATCATACAGCAGAAGATGACATTAATTAATGTCAGGCAAAAGGATTTACAAGGCTGGAAGACATTACAGAATTTGGAAGGTATTTAAAAATATCTAAGGCTTGAGGAAATTCAAATTTGAACAAGTCCTAAATTCTCTTTGCGTGCATAATCCTTCGTGAAGAGCACCTTTTGCACGCCATTTTGCCTGATATGCGCACAATCCTAGGAGTGGAAAAATGTCACTATTCAGGACCACACAAAGCAAAGGAAAAGTGATTCCTCACTTGAATCTGCCTAAGGATAGCCACCAATGCCTCCTTAGACACCAAGTGAGTACACAATGGAATATTTGGAGCACACAAAGGAATCATACCCCTCTCTTGGGTCACCATCCATAATGTACCAAGAGAGGGAAGGGAGGATTTGAAATCTCCTATATAAGACCACCATGAGATGAAGAATTTGTAAACACATTGTTATGCTGCCCAGAATTTCCCAAGCAATACTAGCAGTGTGTAAGCCAGAGCTGAAGATAGAGGGGACTCAATTGTTGGCCATCCAACAAGTTCAGTCCAACACAGTAGAGAGAGAGGGAGACTACACCGAGGCAATCTTGGGATAAAAACATCCTTGCATCGGGACCTAGAACCCATGGTCTAGGGGCCATTTGGCAAGAGGGTAAAGTTTCACTCTTATTACTACCAGCGCTCAATAAGAGGGGCCTAGAGCCACTGTTCATATTATTTTTTTGATTTGATTCTTTTCAAATCTCGTGTTTATTTGTTTTAGTTTTAGTTTAGTTTTTAGTTTATATGCATGCTATTTCTCTATCTAGTATGCTTATGATTCTAGCTTGTTCCACTAACTTGCTTGACTCCATTTCTTTTTTTTCCTATTACCAATAACTTAAGTGGGTAGACCACACCCCTTAAGTTGGTGTGATTTCTTATATATGTGCACCAAACACACTCCAACAAGATTGGCGACTCCACTAATGTTTATTCACTACAAGGAAAAGACCCTCTAACGGAGGTTATAAAGGAGGTTTTAAGTGTTATAAAATTGGCCAAAATTGTTAAAAAAACATTTGATACAACATCCGTTTATGGTTACAGAGGTTTTGGCAGAGTTTTAACGGAAATTCAACACAACTAAAAAAAAAAATGGGTGGTAGGAGGTTATTACGAATGTTTTTTTCATTCATGCGCTACTCTGGATTTAACGCACCGATGCGTACATGTAGAAGGTGCCCTGGGGCGGTCGAAGGAGAATGCACCGGACTGTTAAGGTATAAAACCGCATAGGGCGTAGTGTTGGTGATACAATGCACTGGGCCATTCTAATTGGTCTTGGGATTCGTGCGGTACCCATAGGTCGTCCAAATGCACCTGTGTGTAAATTTATCGAAATGCCCCAGTGCATAGAATTACACAAATGCACCGATATTTATAAATGGTATTGGTATTCATGTGGTGCCCATAGGTTGTCCAAATGCACCTGTGCGTAGAGACACATAAACGCCCCGGTGCATAGTATCACACAAATGCACCAAGATCTATAATAGGTATCGGTATTCGTGCGGTGCCCATAGGTCACCTAAATGCGTTGGTGCGTCTAGACACATAAATGCCCCAGTGCATGGTATGACACAAATGTGCCGAGATGTATAATTGGTATAGGTATTTGTGTGGTGCCATAGGTCTTCCAAACGCACCGGTGCATATAGACACATAAACGCCCCAGTGCGTAGTGTCACACAAATGCACTGAGAATTATAATTTGTAACTGTATTTGTGCGGTGCCCATAGGTCGTCCAAATGCACCGGTGCGTATAGAAACATAAACGTACCGGTGCGCCATACCGCACAAACACACTGATATTTTTAATTGGTTTTGGTATTTTTGCGGTGCCCATAGGTCGTAGAAACACACCAGGGCACTTCAGAATACAAATGCACTGGTAGACAGTAACTGACACGCACCAGTTTTCATTTTGTATTTTTTAGAAACATCGACCTGTGACAGTGCAATTATTGTGATTGTTTCAAATTCATTATTCATCAAAAGTCGACACAGATATATCTTATAACAATATTCATATGAATTAAATTTTGATTAGTGCATTTGAGAACGACAATGGAGAAAGCAATAGAATAAATTAAAACATATTTTATTATATATATGTATATATATATGTGTGAATAAGACAATCTTTGTCATACAAAATGGGACAGTTATTGGTATCCCTTTGAATTTCAATTGGGACACTATGCCCATTACATTAAACAAAATGTCTGATTTCACAGACATATTTCAAAAAATACAACGCCTTGCTTTGATATCCAAACATAGTGATCATCATTCTTCACTTGAACTGTTGTCACTGCTAGAGCTACTTCCATGATTTAGGTAATTTTCAGGAATGTTTTGTTCACGGTGTTGATTGTTTTCTTCTTCTTCACCTTCCATATACAAACATAAAAATAAACTGTAATGAGTGTATATACATTGGTGAGAATAATGAAAATTGGAATATTAAATAATATACATCAATGTAAATAAAAAAGAAATGGCATACCATTGCAACAATTGACTCATAAACTGTACACATTATTTCAAAACCATGTAACATGCCATCTTTCAAGATTTCATCTGTTGGCGCAGTTCCATACTTTGTTTCCTGCAAGTTTTATACCCCATAACAAATCATATATTTAATATAAAAAGTTTTTTTGTTCTATTAACTATAAACGGAGCTAAGTAAAACAAAACCGATAGATGCTTACAAATTCCACAATTAAGTTTTGATATGCCAACATATACTCACAACCCATATTTAACCCAATTTCAATCAATTCCTCTGATGGTTCTTCTTTGTATGTTAGCACCTGTTTGAAGACATTCAATGATGATTTTTGTAAAACAACTTAAAAAATACAAAAATGAAATCTAGTTAATTTGTTATAAGGAAGTAACAATTACTCACAAACTTAGATATCAACCCTTTTCTTCCTTGTCGTCCTGTTTTATGTGCTAAATTTCTTCTGGTCCTAGATCACAAATAATCTTATCGAGCTTCATCATTTTGTGGCTTTGCATGATACACAATAAAAAATACATATTAGTTAAACTTACATATAGTTCAAAAATAATATTTTTTGTAAAGAATTTACAAAGAACTTGTCTTTTTTTCTTTTCTTGATGTGTTATAAGTATTTTTGTTACTTGATCTCTTGTTAGTCATGTCTTTATCAATCTCAAACCTGTATCATATCATTCATTAATATATTTATAAATAAATTGTCAACTTTTCAGGTAAAAAAAATATATATCAAGAAACTGGTGCACCATTCATAGTGTATGCACCGACAACGGTGCCTGGGGGTCTTAGAAACGCATAGCAAAAAAATTATAATAGATCGTACGGTGCTCTATGTCAACAAGGAGCACCGATGTGCTACATGTCGACCACTGCACCAATTAACTATGATGAAATAATAAAAATCGTTCCGTGTTAGTCTTTGTAGCATAAATCAGTGTCATATTTTACATGTGGCGCACTGATAAAAAAAAAATATTTTTTAATTTTTATCATATTACTTTAGCGATGCGCTTGTACAATACAGAGCACTGGTGCACTAGGTTACGCTGAGCACACCGATGAAAAAAATCTATTTTTTTTTTAATTCACGCAAGGGCCGACATGGATTGGGATCCAACTATGCAAATCATCCCGTCGGTTGGATGTCTTAGGTCTATATTTAGCAATACAAACCCTATAAATCTAAATTGAAAAGCCCTAATTCTGAAATCATAGAAAGAGGGAGAAGAAAGGGCAGAAACAAAAAGAAGGCAGGGTTTATATTTTTAAAAAGTGTTTTTTTTTTTTTTTGCGAAACAGAACGTTCCCGGTGCACCATAATGAAATAGTGCACCGGCTGCATAATTTAAAAATTGTGCACTGACAAAAAATATTTTGTTTTCTTAATTTCTTATGGGCACCGGTGCGCTCAGTTACTCAGGGCGCACTGATGGAAAAAAAAAATATTTTTTTTTTAAATTTACGCAAGGGCCAACATGGATTGGGATCCAACTATGCAAGTCGTCCCATGGGTTGGATGTCTTAGGCTTATATTTAGCAATACAAACCCTATAAATATAAATTGAAAAGCCTTAATTCTAAAATCACAGAAAGAGGGAGAAGAAAGGGCAGAAACAAAAAGAATGTAGGGTTTGTTTCTAAAATGGATTTTTTTTGCAAAACAACACGTTCGCGGTGCGCCATAATGAAATAGTGCATCGGTGCCATATGTCACATATGGCGCAATGATAAGAAATTTTTATTTTTTTTATTTTTTATCACTGTAATTTCGCAGTGCGCTTGTATCACAGAGCGCACCAGTGCGCTATGTTACGCAGGGCGCACCGAGGAAAGAAAATTTGTTTTTTTGTTAATTTACGCAAGGGCCGACATGGATTGGGATCCGACTATGAAAGTCATCCCGCGGGTTGGATGTCTTAGGCTTATATTTAGTAATGCAAACCCTATAAATACAAATTGAAAAGCCTTAATTCTGAAATCATAGAAAGAGGAAGACGAAAGGGCTGAAACAAAAAGAATGTAGGGTTTGTTTCTAAAATGGATTTTTTTTTTGCAAAACAGCACGTTCACGGTGCACTATAATGAAATAGCACACCGGTGCCATATGTCACATATGGCGCATGGATAAAAAAATATTTTGTCTTTTTTATTTTTTATCACTGTACTTTCACGGTGCACTTGTATCACAGAGCGCACCGGTGCCATATGTCACATATGACGCACTGATAAAAAAAATATTTTGTCTTTTTTATTTTTTATCACTTTACTTGCACGGTGCGCTTGTATCACATAGCGCACCGGTGTGCTATGTTACGCAGGGTGCACCGAGGAAAGAAAATCTGTTTTTTTTAATTCACGCAAGGGCCAACATGGGTTGGGATCCGACTATGCAAGTCATCTCATGGGTTGGATGTCCTATGACCATACAAACCATATAAATCTAAATTGAAAAGCCCTAATTCTGAAATTACAGAAAGAGAGAGAAGAAAGGGCGGAAACAAAAAGAATTTAGGGTTTTTGTTTCTAAAAATGGATTTTTTTATTTTATTTCTGAAACTACAGAAAAAGTAAAAAAGACTGCAGAGAAAAGTAAAAAAACAATAAACTTTGATTATGTTCTTTTACTGCATAAAAAAAAAAAACTACAGAAAAAAGTAAAAAAAACAATAAACTTTGATTTTTTTCTTTTACTGCATAAAAAAAACTGTAGAAAAAAGTAAATAAATAAATAAACTTTACTCACATCGTTTGAAATTCTATGCTACAGGGTTTGAATCACCAGAGGTTTGGAATTCTAATTGTCTGAATACTTCTGTTCGAACGTATTTCCCTGCTCCACAATGCTCTCGTGCTCTGTTTTCTCCAGCTATGTATCCTACAAATCTCTAGCTGAAAATTTTTGCAAAAATAGTGAAATAATGAAAAGTGTTTAGTATTTAAAGAAATGTTTTATGAAATCATATTTTCAAAAATATTTTGCCACCCATTTTTCAATTTACCGTTTTTTTTCCACTTAAAGAAAATAGAGTTGCATTTTTTTTATTTGTTGTTATTTGTCACTAGTGTGTCCCTTAATAGAACCGCACCGGTGCACCTTGGTATAGAACGACACCGGTGCGCATTACCAAAAACGCATCGGTGCGGTTATCTGTACATTAGGCACCGAATTGCACCAAAATTTATTGTTGTTTTGCTCAAATGCAGGGAGAAAATATCATAATTATATCGAATGGCGATTCTTCAAAATCCAGCTCGTTCCATAATATTTCTCAAAGTACATCACGAAGTTCTCCTTATCCATCTCGAGACGTAATATTTACTTAAGATTTTATTTATATTTTCACTATCTAATTGATTTATGTTTTTTATCCATGCAGCCAATCATGCACAGATTAATTAAATTTATAATGTATACAAATTTGCAGGTTCATGCAGATTCACCATCGAGTTCAGATGCACAAAATATTCAAACTGCTCCAAAACGTCGGAAGTTCTTATCAGGAGCTACATACCGCAAGGCACATTTAGTAGATGAAATTGGACAGCCGCTTCACCCTGCCAATTGTAACAATATTGCATCTTCTAGCCACAATCCCGGGACAATGATGGTAATCATTATAATTTTTTGGTATATATATTGATTAATATGTAATTATTTCAATGTCAAACTAATTTATAATCGTGCAATATTGTCAACGTGGTTACTAATTGATATCATATATTTTGTACTAATCATGTTCAAATTTTTTTTTTTTGATTATTAGGATTCTAGTGATGATGAATGACCTACCTACCATCTTCCGTTGCACCCCATGACAATTTCAAATCGAGAGAAGACTGAATTAAGAGGCATTATCAGAGAGGAACGATACCAAGAATGGTTGAATCAACCACTGATTCAATTCCTACTACGTCTAGTTTCACCAATTAGGAATGACTACAGCAATAGTAGTTCTTCACAAGATGGAAATATTGGAGACAATCAAATAGAGGTTGGTATGGATGATTACTTAAGGGATACAACTGCCATGGAGACAATGTTGTTAGATGAATTCCAAAATGATGATGATCAGCTAGGGGATGATGCTCATATCGTTGACACCATTTTCGAAAGCCTTAAATTTGCTTCCACCACCCCTCTCTTTGGACCTGGTGGTCAGTCAAAGTCTACCCAGTTGGGGACAATGATGTTACTATAGAACTTGAAAGAAAATTTTGGCTTGTCGAATGCGTGTTTCTCAAAACTTTTGAGGTAAGTTACCATAAAGTACTCCCTTATATAAATTTGAAATATAATCAGTACACTGCAATGAACATTACAAATGGTAAATTTTATGAACGTTAATAATTATATCGACATTAATGTACATTTATTAATATATTTTTCCATGACCACCAACTGCAATTTATTCAAAGATAAGGTTCTTCCGAGTGATAATGTTTTCCTGGTAGCTGCGAAGAGGCAAAGAAATTGTTGAAACTGTTGGGTGTTGAGTACATATCATATCATGCGTGTCCAAATGAGTGTATTCTATATAAAGGAGAATATGCAAACAAATAGATGTGTCCGAAATGTGGGCATGACAGTTATGATAAATCAAAAAGGAAGGGTAAATCACGTATTGGTCCTCCTTTTAAGATATTGAGGCACATGCCTATAATCCCAAGGATTCAAAGGCAATTTCGTTACAAAGAATTAGCTATGTTGCAGGGATGGAATGCCTCACACAGAAGTGAGTTGGGAGTTATGCAAATCCCAATTGATTCAATAGCCATGAAGCATATAGAGGATTCATGGCTCGAAAATTCAAGGATGAAGTACGAATTTTACGACTCAGCATATCCATGGATGGCGTCAACACATATTCCCTCCAAAACACCAAATATTATGTTTGGCCTGTAGTAGTGATCATTAACAATATCCCCCCATGGTTGTCCATGAAGAATGAACATCTTATGTTGGCTCTCATAGTCCCTGGTAGAAGACAAGTGAATAATATGGATGTCTACTTACAACCATTGGTAGATGAATTGAAGGAATTATGGGATGGGATAAATTTATACGATGTATCAAGACCCATCGCAGTAGAGAGTAGTTTTATGTTGTATGTTATATGTGCTTACACGACACATGATTATCCAGGCTTAGGAGTTTTCTCTAGTAAATTACATGTTTAATTTATTGATTTGTTTATATACGTAACAATATTCTTTCACATATTAGTTATATAATTCGTTGTAATATTTATTCTAATTTTCATGATATTCTTTAACGTGACATGCATATTAATTAATGTATACAAATATAATCTTACAGGTCTTGTAACAAAAGGGTATTTTGGATGTAAATGTTGTGGACCTTCTCTGAAAGCTAGATGGTCCAAGGACCTACGAAAGCTAGTGTCTGATTGCTCCAGGGTATTCCTACCAAAAGAACACCCTTACAGAAGAGCAGCATCCACTTTCAATGATAAACAATAGAGAACCCAAAGGCCTCCAATAATGACACCAGCTGAATGGCTTAGATCATATGAGAGAGAGAAGCAGAAGGAGTTCATAGAAATGTTCGATTCAAATGGGGAGCCTATGTTCGATGATCCAGATTTCTTCGAAAACTATGTTGAGAAATTTCCCATTGGGATGAAAAGGAAATCCATCTTTTATGATCTCCCATATTGGGAGCATCTTAAGATTACCCACTTATTAGATCCCATGCATATATCTAAAAATGTTTCATTTTCAGGCACATATCATCGAAACAAATTGACACATTGGTTGTTAGAAAAGATCTTATTACTTCAAAAACTAAAAAGAAACATTGGCCAAGATGATTAGAAAGTACGGGATCAGAGGCAGGCGCTGGTCCCTCTAATTCATGGTTTTTCAAAGAAGGTGATGTCCCATGGATTTTAAAAAAAGATGATATTTCTTTGGCAAAGGAAGTTATAATGGGTGTGAGGGTGCCAACTTCATACGAGTCTTCACTACGGCGCTGCTTCATCGTGGATGACCATGTTTTAGGGTTTAAATCACATGACCATTTGAATCTTCTAAGAGTACGTATAATGTCAAAAGCATGATTTTATTATTTGTTATATAAATAAATTTTATCCCATGCGGGTATCATAAAACATAAATAATTTTGTATATTATTGCACATGTTTATAACTTTGCAGTGTCATTATCCTTTGTTCATGCATGGGTGTGTGAAACATGAATTCCCTCAAGACCTAGGATGTGCCATATCTAAATTATCTGCATTTTTACATTGGATCACATCAAATGAGATTCATGTGGCTAGCATTCCACAGTGGCATCAAGAGATAGTTGAGATTGCTTGTATGTTTGAGAAGGAACTGTTGACGAACTTCATGGACTTACAGGTTCATCTTCTAATCCACCTAGTAGATGAGGTTGAATTAGTTGGGGTGGTTTCTTGTTGTTGGATGTTCTTCTTAGAGAGGTACATGAAGAAATAGAAAGGTTTTGTTCGACAAAGGGAAAAACTTGAGGGGTCTATGGCAGAGGGGTACATATCGTATGAGCCTTTCTATTATGCCAGTGAGTACATCAAGAAGATCGATAACAGACCGGGTGTGGTGATTTGGGATGATGAAAGGGATGAAGACAAAAGAGAAAGGGAGTTGCTACAAACGAGTGGAAAAAAGCGCTTGATAAAGAGTAAGCGACTTATAATTCTTCAAATTTACAAAAAGTAATTAATATTCATGTTGAACTTCGATATAATGTATATTTTGATCTCTAAGTACTATATAATGTTGGTTTGATTTCATCAATGAATGCAGAAATTGAAGCAATCAATAAATTCGTTCTTTACAATTTTGAAGTGACACAACCATGGGTCGCATTGTACAAACAAAAGAGGATGAAATGGGATAGTGACAAGAAATAATTAAGACATTTGAATGGTATAAGTGTGCCTTATCCTGATCATTTAAAAGAAAATATGCCAAAAATATGCCCCAACAGTTGGGTTGCTGACCAAGTCAGAGAGAAATACGGTGCTATCGGTCGTTACTCACATGCTGAAGAGGATGTGCTAAACGTAGGGATTGGGTGCAGCAACTGGGTAATAATATTTTTAATTTATATGTAAATTCGAAACTTATATTAAGACATCTACATTTCATATTTTAACTATTGGGTTATTATAAGACACATGACACTATGATTTTTTTAACTTTTTTATAATAGGTGCATTTGTTCCCATCTATGTGGGCATATGGACACCATTTTCGCATAGAAAATGCTGATGCTGGAAACATCACACAAGACTGTGAAGTGGAAGTCGAGTTCAATCAATCTAGTCGATCTAGGCACCGTGATCAAAACCTAGTACGAGGGACATTAGGTTATGTCGAAAAGATACAAGAGATCATTGAAGTGGATTTCACTTCTTTCCAATGTCTTATTTTTAGGTGCAAGTGGTGGGACACCTTTGATCGGAATAAAATAAAGGAAGATCGTGATAGTAGGCTGATATGTATCAACCCTAGAAATATGTGGGATGAAGCTAAGGAGCCCTATGTTTTCCCTAAACACTGCAACCAGGTGTTTTTTTACCCAGATGTGTTAGATAAGGATTGGTGGTTCGTATTGACACATGACACTATATCAAAACATATTTTTGAGAACAATAGTGTTATCATGCCATGCGAGCTGGAAGATAATGAGGGTGATAATGAGAACCGAGAGTGATATGGTACATGTATTATTTCATCAATATTTATACCTTTTAAGATGGGTTTTTCGAAACATTAATATAATATGTATTTTGAACTAATTGGTAATTTGCATTGTGTTAATGCTAAAATCAATAATTCACTTGATAATTTGCAATTATGTTGATCTCAAAAACAATGGCGTACTGTATAAATTAGTTTTTTTTTTTTTATCTAAGATCTTAATAAAATAATGATAATTCTAAAGTACATGAATTTATTTGCATTATTTTTTAAACTTTATTATGTTACAATAAATCATATTATTCTAGATTTATTATTTTAAAATTATTTAAAATTTACAAATTTAAAAATTTTAATAAATTCATTTCACATTAATACAAATAAAATTTTACAAATATTTTACATACAATTACAATTAAAATTACAATTACAATTACAATTACAATTATAATTTTACAATTTCACATACAATTAAAATTAAAATTTTAGATTTTTACATACAATTACAATCAATTCACAGTAATACAATTAAAATTTTACAAATATTTTAGAATTAAAATTACAATTACAATTAAAATTACAATTTTACAATTTCATGTACAATTACAATTACAATTACAATTTTACAAATTAAAAAATTACAATTACAATTACAAATTTACAAATTTACATATATACCATTACAATTACAATTTTAGAATTTTACATACAATTAGAATTACAAATATTACAATTTTACAATATCATGATCATTTAGTATTAAATTAATTAATAAACATCACGTTCATGATAACCATCCTACAAACATCATATTTGACTAAAAAACACATTCAAAATCGCTAACATAATCGTGATCATGATCATCTAACAAAACACAATTAACATTATATATTAACATCATCACAACACAACTATCAAATATACATCTCATGTCAAATAACTCATGCTATCACATACACATCTATCTGCAAGCTGCACATTAAATGAACATATCTAACATGACCTAACAATATACACATCATGATTATCACCAACATGTAAATTAAGTACAACTACAACATGAACATAAAATACATGGACCATATATATATATATATATATATATATATATAACTGAATAATGTTAAAAATATACAACTGTAATATCAATGTCATGGATCAGCTAGTGGTAGTACAACACCAATATCAGTACTAGTGGAGGCCTGCGCAACCAATGGTGCAACCTCGATGGTCGATGGTCCAGCCTACTCATGATCATGAGTACTGATGGATGCTACAGGCTGCTGACTGGACGTGCCCGATGGTCCAGCCTCATCTCCATGATGACTACTACTAGATGCTAGTGGAGGCTCATGCTCATCTGGCGTGCCGCGAGGTGAACGATCATGAGATGTTGAGTTGCTGCTCGTGGACTGTCCATGATCACGTGTCGCAGCTCGAACATGCCTATAACATTCAATAGTCCTCGTCAGTCGCATAATAGCTGTCGTAACTCCCATCACATGCCACATCAGGTTGTACATGTCATGCGGCATGCCTCTCCACATATATAATAGCATATCATCGGCCTTTATGCCTCTAAAATCAGCGGGTCTGATGCCCACCTCAATAATAAATGCACTGAGTTGGTTTCCCAACGCCATCAATTATCTATAAGAAATAAGTCGACCATGGCTAGCACCGGCCTCCTAATGATCCTCGGCATCTGGCATGCCCTGATCGTCATTAGGATCCACACCTGGATCATGTGGTAGTGTCGGCATCTCCTCGCCATCAAAAGAGACAATGTCTGCAAAATATATACAAGTACACAACAATAATTAGACAATTTCATTACACAATTTAATAAAAACAAGTTAAAGAACATGCTAGAATAAATTTAAATATATAAAACAGTAATATTACCTCTATCATCTGGAGGCTTATCAACTGTGAAGAGGATGTTGGCACACCCTTGCCAATCCAAACCCATGTAAGGACAGGGGACCATAACGAAGGGATTCTCATCTACACTGGTTAGCAACTCCAGTGCATCCTACGATATCCTCACTGGAAACAGAGTCTCGTCCCGCTTGGGCATCATCTGCCCCCACATGTGCATACGTGCTTCAAACATCATCCTACGAGGCTGCCGAAGAAAAGTAGGCCTCGTCTCTAGAAACCTCTCAAAAAATAAACAAAAAATCTCTGAAGCAAAAGGGAAGTTCACTCTCCCTTGTGCATGGGATAGACATCTATCTAAGGTTGTACAGAACTGCTGCAAAAAAATGGTAGACCACCTGACAAGTTGTGGCTCCTATACTAAAGAATCAACATAATACAGAAGCAGACAAATAATGTGTTGCCCATCACTGGTGTTGCGCGAAATGGTCGAAATGATAAGTGAAAGGCATTGCACCTCCTCCCTACCAAATGCACCAATACATAATCGACCTCCAGCGACCCGAAACTCTACAGGAGACAATACATTTTCTCCAATGTATCTCTGGGAGTAAACTAACTGACTCCCTGCTACACAGCCAATCGGAACCTCTGGGAATGAGGGAAAATCCACCCCTCTCCTCGATAGCCCTGTAATGAAATATATATCCTCCTCAGTGGGCATGTACTACTGGTTGATACCAACTCGGAAAGCCTGTTGCTGGGCATTCCACCTTCGAATAAGATGTCTCAAAAACAAACTATGGCCCTTCAGGGAAGTAGCCTCCTCATAGAACTTAAGGAGGCCTACCTACCTTAGGAGCCCCTGCATAGCTGCTGTAATAGGGCGAGGGTATGCATCTCTCTCCCTCTCTCGTGCCTCCCACAGGCGAACCATGTTATATTGCTCTGCCTGTTGTTGTTGTTCCCCCTCTTCTCTCCTTTCACATCTTTGAATGATTGACATATTAAACACAATTTTTTTATTAAATGAGACATGTATTTAGAAATATACATATATAATTTTTTTTTGAAAACAAAAACAAAAAAAAATTGGTGCGCCAAAAACACAGTCACGCACCGGTCACGGTGCGTCTTTCTGTGGAGCACACCTTCGTCGGTACACCATATAATAATAAGCGCCCCGAGGACGGTGCTCCAGAAAATTTTTTAGTGCACCGTTGACTCTGTACAGTGTCAGGAGGGCGGTGCGCTGACGAAACTCTACGCCCCGGGGCACATAGTTAATTCAGTGGACCGACCTCCTTCCATTGTGACATAGTGAACAATGCGGCCTTTTACAAGGTTGCACCGTTGACCTAGGCGAAATAGGAAAAGTCGTGAATTGACAAAAATAGTTGTCCCGGGGCTGCTATTTTCATCGACGCACCACGTTGCAGCTATTCCACTAGGTCAACAGTGTGGCCGAATAACCGACTGCACCGCACTTTTTTAAAAAAAATTAAATAACATGGTGCGCCTTCAGTACCGCCCTGGAACCGGTGCGGATATTGTTAGCACTGGTTTACCAGGACGAACTATTGACCATGTTGAAATGTGATACGCAGTGTGTTGACAACATTACCTGCCCTGGGGAGGATAATTCAGTCAACGCACCGTGTTGTCGCTTTGACACATTGTCAATAGTGCAGGCTGGTAAACAACCGCACCACACTTTTAAATTTTTTTTAAATAACACGGTGTGCCTATTGGTACCGCCTCAGAACTAGTGTGGATACCATTAGCACTGGCTGCGGTGCGGCCTGTAAATTTACAGGCAACACCACAAACCGGTGCAAGCCAAACAGCTCGAGCGCACCGCGCGACAATTTTTTTCTTTTTTTCTTTTAAATGGTTGATTTTAAGGTTATTTTAAATTCTAATCCACTAAAAGGCTTAATTATGGAAAAACAAGAAAAATACTTGTACACTTGCTCATCGAGGAGGCATATTGGCTGTAGAATTTGCAAAAGAAAATTTGTCCACCGTTTTGCAAAAATCAAGCTGGAGATTGGTGGGCAATGCACAACAGCAGTGCGTGCAATGAGTGCAATGGGAGCACCGATGTCAGGGCGGCTCAGACAACGATAAATGTCACCAGTGCTTGGGAGCTCTATAGCACTAACAAAAGTGAAAAATGTGATTTTTTGGCCGTAATTTTTTTTTTATTTAACCTTGTTCTGGTGCGGAAGGTTTGTAACGTACCAGTGCGCTACGGTAATACAACGCACCGAGCGGGTGCGTATGGAGCGCACGGTGTCCGGTGTGCCAATGTTTTTTGTGGTTTCTTGCCATAATTTTTTTTTATTTAATCATGTTCTAGTGCATGGAAGTTTATGGGCGCACTGGTGTGTTTTTGTCATTCCACGCCAGATGGTTTCTGTTTTTGCGTGCTTTTTATGAGGCACCGGTGCGGATTCTCTGTAAAGCACTGGTGCGCTACAGTAATAAAACGCATCCGGGGGGTGTGTATGGAGCACACGATGTCTGGTGTGCCAATGTTTGGTGCGGTTTTTTGGCCGTAATTTTTTTTTATTTAACCTTGTTCCGATGTGCGAGATTTTACAGGCACACTAATGCGTTTTCTTCATTCCGCACCGAGCGGTTTCTATTTTCACATGATTTTTATGACGCACTGGTGTGGAAGGTTTGTAACGTACTGGTGCACTACGGTAATACAATGCACCAGGAAGGTGTGTATGGAGTGCACGGTGTCTAGTGTGCCAATGTTTTGTGTGGTTTTTGGCCGTAATTTTTTTATTTAACCACGTTCCGGTGCGCAGAAGTTTATGGGCGCACCGGTGCGTTTTCGTCATTCCACGCCGGGTGGTTTCTGTTTTCGTGTGCTTTTATGAGGCACCGACGTGGATTCTTTGTAAAGCACCAGTGCGCTACAGTAATAAAACGCACCGGGCGGGTGTGTACGGAGCGCACAGTGTCTGGTGTGCCAATGATTGGTGTGGTTTTTTGGCCGTAATTTTTTTTTTATTTAACCCCTTACCAGTGTGCGGGGTTTATGGAAACACCGATGCATTTTCTTCATTCCACACCAGGCGGTTTTTTTTTTGTGCGCTTTTTATGAGGCACCGATGCAGAAGTGTTTTAAAGAACCGGTGCGCTAGATAAATGCAATGCACTGGGCTGGTGTGTATGGAGCACCAGTGTCCAGTGTTCCAATTTTTTGTGCAGTTTTTTGTCCCTAATTTTTTTTTATTTAACCCTGTTTCGATGCATGAGAGTTTAAGGGTGCACCGGTGCGTTTTGTGTTTCCACACTGGGAGGTTTCTGTTTTCGCATGCTTTTTATGAGGCACCGGTCCGGAAGTGTTGTAAAGAACTGGTGCGCTACACAGCCGAAACGCACTGGGTGGGTGTGTATGGAGTGCACAGTGTCTAATGTACAAATATTTTTTGCACACCAGTGCCTTCGCATGTTGAACACACCGATGCATTTTACTGTAATAAACACACTGGACGAAATACATCCGCAAACACCTCTGCCCGCCAACCTCCTCTAGTAACCTCTGCTAGAAACATATGTCTGGAGTATTTTTATAAGGGTTCCCTCAAAAACATCCACTAGAGGGTCTTTTCCTTGTATTGATTACCAATTTTATGTGGTTGTGCCTTTTTTGCATAGACCTCTGTCTGTGCTATGGAGTGGAGCTGAATTTCCCCTGATTTTTCGTGCAGTCCCTAGTTCATCCCAAGTGATAGACTGAAGAAAAAAAGCTCCAAAAAAAATAATCTTGCAGGAATTTGCGTGCAATTTCTCCCCACAGACGCGCAGGGGACAGCGCGCCTGTTCCAGCTTTTTGCGCGCAAAATACAGAATGAGAAATTTCTCCCATATATATCTTTTCCTGCTTGTAAAGTGCTTGGAAGCCCCTAATACACATGCCAGCACTGGTTGTGGTGCCCCGCAACTTGTTAAAGCTCACTCTTAGCTACTTTTTGTAGGCTTAGTGTCAGTTTTACTTCAAGTTGATTTTTGCAAAGTTCACACATAGTTTAAGTAGGGTGGGGAAATAGCTTGCATTCCGAAAAAAATTTATTTTTTGAAAATTTCGGTACTTAAACACCTACATAAATAGCCAAAGTAAGTGGCCCAATACCTCGCATGCATAGCTAGTTTTCTTTTTTCTAGTGTAAAAGTTTTAGTTTAGTTCAATTTTTGCACTAGGAATTTCGAGACTAGGATTGAATTGTTTATAGAAAAGAAAGTAATCTCTGCTACCTTTGTACCCTCCGGTGATCCTAGGTAAGCATATGAACACTCCCTATTCACAAGTCGCCATCTCCCTATAGTTGGTCACATAGATTAACTAGGAAAAATAGAAAGCGGCCCATTATCCGCACATGTTTTTCTTTTGAGCTAGGAACAATACAACGTAGTTTAAATAGGGGATTTTGTAAAGGATCATCGAATATCCACACTTTCAAAATATGTGCTTTTCCACTTTGTGCTCACACACACTCACCCACTAAGCAAAGCAAATACACCTAAAACTAACTTAACCAAACTCACTAAATTCGCCCCATAGGGGCCACAAAATAATTTATAGCTTAAGTTAGGATCAAGGGGGTAGGCATCCAATAAGTCGCCTTGATCATACTTCATCTTGAAACATAGAAGTTTTCTGTTTAGGGAGCTTCAAATCCACCTATCAACCCACGGCAAAGAAAACCCGAGCGCGGAAGAGACCCGTGTCAGAGGGGGTTAGGCTTAGGCACAGTGCGGACAGGTATCAGTCAAGGCTACCTGACTTGGTTGATACTCGTTACTGTTAGCTGAATACCAAGAAGCCCAAGACTCGAATTCTCATGTGGGATGCTGGTTATTAGTGGCCAAAAACTAGGGCATCCTTTCCCTATAGGTGACGGTGTAAGCATGCGCCAAACCCGCTACCCTTACCTTGGTGGATTTTCTTCAGCTGACTAGGAGCGTCGCCAACTCTTACGGGAAGTTGTACTAGAACTCACAAGAAATATTCTCAAGGCCCACTTACATTTAAGTGTGTGAGGATGAATAGTTCTTCTAGGATTTTGAGTATCATACACAAACAAACAAAAACCAATTTTTTTATTGCTTGATCACATAGCTTAATTTAAAGGGAAAATTTATTTTATTTTTTCTTTGTTTTATGTATGTGACCATAATTTTCCTTTGATCATAGACTCTATCCTCTCAAATTTTCCAAAAACCAGACCTAGTCAACACTAGGATGGACCCAACAGGACCTTGTCGATCTAAGTGTCTTTTGGACCTCCCCCCATCATCAGGAGGGGTTTCAGTTCTTTCGCCATTTAGGCGTCAAAGATGGAATGCTGCCACCATTATTGATTCATCCTTTATTGGGGCAGCGTTAGTTGGGAACCCTAGTCGATCTCACAACACCACACCACACACCACTCCTCCCATGACCCCTAGGGGGCAGAGGAGTGCATCCCATACGAGAAGCCAGTCGAATACATAGCAAGGTACATCGCAGACTAACCCTCTTCCTAACCAGAACTTTGTTTTTTCACACAGTGCAATGGCGTCAACTTCTTAGTCACCTTTCTTAGCTTCATTTAATCTACCTGATTTAACCAAGCTGACGAATCACCCCATCGCACACAATCCTACATGGCCTCCCATGCCCACGAAGCTCCCTTCGAATATTCCAAAATTCGAAGGCAAGCAAGTGGAAGACCCAGGTAATCATCTCATGACCTTTCACCTGTGGTGCTCATTGAACAGTATCATTGACGACACTATTCGATTGAGATTATTTCAACGCACTCTGACATGAGTAGCCGCGAAGTGGTACGTGGAGCAACCCTATGCTTCACATGGAACCTTTAGCGCCCTCGCTACCGTGTTCCTAACATATTTTCAGTTACCCATTCACCATGATTCTGGAATGGAATTACTAACTCATTTTAGACAAAACCATGTCGTCCATATCTCGGACCATCTCCCATAATGGAGGCAGCGTCGTAGTTTATGTAAATCTAAACTCGATGACCGGGTTCTCTTAGATTTGTTCTTGAAAAATCTTACGGCAGATATTTCAAAGGATGTGGCGCAGCAGAAGCCCATATCAGAAGAGGGTGCAATCAGCAAAGCCCAGCAGCTTGAGCTGATTTATACGCAGTCAGGATACATTTATAACATCCTGCCTAATGCCCCACGCCTGCAAACTTATCAATAATTTCCATGCGCGTCAAACTCTGCAGATGGACTAATTGGGTCATTGACAAAAGGTTACCTAGGCAGCATCAGTCAAAACCCTAGTTATGCATACAGTTCTACCCAAAACATACCTCAACCCAGTTTTCAAAGTCATCATATGCCTCAACAACATTTGACCAATAGGGCGCCAACGTATCATGAGGGAGGACCTTATCCTCTAGCTCAGGGGAATCAGTATGCAGAAAGGAACATTGACAAGAGAGCTTCCCTCCAACAGCCAAGTGAAAACTAGGGACCATGTTATGCTCAGTCCCCAGCACACGACCCACCTATGCAAACCAATGCACAGCTGAAATTTGTGCAACCATCCCAAAACCAACGACATGAATACAACCAGGAGAACTACCCTCCTAACGTGGTGAAGAAAAAATCCAAAAACAAGCCAAAAGGGAACCATGGACAGGGGGCAACAACCAGCAATGCCCATCGCGATCCCAGGCTAGAGGCAACTCAAACCGGAATCAGAACTAGGAGCCAAGTAATGCCCAATGGAAGAGCAAAAGGCCACCTCTTCAAACAAACCATTCTTGTTCGATATGTGGTGAGTACAACCACTATACTCACCACTGTCCCGATCTCCCTAAACTGAAGAAGCTACAGAGTAACCGAGGACAAGGAGGATCTTCCCAGAAACTAGCTATGATGCAAGAACCTTTCCCCCATCAAGGGATGGTAAGAACTCAACAGAAAAATATAGAAGACTCCGGGAAAAGCAGCCATGAAATCTACATGACTGGTGAAGAGATTTTTTCAAACACGGAATCGCAATTATGACACCCCACTAGACACCAATATGTCAAGGGCAAGTACCAGTACACCAATTTCACCTTTGACCATTTCAAAGATGCCTATAGAACCATTGCCGAAAATGTCTAAGGGACCCAATAGGCGAGCAAGAAACTACTCCAAAGCAACCCATAATTATAGTATCATGGACGATTTAGCACAATCTCTCGTTGCTATGTCAGCTTTGGAAGTATTGCAATCATGCCCAAAACAACGGAAAGCCCTACTTTCCACGTTAGGCGCTATCAACCCTGCCGATATGTGCCTAATGGCTTTTGACTTCGACAAAGCCAACCCTAGGCTTCCTTCCATGGTCGCCTTCCAGATACCAATGTCGGTTCAGAATATCACAATTCACCGATGTGTCATAGACGAGGGTGCATCCACGTGCATCATGTCCAAAAATGTTTGGAAAAAGTTAGTTTCTCCCAAACTAAAACCCTTAGTCATCACGCTTAGAGCATACAACAGTCATCCTTCGACCCCCATTGGCCTCTACCAAAATTTCCTAGTCTGCTTAGCCGGAAAGATAGTGCACATAGACATTGAAGTCTTGGACGCTCACTTGGACTACAATATACTCTTTGGGTGGAGTTATATGTACTCCATGTCTACCATAGCCTCCTCTGTCTTCTGCATCATGATGTTCCCCCACGAGGACCGCATCATTACTGTAGACCAACTGACACATAGTGAGAAGCGACCCCTAAAAAACACTGATGTAATTCTACCTTATGTAGATACATCCTTGGATAATCTCTCACGGTACCAAGAATATGGCCCCGGCTAGTTCAAATCATCTTCCATTCTAGGGTCATTCCTAGGAGATCCTCCCATAATCCCTGAGTCATCGCCCGATGTCAAAGGGGCTCCGGTGTGCATGATGTCCACATCAAGCGCTGAAGCAAGTCAGGACATGGACACAAACAGTAATGGCACTGAGTCTTTGGCCACGGCAGCCTCTCTAGCCTACATCACCTCCCAAACCCCTTTCCTCTACCCCCCAGATGGTTTTTTCTCCCAGTAGGTTTTGGAAGCACTGGTATTACCCAACATATCATTGGAAATCCCAGTTTGGTACCTCGTTCCCCATGTAGGAATAAGAGCGACCCATGTTACTGCCACAGGATTGAAGACCCTCAGTCCCGAGGAGGCCCCACTCAACCAAGACATAGTCGAAACCACCCCTGGAAAGGAAATTCCCATTGCAAAACTGGTGATTACGGCTAAGAAAACTGAGAAAAGACAAAAGAAGATGGTGACCCCCACCATTCAACGGGAATCACCAGTCTGTGCCACATGCAACGTAATAGGTCACCCTACCCATATCTGTCTAGAGATGGATGAATTAAAACCACTCTGTTAACACAAATCTAACCCTGATAGGCTGCTGATTAAGTAGACTATGAGTAACTATTTCAAACTAGACTTTTAGTTGAGGCTTAGCCTCCTCAACCTGAGAGGGATCTCTCAATAGGTTTAAGATTTTGAATTAAGGATTAGATGGCTAACTCTAGGAATAAATTGGATAAAAGTGTATAACTGGTTGAATTAATAATCAAAAAACATATATTGGGCTATGGAGTCAAGGTATGTTTCAACAAAACATCAAAATTAGCTTAACATGGAAGTCAGGGCATTTCAGAGTTTTAGATGTATCAGCAAAACAGTAACACAGTGAATAAAACACAGTTTACAAACATATGAAGGAAGTTAGAGAATTTTCCAATGAATTCTAAGTAACACATATTCATACCACTGAAAATAGGTAGATGAGGAAAGCCATAGGAATATCAAACATCAAAAACTCTTTCTAAATCCTGAGTAGTAAAGCCAATATCTGTATTAAGATGAAAACACACAGTCTGCTATAATAACATAGTTTGCTTGTTAACGAAAATTGCCAACCTTTAGCAATTCGACTTCATGTCTCTTATAGACTCATCATTACAATGTTTGATTCCATTATCCATCTTGAAGAGAATTCGAATTTCTAAGTTTGACACCTATCTGCTCCTAAAACAAACTCTTAATTACATCTGACAGTTAACTGTCTCTTCTAGAAGTCCTAATACAAATAGGAGTAAAACTCCTTATTATGTCTAAAACAACCTTATCTAAGACTTAAATAATATCTCTGACAGATGTTTCTCCATATCTTCGACCTTGATGATGCCTCTAATCTTGTTATGCAATCATGCTGATTCATGTCTTATCTGCCCTACAAAACAGGGAACATGTTTCCTATAATTTAGCTTTTACCTTCATTGATGATCTTCGAACCCTTTTGCTGGCAATATTGAATTTTTGAGATAAGTGACATGTGTTATCATTTCCATGGAACCATGCCTTTCCACCTGTACAAAAATTAAGCCTTTGAAAAAGTATAAAGAGAGATGATATGGCTACGCTACGAAAATAGCAGTTGTTTTCGTAGCGCAGAATCTGTATCTTTGTAAACATCTCTTAACCATCCACTTTATTTTTCTTTGACACCTGAACTTTCATTTGTAAGCCCTTTCCATCCACCAGTAGCAACAAAATTTAGAAACCAAGTGTTTTTACCTCTCAAAACCCTTATAAAAATATTCAAAAATGCACCTACAGCAGTTTCGTAGCACGCTACGAAACTGCTGTGTATGTATTTTTTACACAATTTTTTCACAATTTTCAGACTTTAAGAATATTTTCACCTTTTAATGATTTCCATGATGTCAATATACCTTAACAATAAAAATATCTCAACTTTGAAATGTCCTCAAAAAGTGATGTCCTTTCCAAAAACAAGACTGTATTAAGGATTTGTCACTTACTGCTCTTGTTCTATCTCTGCTGTAGCTGACCTTCAGACTTTGTCAATTGAATTTCAAGATATTCCATCTGCCTCTTCAGTCTCCTATTAGTATCCCTCAATTTAACATTTATCATTCTCATAAATCTTGCCTCTTTGATTGCAGGGACGGTCCAAGTAAAGTATTGAGCTTCACTGCTGACTGTTTCAGGTTTTGAAACTCTTTCAACCTCCCACAAAGCCCTTATTCTGTTGAAGTTTTTTTTCTCAACAGCATGTCTTCTTGCTTTCTTCTTAAGCTTAGAAATTTCAAGATTATCTAATCTCAACTTCTCTTCAATTTCTTCATAACTGCTCTTTTCTCTTTGAATGTTGAAAACTCTGTTTTTTTCACCTTTAGGAATTGGTGATGATAGGTCTATGGGCCCTTCATAAACATTGGAAACTTCCCCTGCTTTATCTAAATCCATATCCATCTCTTGCAACTTTTTTGATTGCCTAGCTAAAGGCCTTCTGGGCTTGAATACAAACTTTGAAATCTCATCATCAAAATCTAGCTTTTTTGAATATTTCATCTTCTTAGAATTCCCTTCATCCAATTTTATGAAGTCTGCCTGAACTAAAGGAGATTCTTCAATATCAATAGCCTGTAAAATATAATTCAAATCACCCTTTAAACCTGGACTTTCTTCTGAAACCACTATTTTGCCCCTTTCCTTTGTTATTTGACTTCTAGTCAATCTTTTCTAGGTTGATTTGCTGGTTGACTATTCCTGTACTGTTTCCTTAACTTTAGTTGTCCTCTTTTATGCAGTTTGAGGGGTCCCTTAAATAATCATTGATGTTTTAATCTATGGCTCTTTCACTTGCTTTCTGGGTTTCAACTTGACAAATCTTTTTGATCTTGTCTCTGTAGGTTCACTAGTTTCTGATCGTGATTTTTCTTTAGTCTTAGGGCTAACACCTATTTCTTGTGTTTCCACCCAAAATCCACACAAAAACAAAAATTTAGACCACTCTCTATTTATCCTCTGAAGTTCATGTAAAACTATCAATTTAACTAGACCATGATGGAAAAGTGAAGTTTCACATCCTTGGGTTTTCATTTGCACTTTATCTGCCATCTTATCTAAACTTCGAAATAGGAAAAGGCAAATCCAAAGAAATTATTCCAGTAAAATACAACAAGAGTTTGAAATGATAAGAATACACTTTATGGTATCTTCCTTCACAGGTGAAATACCTTTGAATATTGAAGAGCAGGTTGGCATAATTTTTCTTGATGTAACTTCTTGGCACTACTTTAGTTAAGTCTGTCCCTGCAAACTCTGGCTTCAGAAATATTTTACAAGGTTCCATCTCAAACCTAAAAATTTTTAACCATCTTTCTTCTCCCCTTGGAATCTCTGTCACTAAAGATATGATCTTAGGGTAAATTGGCAAGTTTAAGACTCCAACCTTTGTATTTGAACCAGTGAAATGAAGAGTGCTAGCCACCTATAAAAAAAAATTCATATTAAATGGTGGCTAAATCTTTTTAGCCTTCAAGAAACAATTTCATATCCAAATTGTGAGTTCTTGAAGTCTTATGATGATCTTTTACCTCTAAGTTAATCTTCACTGCTGTTCCATTATTACTCCTAGAGAACCTTGTTGTTTACAAAGAGAAAGACTACTTAAAAACTCCCCCTTTTTCACTCATTTTTATCCTTTTTTCATAAAACTTTCTTTTCACCTTTTAAAACCTCCATTCCCCTTTAAAAAACCTCCAAATTCCCTTTAAACCTGTGAAAATTCCTTTTGTAGGTTTAAAAACCCCTTTTTCCCCTTCTACCGAAAGCCAAAAAAGCCTTGAAAAACCTTCATTTTGGCCTAAAAAACCCATTTTTCTATTAAGGCCTTAAGCCCCTTTGGCCTTAGACCAAGCTCATTTTCTCTGCATAAGACCCAGAGCCGTAACCCAGAGCTAACCCCCATCGCGCAATTGCAATCGGGGTTTTCTTATTTCCTTATTTGCCATTTACTTTCAAAAACTCCGATGTTACTAAGCCCTTTTCTTTTTAGCCCCCGATCTCCTCGCCTTCTTCAAAAAACCATAGCCCCGCAATCAGGCGCTAAAAACACTAAAAAACCTTCCCAAAACTTATTTTCCTTTATTTTTTATAAAACCCGATGATATGTTTTAAAAACAAATCTAGGTTGTTGATCTCTTCAGATCAACGGCCATCGGCCCATCGCATCGCAAAATCCACATGAGTCATTCCCTTTTCCATCCTTTTCAAAATTCCAATGCGATCCCTCCAATTCAATCTCAGTTGTCGATCATCCTTCTGATCCGACGGTCAGCGCAACATCGCATCGCAACTCTTCCCTTTAGTCTTTCCCTTTTCTTCCTCTAACACAGATCCTCCGATTTAATCTCAGTCGTCGAATCCACAAGAACCGACGGTTGAGATTCAATCGCGCTCCCCCTTCTGCCTTCCGCTGATGTCTTCTGCGATTTAATCCTGACCGTTGATCTCTTAAATCGATCCAATGGCCAGCGCTTAATTGCATATCGCAAATTCAAAAGCCCCGGCACTTTTTCCTCTTTCCTATTCTCTAATGCGATTTAATCCTGACCGTCCACTCCATCAAATCCAACGATCAGCGTTGCATTGCATCCTGCTCTTATATCACATAAGCCTCCACCGTCCCGACCTCTGATTTAATCCCTGCCGTTGATATTTTTAGATCGGACGGTCCACAATGCTTCCACTCTTCACACTCTACCCTTTTCATATCTCCCCATCGACAGATCTTGATTGTCCATTCCCAAGATCCAACGGTCAGGATCTAAACCGCCATTGACCCCACCTATCTTTTCCATCCGTGCATCTTGCCCTCCATCGCGTGTGATCTGCACCGTTGGATCTGAAGCCTCTCATCCGATGGCTGAAACTCTATATCGCTTTTTTTTTGCGCCTGAGTGTTAACATTCCAAAAAAACGTGAAATGGGCAGTATTGGGTAAGACAAGTGTCAAGCGACGTACCGTATCGCGTTTTTTGGGAAAAAATCTGAAACCGCTTCAATGCCGCATGAAGACCACTAATGGTTTACCGCTATACCATTCCTCCCTCCATAATATAACTCTAGATTAGATCCTGACTATCGATCTATGAGATCGGACGGTCTCGATTTAACCTTACCACCAATTCGTTTGCCCTCCATCATTCCTCCAAACGACCTCATTGAATGATCTCAACCGTAGATCTATGTTCTTTGATCTAATCCAACGGCCCTTATTCAATATCATGCCCAAACTCCCATTTACACCTGGTTAGCTACTCTGCCGGGTTTTTCCTCCTTTTTCCACTGCATCCACTTTCTTCCTCATTGCTCTTCCACCCCCATGAACTCTCCAAAGCAGTCTTAACCAAATTCCGCAGGATTTTGTAATGAGTTTGTTATGTTTTTTACAGGATTAAACGGTGTTTTCTCTATGTATTTCCGCAGTCACAGAAAGGTGACCAATTTAGTCCAGAATGATGATTCTGTGACTTAAACCAAAGAAGAAAGGATCTGCAGGGTACGAGATCCAAGTTTAAACATCTGGATCGCAATCCAGGGTTTAAAAGAAACCCTCCATCTACCCAAAGCCACCTGTATCAACAAAGAACAACAAAATGTATCAGTAATGAAGAAATCAAGTTTATAGAGTGATTAAAGCCGAAGCCCAAAGATCAGAGTTTTAATCCACCGTTTAAAGAGTTAAAGACAGTGTTAAAGAACAAAGACCCGAGAACAAAGATCAAGGCTAATTAAGCCTAAAAACACGGAGTAAAGACAGATTAAAGTGTTTAAAGGTTAAACAGAAGAAAATATCAGTAAAGAGGCCTCCACTGCCACATCAGAGGCCAAAATATCCTCTTCAGCTACCAAAGTGCCACCTACAGTCTCAATAAATCAAAACAAGGCATAGTTATTGTTCGGTCAGTGATATTTTTTCCTAAAGACAGGCAGAGTTATTGCCAACCTGCCTTAAAGAGTTTTAAATTCAACAAAATCTGCTAAGCAGCTAAATACTTAATGAAAACCAATTAATACAGAGAAATATCAGAAAACTTCTCCATTGAACCCCTCAAAGGCCGAGAAGCATTAACTTTTATTAATTGAACCTAGATATCTTTTTCTTTCATTCCACCTCCGCTTTCTTCTATAAATACTTCCTTAGAAGATGATAGATTGTTGGTTGTTGGACTGTTGATGTAATACATGTTGTATCGAATCATTGTTGAATGTAAATAAGTTCTGAAGCTCTGTTAAGTTATTGAAGAAGATAGACTAAGAAGAAATGTCTGTAGCTGTGATGAAACATTGGACTTGAAGTATGTAACTGGATTGACATCAATAGACAAGCTACTTCTTGGGATCCTGGTCTATATCATTGGTGAAGTACCTCTTACTGTTATCTGTTTTCCTTTCATGTATGCCATTTTGTTCACTTTTCTCTGATAAAGAACAACAAATATAGAGCTAGGATTTACTGTAAAAATTACCCTACTCTCACTGATAAGCTTTATCTATATGTTTTCTGCTAATTGTTATATTTAGGAATGACTTAAATTAAGTGTAAACATTATCAAGGAAATTTGGTTAGTCCATTGTCTTGATGTGCAAAACTTGAAAGGAAGTTCTTGAATGATATTTTCAGTACATGTTAAGTAGAGTTAAGCTAGAAATATTTATGGTTTGCCTTGTCTTCTAGTCCTTCCTCCAAAGGTTGTTTGAAAGTTTCCCTAAGAGTATGCCAAAGTAGATCATGATTGCAACACGTCTGACCTGATCTTAGTTGCACTTTGTTTTCTTATTTGTTTTCATCCCTTCTGAAAGTAGTCTGGTGAGATTACTCGATTGTTGTCTGATAAGTTAGCTTTAATATAAGCTTGTCCAAAGAAGTTTATGGTTAGCCCTGTCTTTGGTTGGTTTCAAACAGTTGCTTAAAAGGCTTTTCTTGTATGGAAAGTTGATAAATCCTTGTTGATATTATTTATTTTTTCCACTTTCTCAACACTTTTAATGTTCCGCTCCATCATTTAATCTAAAAGACCTTTTGATATAGATGACTTGCCCCTCGGACCACTCTTGAAATTGTTGCACAAATAAACCCTTTTATGACTCCATTTCCCAATGGATTAAAGCTTCTTCACACTAATCCTATCTACTGAACACTTCTCAATATACTTGCATCTTCACCCTTTGAAACCTTTTCATTTTGCGATATTCCATCCAATTAACGATCATGCCCGACCAACCAAAACAAACAAAAAACCCTTTTTCTTAATAACTAGCCTAATATCATACCAAAAGCCTTAAGCATAAACCAATCTTTGCATTTATAGAGAGATCCCTCTCTAGATTCAAGAGGGCTAGATCCTAGAATCCCCAAGTGGTTTTTGGTGTTGTATCTGTAGCGTTTAGTCTTGTCACTCTACTAAATTACAGAGGCCTAACATTTCTGGCGACCATACTGGGGACTTTCTGAAGTAATAGATAACTTCACAACTCAGAAAATCCCATTTTCAACAATGAACCAAGTGTCTGCCTAGAGTGATTTTGATTGTTGACGGTGAAAAACTTTCAAAACCCTGAAATCAAGTAAAAACTCTTCACCTGGTGACTCCACTAAAGATCAATAGGCCTGCTGATGTTCTTTATTATTCCAACCTTTTAATGGTGGTGGACCATAAAATATTTTACCTTCTAAAGCTAAAAATTTCCACCTGGTGACTCCACAATCCTAAAAAGACCTAAAGACTCCACTGGGAAACCCTTTATCATAACATCATTCAAACTCAGTTAAGAGGGCTTTAAGGATTAAATATTTCTTACTAAAATATCAGTTAGCCTCTTATGGATTGTCATATCTTGTTGAACTCTTCTTATTAGTGGGTCTAAAAACACAGCATAGTGGCTTCTAGAAGAGTTCACACTAGAGCCTATCCTGACCCAAATCCTCCTGAGATAGTTGATAATCCTGAAAGCATACTTAGGAAGTCTCCTAAACCTCAAGCTTCAACTATTGTCAGACCAATCCAAAGAGCTAATTCTATCCCTGAAAACCTTGCAACTCTACAAGATTCACAAGCTGACTTAAGAAACCCATTTCGAACTAGGTCACTTGGTGATATAAATCAGATAGATTTAGAGTCTCCACCTTCATCCCAAGATAGAGGTGAAAATCTTGGTAGTAAAGAAACTACCCCACCTGATTTGGATTTCCTTCATAGTTTTGGTTTCTCATCCGAGATCTGCTCAACAATCTCTTACTGGTCCATCCACTTATGTTCTTCATACATCCACTGTCCAAACCACTCCCTTTCAGCCCACTTTCCCTCTTGTTAATCCACCCCTTGTAAACCACCCACTTTTTCCACAACCTCCTATCATGGCAACATGGTATGCCCCTCTAGTCCTTCCTTTACCTCTAGTCAATCTGCCATAGGACTATCAATCCAAGATACCATTGTTTGATGCCAGTGGTGCTACTGTTGCTTCACAACATGTGGACAAGATGAATGACTATTTCCATAGGAACGAGATTGATGATGAATTTGTTAAACTTAGATTATTTTCTCAAAGTTTAGGGGGAGAGGCAAGGAAATGGTTCAAGGGCTTAACCCCTCACAGTATTAGTGATCTCCAATCCCTCCATCAGTTATTCTTAAACAAATGGGAAGTTAGAAAGAACCCTCTCCAAATACTTTCAGACTACAACAGTCTCAAAAGAAACACTGGGGAGAGTGTCCAAGCTTATTGCACTAGGTTCAATAGTGTTTATAATGCAATACCCCCAGACTTAAAACCTCCACAAGGCTCAGCTTTAAAAAAGTTTCCTGAAGGATTTGATCCTGAAATGGCCTATCAACTAAGAGAGAGAGATCCTTTGACTCTAGAAGATATGCAGAAAGGAGCCTTGGCTGTCGAAGTAAATCTGATGGAGAAAAGAGCAAGGATGAGGAATGAAAAGAAAGTATCATTCAGGGAGTAATATTCACCTTCTACATCTAGCTCTAAAATTGAAAGGATGATGGAAGAAATGATGAAGGAGATGAGCATCATTAAGAGAGCACAATCTAGAGAAAACCAATCAGCTCCCCAAAACAAAAATCAAAATCAAAATCAGAATTTCAGGAGAAACCAACCTCAAAATAGACCAAGAGAGGATGATCAACATATTATTCCTCCTTTTCATCAGAACTATGTAAGTGAGGTTGAAGAAACAAATGAACAAACAGAGGAAGATGACATAAACATGCTGGGAGTAGATGATGATTTTCATGTTCCTTACAATAGAAAACAAGGTCTATACACACCTTATGATGATAAAAGATCAGAGGATGAATATTACTATCAAGAGCTGGAAAATTTCATCATAGAAACCCCAAAATAATATGACCTTAGGAGTAAAAAGAATCAGGAAATTCCCAAGACTAAAACCTTTGAAAACTCTGCAAAAATCAGCCCTGTGAATAAACCCAAAATTGTAAAACAGAAAGACAAAACAGTGGCTATAAATTCTAATCAAAGTAAAGAGAAAGGCACTCAAAGCAAGGAAAAATAGAGTGCAGACCTTAGCAACGTTAGTACTTCAGCTAGTGCTCCTATTAAAACAATTTGGACCAATGTAAATAGAGGAAATCAGTTAACTGATTTTGCTGATAAAGTAGTAACTAACAAGGCTGAAACAAACATTGTAAAAAGTCAGCTCCCTTTTAGCTTGGAACAAGAAATTGCCAAAATCAAAATCTTTGTTCCCCTTACTGAATTAGTCACCCAAGATGTATATAGATCACAAATTTTGAAAGCCTTTAACATAGCAGAAAATAATGACACTGTTAACCTCAATGATGACCAACCAGAGCTCTTATTCGGTCCTAAGATTGAGGGAAGATACCAAGAAGGGACAGTTCCTCCTTTCTATGTTAGTCTGAAAATTCATGACAAAATTTTGCACAATACTATGCATGACTCCGGGGCCTCTCACAATTTAATGCCCAAAGCAGTAATGGAGAGTCTAGGCCTTGAAATCACTAGACCATACAAATATCTGTACTCCTTTGACTCTAGCAGAGTGAAATGTCTAGGTTTGATCAAAGACCTCTGTGTTAACTTAGCACAAATACCAGCCAAGTGTTTAGTGATGGATATTGTAGTGGCTGATGTACCCCCCAAATATGGTATGTTGTTATCAAGATCTTGGGGAGCTAAGTTACAAGGAAAAATGCAAATGGATATGACATATGCTACCATCCCTGTTTTTAATCAAACCAGAAGACCTTATAGGAAATCTCACATGCAATACATGGTCAGTAGCCAAGAGAGGCCAGAAAACTCTCCCCTTTATTCTATGCATACAAACCTTGACTCATTTATTCTATTCAATCATGAAACATTTAATGAGCAAGAAACCTTAACTGATTTAGTGGCCACCCCTCACTGTAACATGGTGACAGACACAGAAAAGGAGGAAGACAAGACGGAAACATCAAAACAGTTTGCCAAATCAGAAAAACATAGCAAACAAATCATGGGTCTAGAGCTACAAAACATTCATCCATTAGTTGTCAACCTTGAGAGTCAAGATATGAACCCTCAACATAATGAATAACATGAGGAACTAAACCAAATTCAACATAGTTTTGATTTACAAGAACAATCTAAAAGCACAATAGATAAATAGGATAGTAATCAAACTAGTCAATCTGAAACTAGTCCTCTTTGGAGTATGAATTTTGATGGGTCTTGTACTAAGAATAATGTCGGGGCAAGCATATGGATACACAACACTAGAAACAATCATACTAAAGGGCACTCCTACAGGTTAAGTTTTCCATGTTCAAATAACATAGCTGAGTACAAAGCCCTCCTTTTAGGCCTACTCTTATTGAAAAAACTTGGGGCCAAAAGGATAAAAGTTCAGGGGGATTTAGAGTTGATTGTTAAGCAAGTGAATGGGGAATATAGGACCAAACACCCCATACTTGAAACTTATAGAAATTATGTCCTGGATTTATTGAAAACATTTGATGAATTCCAACTAGTCTTTGTCCCAAGAAACCAAAATGTCCTTGCCAATGGTTTAGCCTTTGCTACTAGAACCTGTCTAACACCTTATGGAACCAAACAATGCACCACCCAGATCAAATTTAGGGCAGCTATCCCAGACAATGAAAAATACTGGCAAGTGTTTGAAGGAGATAAACAAATAGAAGACTTCCTACAATCCAGAAATGAATTTGAGCTACCAATTTCAGATTCAAATTATGAAAATGGTTGTCCTATTGAAGAAAATCTGCTTTATAAAGAAGTAAATTCTCTGGAGATTGCTGATATGAATCTGTTAGCTAATGAAATTGAACATGTCACAGAAATTAGTGTAGATTTAGAAGAAGAAAATTTAGAAATGTTGCAATCTAACACTCAAAGCTTGCCAAAAGGACTGGTCCCATTGGAAGAATTGTTTGATTTCAATGATGTTGCCAAAAAACCAAAACTGGAGCCCGTTGAAACTGAGGTAGAAGAATGCAACATAGGCAGTGAACAAGAACCAAAAACGATCAAACTATCTAAAACACTGCCAGCTCACATCAAGCTAAAATATATTGAGTTGTTTAAAGAATTTTCTGATGTATTTTCATGGAGTTATGAGGATCTAAAATCTTTTGACACAGAGATAATTCAGCATAAGATACCCCTCAAGGAAAACCAGAAGCCCTATAAACAAAAATTGCGCAGAATAAACCCTGTTCAATTACCCTTGGTTGAGAAAGAAATTAAGAAGATGTATGATGCTAGAATTATAGTCTCTGTTAGATATTCAAATTGGGTGTCTAATCTTGTGTCAGTCAGGAAAAATATATGAGAAATTAGGCTTTGTATT
Organism: Pinus albicaulis; assembly: GCA_034641835.2. Lineage (NCBI taxonomy): Eukaryota > Viridiplantae > Streptophyta > Pinopsida > Pinales > Pinaceae > Pinus > Pinus albicaulis. The sequence continues at coordinate 164,800,304 of CM076571.1, read as the reverse complement.
GATTTTAGAGATTTAAACAAAGCCTCATTGAAGGAAAACTAACCTTTACCCAAGATGGATCACATTTTACAAAAGGTAGTTGGTTCTAAAAGGATTTCTTTGTTAGATGGCTTCTCAGGTTACAATCAAGTTCTGGTACATCCTGATGATCAAATCAAAACAGCCTTTACTACACCATGGGGTACTTTCATGTATGTGAAAATTCCTTTTGGTTTAATAAATGCCGGTGCCAAATTTCAGAGAACCATGGATATTGCATTCTCAGAAGAACTAGGCTTCTTCATCATTATTTACCTTGATTATATCACTATTTTTTCCAAAACAGATGAAGAACACCTAGAGCATTTGAGAAAAGTCTTTGAGAAATGCAGAAAATTTGGGTTATCTTTAAATCCAAAGAAAACGATTTTTGGTCTCCAAGAAGGTAAAATTCTTGGACACATCACATCAGAAGAAGGAATAAAGATAGACCCAAAGAGGATTGATGGTATATTGCAAATCAACCATCCTAGAAACATCAAGGAACTTCAATCTTTCATTGGGAAGATTAATTTCTTGAGAAGGTTCATACCCAATCTAGCTGAACTCCTTAGACACATAACAAACATGTTGAAAAAGGAAGAAGGAATTAAATGGACCTTAGAAGCAAAGAAGTCATTTGAACTGGTGAAACAAGCATTAACTAAAACACCAGTTCTCATTAGCCCTGATTTTACAAAAGATTTTTTCATTTTTTCATTTGCATCAGAACACACAGTGGCTGTTGTCCTATTACAGAAAAACTCGAAGGGACAAGAGCAGCCAATTGCATTATTTAGTAAGGCATTGAGAGATGCACCTCTGAAGTACAATATCATGGAAAAAAAATCCTTTGCCTTAGTCAAAGCCTTAAAAGAATTCAGAGTTTACATTTTACATTCTCATGTAATTGCATTTGTGCCGATTTCAGTTCTAAAAGACATTTTAACCTAGGACCCAGATGGAAAAAGAGGAAAGTGGATTGCTGTGATACTTGAATATGATTTAGAAATCAAGCCCACTAAGCTCATAAAAGGCCAAGGACTAGCAAGATTTATGGCTGAGTCTAGTTTTGAAGTTCTTGATATAAACATGATAGATGCATTAGATGAACAGGAGGAGTTGTCAACTCCCATTATTGAAGATCATTTTCTGTTTTCATCTTGGTATGCTGATATTTTATATGTTTTGCTCAATTTGAATACACCTCCCGGTTTGTGTAAAACAAAGGCAAGGTTTTTAAAGTTGAAAGCTGTTAACTGCTACATTTTGGATAAATGTCTATATTGGAAAAATGCTGGTGGATTATTGCTTAAATGTTTGCTTGAGAATGATGCAGATAAGATCAAGCAGGAATTGCATGAAGGAGAATGTGGAGGCCACCTCTATTGGAAAACAAATACCAATAAAATCCTTAGAGCTGGTTACTATTGGCCCACTCTCTTTCAAGATGTCCATAAAATGATTATTGCCTGTCACAAATGTCGACTCTTTGAAGGCAAAAGAAAATTGTTTCCCTTACCATTGCATCCAATCATTGTTGAAGCCCCTTTTCAACAGTGGGGTTTAGACTTCATTGGGGAAATCCATCCAGCCTCCTCTGACCAACATAGATGGATCCTCACTGCAATAGAATTTTTTACCAAATTGATAGAAGCCATCCCTTCTAGGCAAGCCACTGACACTGTTATCATAAAATTCCTTGAAAATCATATCCTATCTAGATTTGGCTGCCCTAAGAAGATTATCACTGACAATGCTACTGCATTTGGATCCAAAAATATGGTTGAATTCTATCACAAATATCAAATTACATTGGGTCATTCTACTGCTTATTACCCTCAAGGTAATAAGCAGAATCCTCAAATAAAAGTTTGGTAAATATGATCAAAAAGTTGTTGGAGGAAAATAAGCAGAATCCTCAAATAAAAGTTTGGTGAATATGATCAAAAAGTTGCTGGAGGACAATAAGAAATCATGGCACACAAAGCTAGTACATGCACTTTGGGCTGACAGATTAACACTTAAGAAATCAATTGGAATTTCACCCTACCAACTAGTTTATGGAGTAGATGCAATTTTTCCAACCAGTCTAGAAGTGCCAGTCATGAAGCTGATCCAAGAAGTATAGTCTGAGGAAAATGATATGACAAGAAGAATCAATCAGACTATACATATTCAACAAACCAGAGAGGAAGTCTATAACATAGCACTACACAAGCAAGAAAATATCAAGAAACTATTTGATAAAAGGACAAAGGCCAGTGATTTTAGCATTGGTGACAAAGTTTTTAAATGGGATTCCAGGAGAGAAGATAAGGAAAAACATGGAAAATTTGATAATTTATGGCTAGGCCCTTATCTCATTCAGTCTACTGTTGGTAACAATGCTTATTTCTTGCAGGAGCTGAATGGAACTGAACTTTTTGGAGGTCCTGTCAATGGCAGGATGCTCAAACATTATTTTTCTTAACTGTACCATTTTGAAGCTTTTTGTTTTTTCTCATTATAGATACCATACCCATCATTGCATTCAAAGTTAGAAAAATAAAAATACAAAAACAATGGAAAAGAAAAGAGGGCAGAAATAAAACAAGAAAGGTAGAGTCCCATACCAAAAAAGAGAAACAAAATCTGAAAGTGTGCAAGCTTAAATGCCACTCCTAAAAACACACTTCTAGTTAGTCATACAGCCTAATCATGACTAATTAGTTTTCAATTTACTGCTGATAGGTTAGTGAATTAGATCAGCCAAACAGCTTAATCTTGGCTTATCAGTAAGGTAGATTAGGATAGAAAAAAAAAGGTTCAAACAAGCTCAAATCTGAACCTATGAATCTCAAAAGAAGAATGACTCTAATCAGATCCAATCTTGAGCCAAACATAGAAAACAAACTGGTTCTAAATATGCTTAAGACTTGAACCAGATTAGAGAGAAAACATAGCTCAAACAAATTCAAAACAGAACTAAAGAAATAGTGAAGGATGTTTTAATTTTCAGATCTTAGGCCTTCACAATTTTGCTTTAAATTTTTTGCAAATAAAAGTCTATGTGCAGCTTGTTTTTATGTCATAGATCTGCAGCAAGTCAAACTTCTTAATCTTGACTTGTCTGCTTTTAAATTTCTTGTCTTAGAATTTAGAGAATAAAAGTCTGTCAGACAGTCTAATCCTGACAGATAATAGTTAGATAGAGAAACTTATGAGTTCAACTGCTTAATCTGAACTCATGGAGGAATAAGAGTAGACTTAGATTAGTTTCTTGTTTTCAAAAAGGAATAAAATTTTGATGTTTAAAGGTCTGCAAGTCCAAATGCACCTTTTGAAGAAAAAATGTTAGGAAGTGTAGGAAGTAGGTTGTGTAGGTAGATGTTTGAAGAACACTTTCCTGCTGATATATTAAGTTCTAATCATTTATGTTAGCAGCTGATAAAAATATTATCAAAGTATAAAGCACTAATTAGCATTCCATAGATGAATTTATGTGGTTCTTGACACCTCCAAGGAGCTTCCATCCCATGTTGGAGCCGCTATTAGCCATCTATAAAAAATTTGTCATATCAAATGGTGGCTAAATCTTTTTAGCCTTCAATAAACAATTTCATATCCAAATTGTGAGTTCTTGAAGTCTTATGATGATCTTTTACCTCTAAGTTAATCTTCACTGATGTTCCATTATTACTCCTAGAGAACCTTGATGTTTACCAAGAGAAAGATTGCTTAAAAACTCCCCCCTTTTTCACTCATTTTTATCCTTTTTTCATAAAACTTTCTTTTCACCTTTTAAAACCTCTATTCCCCTTTAAAAAACCTCCAAAATCCCTTTAAACCTGTGAAAATTCCTTTTGTAGGTTTAAAAACACCTTTTTCCCCTTCTACCGAAAGCCAAAAAAGCCTTGAAAAACCTTCATTTTGGCCTAAAAAACCCATTTTTCTATTAAGGCCTTGAGCCCCTTTGGCCGTATCCCCAACTCCTTTTCTCTGCATAAGACCCGGAGCCATAACTCGGAGCTAACACCCATCGCGCAATCACAATCGGGGTTTTCTTATTTCCTTATTTTCCTTTTACTTTCAAAAACTCCGATCTGATTAAGCCCTTTTCTTTTTAGCCCCCGATCTCCTCGCCTTCTTCACAAAACCATAGCCCCGCAATCGGGCACTAAAAACACTAAAAAACCTTCCCAAACCTTATTTTCCTTTGTTTTTTATAAAACCTGACGATATGTTTTAAAAACAAATCCGCATGAGTCATTCCCTTTTCCATCCTTTTCAAAATTCCAATGCGATCCCTCCGATTCAATCTCAGCTGTCGATCATCCTTCTGATCCGATGGTCAACGCAACATCGCATCGCAACTCTTCCCTTTAGTCTTTCCCTTTTCTTCCTCCGATGCAGATTCTTTGATTTAATCTTATCCGCCGAATCCACAAGAACCGACGGTTGAGATTCAATCGCACTCCCCCCTCTGCCTTCCGCTTATGTCTTCCGCGAATTAATCCTGACCGTTGATCTCTTAAACCGATCCAACGGCCAATGCTTAGTCGCATATCGCAAATTCAAAAGCCCCACTACTTTTGCCTCTTTCCTATTCTCCGATGTGATTTAATCCTGACCGTCCATTCTGTCAAATCCAACGGTTAGCGTTGCATCGCATCCCGCTCTTATATCACATAAGCCTCCACCGTCCCAACCTCCGATTTAATCCCCGTCGTTGATCTTTTTAGATTGGACGGTCCACAATGCTTCCACTCTTCACACTCCACCCTTTTCATATCTCCCCATCAACAGATCTTGACCGTCCATTCCCAAGATCCAATAGTCAGGATTGAAACCGCCACTGACCCCACCTATCTTTTCCGTCCGTGCATCTTTCCCTCCATCGCGTGCGACCCACACCATTGGATATGAAGCCTCTCATCCGACGGCTAAAACTCCATATCACGTTTTTTCTGCGCTCGAGTGTTAACATTCCAAAAAAATGTGAAATGGGCGGTATTAGGTAAGACAGGTGTCAAGATATGTACCGTATCGCATTTTTTGGGCAAAAATCTGAAACTGCTTCAATGTCGCGCGAATACCACTAATGGTTTACCGCTACACCGCTCCTCCCTCCACAATATAACTCTAGATTGGATCCTGGCCATCGGTCTCTGAGATTGGATGGTCCCGATTTAACCTTACCACCAATTCGTTTGCCCTCCATCATTCCTCCAAACGACCTCATTGAATGATCTCAAAAATAGATCTTCATTCTTTGATCTATTCCAACGGCCCTTATTCAATATCGTGCCCAAACTTCCATTTACACCTGGTTAGCTGCTCTGCCAGGTTTTTCCTCCTTTTTCCGCTGCATCCACTTTCTTCCTCACTGCTCCTCCACCCCCATGAACACTCCAAAGTAGTCTTAACCAAATTCCGCAGGATTTTATAATGATTTTGTTATATTTTTTACAGGATTAAACGGTGTTTGCTCTATTTATTTCTGCAGTCACAGACAGGTGACCAGTTCAATCCAGAATGACAATTCTGTGACTTAAACCAAAGAAGAAAGGATCTGCAGGGTACAAGATCCAAGTTTAAACATCTGGATCGCAATCCAGAGTTTAAAGGAAACCCTCCATCTGCCTAAAGCCACATGTATCAAAAAATAACAACAAAATGTATCAGTAATGAAGAAATCAGGGTTAAAGAGTGATTAAAGCCGAAGCCCGAAGATCAGAGTTTTAATCCACCGTTTAAAGAGTTAAAGCTAGTGTTAAAGAACAAAGACCCAAGAACAAAGATCAAGGCTAATTAAGCCTAAAAACATGGATTAAAGATAGATTAAAGTGTTTAAAGGTTAAACAGAAGAAAATATCAGTAAAGAGGCCTCCACTGCCACATCAGAGGCCAAAATATCCTCTTCAGCTACCAAAGTGCCACCTACAGTCTCAATAAATCAAAATAAGGCATAGTTATTGTTCAGTCAGTGATATTTTTGCCTAAAGACAACCAGAGTTATTGCCAACCTGCCTTAAAGAGTTTTAAAGTCAACAAAATCTGCTAAGCAGCTAAATACTTAATGAAAACTAATTAATAGAGAGAAATATCAGAAAACTTCTCCATTGAACCCCTCAAAGGCCGAGAAGCATTAACTTGTATTAATTGAACCTAGAGATATTTTTCTTTCATTCCACCTCCTCTTTCTTCTATAAATACTTCCTTAGAAGATGAGAGATTGTTGGTTGTTGGACTATTGATGTAATACTTGTTGTATTGAATCATTGTTGAATGTAAATAAGTTCTGAAGCTCTGAAGCTCTATTAAGTTATTGAAGAAGATAGGCTAAGAAGAAATGTCTGTAGCTGTGATGAAACATTGGAATTGAAGTATGTAACTGGATTGACATCAATATACAACCTGATTCTTGGGATCCTGGTCTATATGAATGGTGAAGTACCTCTTACTGTTATCTTTTTTCCTTTCATGTATGCCATTTTGTTCACTTTTCTCTGATAAAGAACAACAAATATAGAGCTAGGATTTACTGTCAAAAGTACCCTACTCTCACTGATAAGCTTTATCTATATGTTTTCTGCTAATTGTTATATTTAGGAATGACTTAAATTAAGTGTAAACATTATCAAGGAAATTTGGTTAGTCCATTGTCTTGATGTGCAAAACTTGAAAGGAAGTTCTTGAATGATATTTTCAGTACATGCTAAGTAGAGTTAAGCTAGAAAGGTTTATGGTTTTCCCTATCTTCTAGTCCTTCCTCCAAAGGTTGTTTGAAAGTTTCCCTAAGAGTATGCTAAAGTAGATCATGATTGCAATACATCTGATTCGATCTTAGTTGCACTTTGTTTTCTTATCTGTTTTCATCCCTTCTGAAAGTAGTCTAGTGAGATTACTGGATTTTTGTATGATAAGTTAGCTTTAATACCATCTTTCCCAAAGAAGTTTATGGTTAGCCCTGTCTTTGGTTGGTTTCAAACAGTTACTTAAAAAGGCTTTTCTTGTATGGAAAGTTGGTAAATCCTTGTTGATATTATTGATTTTTTCCCACTTTCTCAACACTTTTAATGTTCCACTCCATCATTTAATCTACAAATATATTTTGATATAGATGACTTGCCCCTTGGACCACTCTTGAAATTGTTGTACAAATAAACCCTTTTGTGACTCCATTGTCCAATGGATTAAAGTTGTTTCACACTAATCCTATTTTCCGAACACTTCTCAATATACTTGCATCCTCACCCTTTGGAACCTTTTCATTTTGTGATATTCCATCCAATTAAAGATCATTCCCGACCAACCAAAACAAACAAAAAACCCTTGTTCTTAATAAATAGCCTAATATCATACCAAAAACCTTAAAGATAAATCCATCTTTGCACTTATAGAGAGATCCCTCTCTGGATTCAGGAGGGCTACGTCCTAGAATCCCAAAGTGGTTTTTGATGTTGTCTCTGCAGCATTTAGTCTTGTCACTCTGCTAAATTACAGAGGTCTAACAAAGAGAAAACTCTTTTGTCACTTGATTATGGCCTCCTTGAAATTTTTCACAGAATTTCCAACATCCTGTCTTGTTGAATGCTTCCTCAACAGATTTGTCTTTGGTTAGAACTTCTATGCTTTCAGGCTCCGTCCTTAAACAACGACCTGACTTGTGGTTCTTTCTTTCTTCTATCATCTTTCTCTTGAAATTATTGTGTGTTTCTTGAAACCCTGTAACCAACAGCCTCGTTTCATTTTAGAGTAAACTGCCTCGCTTGATTAGGGACACTGCCTCACTTGAAAGTAATAATCAACCTCGCTTGATGAATGAGAGAAGCTTTGGTTTCTACTTACCAAGAGCTTACCATTCAGAAAAGGGTATGCATCATGTGTTTCTTACATGAGATAATAAAACCAAAAACCAGCCCTTTTCAAATTTTAAAATGACTGAGATAAATGACCTCTAACGAATGTCATGATGGCTATGAATGGTTGCATGTGTGAGAAAAGACTCGTGGCTGACACCTAATCATGAAGGATTAATGGAATTTGATGGATTTGATACTTTGACAAGACTCGCTACGAATCCCCGATTTTGTAGCATGCCTAATGTAATTTCAGGGTTTTGCACTACGAAAAGAGCAGCGTTTTCGTAGCGCAAAAGTAGTTTTTAACACTGTCTATGCTACGAAAACGTGGTTTCGTGGCTTAATCAATTTTTTTTTTAAATGGTTAAAAACTTGACTCTCTAAACATGGTATGAGACTCTCAAGGTATGAAACAAGGTTGTTGGACTTCATTATGTGAATGAAAATGAGACTCTAACCCTATCACTTAACCCCTAAAAACTTAAAATGACTTAACACCAATCTAAAAACCATGACTAAGAACAAAGAAAACTGTCCAAGTTTGGGAAAAAAAATTATAGTGATAACACACTCCTTGGCTCTAAGATAGACATTGTGATGCCTCGTTCCATAAAAAGGAGCCTACCACCAAAGGTAAAGGAAAAGAATTGCATACCAATCACGCATGCACTCTCTGCAGCAACTACGGGCACTATACCCATCATTGCCCAAATATCCCGCGATATAGGGACGCCTTACACACCATCGAGCGATCCTATCAAGAGGATCCCCCCGCCCAATATGTCGGAGATGAACCTCATATCATCCTGTACCTATAGGAAGAACGACAATCATTGGAAAGGCTCCCCACCAGACCCCCTCCCCCAATCGAAAGGTGTGTACTTTGCGATGAACATGATCATTTCATCATTGACTACCTAGATTTGGAAATGTTCCAACGATGGTACTCAGTCCATATAGTATACCGCGCCGACATGGACATCCCATATTCATGTCAGATATGTGGTGACAACCACCCAGTACGTCATTGTCACTACATATCGAGATTTTGCACAGCTCTAGCCTGTATGCGATCAACCATAGTCCACCTCTCCTGAGAAGATGGCACAGACTCGGAATCCATGAATAGTTCGACAACCCAAGAGGATGTGATGGAAAAATCCATCCCGTTCTTGTTAACTGAAAGGTGAACAATCAAGGAGATTCTCCCCCCACCAAATGCCGATGACATGACACATCATATACAATTCATATCATCATGTATCGGAACTATGACTCGAGTTGTATGCTCATCTACCATAGGTGTCGAGTCAGCTGCAACTACGAGAGTAGTTATACCTACGACAGTGCAAACCCAATATATCTGCACTCTGTCGACTGCATCTGGTTCCACCACATCCACGATGGAATCCTTCTTGTTTCTCTCAACTAGATCCATACAGATTAACCCCATTTAACATAACTCTACCCAGGAACAATCCCCCTTCAGGTCCTTGTTTCATTCGGATGAAGATATCCTAGAGGCTATGACGGAGCCAGATTATCCATGGGATGCAATGCATCACCATTCGCTTTTTCTCCCCAAGCAAATGTTCAGTCCTAACAAGATAAAAGAACAAGAGATCTATGCGATCGAATCAAAATATTTCCTTCCATCAGGAAAAGTCGATTGGTTCAAAAACCTCATTGCAGCGCCCGATGCATTTGAGGAAGGAAATATGTTGAATATCTCACCTACCATCGAGGTGAACATATCCTAAAATCTTGCAAAGGTCGAAGAAATATAATGGGGGCAGCATGCTCTCCAGAAGAAATAACCTCTTATACCAATTGCTACAAGAATATCAAGATATCTTCGCATGGGACTACTCAAAAATGCCTGGGCTTAGTCCTACTATCGTAGAGCACCATATTAAAACTTGGCCTGATGTACCTCTAGTGTGCCAGAAACAACATCAACTGTACCCATCTAAGACAGAAGCAATAAAGCGAGAAATCGACAAGCTTCACAAAACCAGGTTTATCTACCCCATCACCTATACATCTTGGGTTTCCAACCCTGTTCCCGTCATGAAAAAATAGGGCACTATATGCGTTTGCACTGGTTTTTGGGATTGTAACAAAGCTTGTCCTAAAGAAAATTATCCCACTCCATTCATCGACCAAGTCATCGATACTTGTGCAGTACATGAGCCTCTATCCTTCATGGATGGGTTCTCCAAGTACAATCAAATCCAAATCCGCCATACAGACTGGTACGAAACTGCGTTCACCACCACCTGAGGCATGTTCACATACAAGATAATGCCATTTGGCCTGAAGAACGCTGGAGCCACCTTCCAAAGGGCCATGAATTATATATTTCATGACTTGGCACAACTTATCCTCGCCCACTTGGATGACTTGATTGTATACTCTAAGAAGTGCTCAAACCACCTCCGAGATCTTCAATTGGTATTCCAACGATGTTGTTTGTAAAACCTACGCTTGAACCCCACAAAGTGTGTCTTTTGCATTAGGGCAGGAAGACTCTTAGGTTTTATCATGTCCCAAAAAGGCATTTTTGTTGACCCACTCAAGGTCCAAGCCATCAAAGAGGTTCCACCACCTCGAACCCTCAAGAAACTTCAAAGCCTGCAGGGGAAGGCCAATTTCCTGAGATGCTTTGTCCCATATTATGCCACCTGTGCTCAAGGGTTCCTGTGCCTCCTCTGCCGGGATGTCCCATTTAAATGGGATGATTACACCCAGCAAGCATTCGATGCGTTGAAAGAAGTATTATCTTTAGCACCCTTCATCAGTCCCCTGGACTATGACAAAGATTATATCCTATATTTATCAACTTCTGAGTCCACATTAGCTGGAGTGTTGGTCCAGGAAGGCCCAGATGGGAAGTAGCATGTAATATACTACGCAACAAAACCTTATCAGGTCTAGAATTAAGATATGAACCTAAAGAAAAGACTGCACTAGCATTAATTTATGTAGTCCAGAAACTTCGCCACTACATCATCTTAAGAACCACTACGGTCATCGCAGATATTAACCCCATTAAATACTTGCTCACGAGCCACCTAATGAACCATAATTACACCCGTTGGATATTCATTCTACAAGAATATGACTTACATTTTTGCTCCCCCAAAAGAAAAAAGGCGCTTGCCTTAACATAGTTCATTACGAATCTCCCAGGTGATACCAAGGGATCTCCAGTGAACGATTCGCTATCTGATGAACACCTCTTCTTCGTAGCAACTAATGACCCTTGGTACGATGATATTCTCCTATTCCTGCGAACCCAAAAGTTCAGACCTCATCTCACTTGAGACGACTGTCAGCGCATACGCCAGCAAGCCCCCTGATATCTCCTCATGGGAGATGTCTTATATCGACAAGGCATCGACACCATTTTAAGGCGGTTCTTCACCCACGACCAAGTGAAACAAGCCCTTAATTACTTCCACAGAGGTGCTTGCAGCGACCATCTATCTAGTATGGCCACCGCCCAAAAATTCCTACGGGAAGGATATTTTTGGCCCTCCTTGTTTCGTGACTACATTACGGCAGTCAAAAGATGCCAATGATGCCAACGCTTCGCCCATAAAGCAAGAGCACCTCCTGCTCCTCTGCATCCTATCATCATTGCCGGTCCCTTTTTTAAATGGGGGATTGACTTCATGACTTGCAACCCTGCCTCATCAGGCAACCATAAATACATCATCGTGGTTATCGACTGTTTCACCAAGTGGGCTGAGGCCATGCCTACATACGACAATACAACAGAAACCGACGCTCAATTTCTGTTTAACCACGTGATCGCTTGATTCGACATCCCCAAAGAGTTAGTCTTCGACCATGGGAAACACTTTGAGAATGAATTTTTTGAGGAGCTATCTCACCACCTCAGATTCACCCATGAATTCGCTTCACCATACTACCCCCAGTCCAACGAACAGGTAGAAGCTATTAACAAAGTACTCAAAACTATGTTACAACACATGGTGAATAACCATAAAAGCAACTGGCACCATATGCTCTTTTCCGCCCTATGGGCATACCGCATGATGGTAAAGACATCCACTGGTTTCACTCCCTTCCAATTAGTATATGTGGTCGAGGCCGTGATTCCCATAAAAAAAGAGATCCCAAATTTACATGCTGCCATCGAACTCTTTGATGATACCCAACCTCTAGAACAATGCCAAGTACAACTAGAGCTTGTCGACGAAAGTAGACGATAGTCACTGCAACACAATGAGGCCCACAAGAAAAGGCTAAAAGCATCATTCGACTACCACATCAACCCTCGCTTACCCATGGAGGGAGAACTAGTCCTCCACTATGATATCGCAAAAGAAGCCCTAGGGCCAGGAAATTTCAAAAGCTTGTGGAAAGGACCATGCATCATCAAACATTGCCTCTGACAGGGGGCATACATCTTGACGGAACTGGATGGGACCTGCCTCAGCAACCCCGTCAATGGCCTTTACCTCAAGAAGTTCTACCCGTAAGGGCCAAAACGGCCCTTCCCTAGAGTGAACGTACTCAACCCCAACCACTAAAATATTTTTGATAAAAAGAATTATTTAAAAGTGCTCAAAGTGCCACCATGGATCACCAACCTGAACCCTATTTCAGATTTGCTAATGGAGCATCAAGATGGTCTCAAATTTTAGCCAGAGCTTCCTGGGTCATCTACCACCCTGACTGATCGCCACTCTACTCAAACGGCGTGTGCATCGATTTAGCAACAAACAATCAGGCAGAATATGATGCCGTCATCAAAATTATGTGCGATGCCCTTCATCAAGGTATATGACATATGCATATCTACCTCTATTCCCACTTAGTATTGTCACAGTTAAACCAAACATTTGAGACAAGAGATACACATATGTTTAGAAAATATTTGCATACAAAAGGATTAAGCAGACAATTTGACTATATTACATTTACACATGTAAAAAGAAGTCAAAACCAAACAGCGGATCGCATTGCTAGCAATATACTAGACTGGAATGCATCTTGAATAAACCATCATACATGAAAACCAAAAATATAGATATCCATCAGCATAACATCAAACATAAACTGAAATAGGTGACACATCATATAGAGCTACAAAAAATATCTCTCATATATATATATATATATATATATATATATATATATATATATATATATATATATATATATATATATATATATATATATATATATATATATATATATATATATATATATCACAATGTATATGTCTGAGTACAAAAAATAGTGTCGTTGGCCCAACTGCCAGCTGAAAGATACAAAAGTCGTCAAAAATAAGGGAAGCATCCTCATAATGGGTGCCTTCCCTGTGTAAAAGTATACTCTAGGGTGGTGCCCCCTCAGGAGGGGCACTTGGACCCACAACCGCTCCCGATGCCACCACTGGAGCAGTCGTCGCAACCGAGACCGCCACCTGACATAGAACGGGTCGATACTCCCTCTCACAGGCCATCACGATCTCCAACGAGACCTCCTCGAAGTCATTCATAAATCCTCGAGCAGGCACCCCCTGGGTCAAGTGGTCCACTCGACCCCAGGCATCCTCAAGAGTTGACACTCTAGTATTTAGCTCCTCGATACGAGCCTTTACCGTATCTGCACGTGCTATTGCTACATCAGCATGAGCTCGCTCATCCGCAGCCTCTGTAGTGGCCGAGTTGCTGCCCTCTCTTGAAGGGTCAACACCACCACTAGGTCCCCCAGTAGCACCTCCTCCCTGATCACCCCTAGGTCGCCGTAGAGGATCGTGGCCAACCAACCGAGCCATGAGGCAACCCACCTCGTTAATATCTGCAAGGGTAACCAAAACAATGTCAGTGTCACTATAAAAACACATAAGTACATATATACTCAAATAAATGCAGAAAACATACACAACATACCTGTAGGCCCCCAAGCATAACCAAAAGGGAGACCCATGTCTGGATCCCCCCGGAAGTCCATCCCTGAATATGGAAATGGCAAGAACATCTGCAGGTTGGCCTCGAACCAGGCCTCTGTCGTGGCGTTCCAATAACGCCCCACCGTGCCACCACCGCCTCACGGCATTACCAGAGCCCAACTCCTCATACGAGGCTCCCGTGGCCCCCCGAGAGGCACCGAAACTACTGGCCTCAGTAGCACTACCCTCTCGTACATAATAATGCACAAGATATTGGCATACGCAAATGACTTAGATCCATGATGGACCTTGTTGACTTGCACCACCATCCCATCAAAGAAAAAATGGGAAAAGTCATAAAAATTCCTGGACCTCAACGGATGCAATGCTAATGCACCCCTCAGTAAGAGGCGCCCCACCACAGTGGTGTCTCCAAAATCTCTCCAATTCCACTCTCCTAGAAAGAAGTGGATATCTCAGCACCTCACCCTGAAGAAGTAACCCGGTCACAAAGTACAAATCTGTCTCAGGACAGATGACCAAGTTTGCCCCCCACAACACGAACATGTTGCGCTTCCTACGCCAATGTCGGACCAAGTATCATAGCAGTTGGTCCTGTAACCAAAGAAGCTCGTTCTCCGCAAAATTCAAGAGCCCCCATAGCGCCAGCTGACAACGCGCCCCACCATCAGCATCCAACACAGTTCGGAACTCGGGCCAATCCAGCTTCCTCCACAATAACTTGTCATCGAAATAGGTACCCATCAGTACAAAAATACCACAAAAATAGGAAAAAAATCCAAAATATGTTTTGCCTCAACTTTGCATGTCTGTCCCTCAGACAGGCGCGCTTAGCGCGCGCCTGTATTTTACACAGGTGCGCCAAAATGGAAGAACAGAGTGCTTTTGCACGCTTATCCCTCGAGAATGTGCACAAGGAGGGTGCGCCTTTGCCCTGATCACCCATGCAATCTAGGGAAAAATTCACCCAAAATCCATACAAACCTAGTCTGTACGGACCCCGGCACCATCAAACTGAAAAAATTAAAGTGCAGGACGTCATGGAGGTTACCTGGGCATGATCTCGCAAATCCCTGGCGCTCAGGCTGACCGCAATGGAAAGAACTACTATGCAGAATCCTCTGACCTCTCAAAAACTCAGCAATTACAAATGAATTGAATTAGGGCCATATTCACCTATATATCACCCTTTTCAAAAACTTCGGAGGACTATAATGAGAGATCAGAAGGTCTGTTCTCCGAACCATAAGTTGCACCATAATCAACACTCCATGATGAACAGAGGCGGTGCCACACATTCGTACTCCTGAAAAAATAATTTTTCAATGCTAACAGGTATGCCCTCTCTCATCTTCTTTTTTAAAGCTCATGATTTTCAATAAATTTTGATAAAGAAGATGCTTTCACTTGAGGTAGTTGTTGTTCCAGGGGAAGCTCGCAAAACCATTTGCAACTCCATTTACAGAAAGTTCCAGAGCAGGTATCATTCTACCCCCAGCATGATAGAGTCCCAGAAAACTCTGCATATCCTGACATCGTTTCTCCATCAGAAATAAACCATAGGGTCCTCATATCTGATTGTTTTTATCATCACCTCACCTTGCACATGATAAACATCCTCGTTGTTCGGTAGAGCCTACCCTCCATGGCGCTCATCACCCACAGTAGACCATATATCATAACAAAAGTGATGCCATGGCCATACCTTCAGTCCGGGAAGCACCTCATGCCCATCCATCCACCATGCATAAAGACAAGTTTACCACACAAGCTAAACCCCATTCCCGGACGACCAGGTTGTACAAGAAAATCAATATCGCACCACTGCGCCTCGCATTTGGCCCACCATACCTCCACCAGCATAATCCCATCTGTGATACTTTCTCATCCACTTCATCAACCCCGAACATGATACAAACCAATGCGACCCCCACCCTCAACAAAACACCTTCCTCACAACATTAGTGAGCGAACACTTTCATGTTTTGGGGTACCCGTCCCTGTGTTTTGTACAAACCAAACCCCATTATTTTATTCTTTTGGTAAGTATAAAAAGACCACGAACGATGCACTACATCCTTCACCCTCTCATTTCATCTTTTCTCCCACGGCAGCAATCCCTGAACACCCTTGGTCAGAGTATTATACCCCCACACACAAGCCACCTTGACATTCATAGCCAGTTTATACCCACCCTGGAAGTCCTACCGACTCCAGGGAGTTCCCCATCAGAAATAACTATGACTGCCGCCAAGATGCTTATCATACTCCAACCTTGGGCCACTGAATCCCCATCATCAGTTTTCAGTCACCCCTCACCAACATGCCTACGTTAAACCCATCACATCCAGGTCCCCGATCCCTCATATCGACGACCCCTCGTTTGGTTGACGCTTCCTTTTTGTCGACTCCGACACTTATTTTCCAAAAAGGAAGTGGCACCTTGGATCACCCCTCTCCATACAAGGGGCATCCTCGGGTGGCACTATGGGAGACATCATTGTCCATAGATGTCATCGATCCTCCTGACATTCGACTACGACAAAAGATTTCATGTCAAGATGGTATCGTACCTTACAACCATTGCACTTTGATCAAATCCGCCGAATACTCATGCCTCCATAAGCGTCTCTGTCAAACAATGATTACACAGGAATGTCCCAGCCATCACCTATGCGTACAATGCGCAGCTATACGCCATACCAAGTTTATGCATATGGGTACCATATTCCACCTATTGTCAAAAAAAAACGCCCCGGAGGGCGTCAGCAGTTGTCGTCAACAACCGCCAACATCACTACCATATTAGTGACATAGACAGAACATGTATCTCTCAACTAGATTTTTTTAACTAGCCACAACATTACGAGCAAGGGACATGCCTGCCTCACAGAAAATTTGTATATATATTGTATTATATTTTCTTACAGGGGTTCGTTAGGACATGGTCATTCCTGGAACCAATGTAAGGTGTTTTCAATTCCAAGCTTCACGCAGGTCTCTCTCTCTCTCTACGCACGATACCGAAAAGAAACTATAATGTATTTCGGCTATACAGTTCTTCCTAGACCTCACACATTAGGGGGAAACTGTTAACACTGGAAAATAGTACAGCAGAAGACGACATTAATTAATGTGAGGAAAAAGGATTTACAGGGCTGGAAGACATTACAGAATCTGGAAAGTATTTGAAAATCTCTAAGGTATGAGGAAATTCAAATTTGAACAAGTCCTAAATGCTCTTTGCATGCATAATCCTTTGTGAAGAACGCCTTTTGCACACCTTTTTTCCCGATATGCGCGCAATCTTGGGAGTGGAGAAATGTCACTATCCAGGACCACACAAAGCAAAGGACAAGTGATTCCTCACTTGAAGCCACCTAAGGACAGCCACCAACGCCTCCTTAGATACCAAGTGAGCACACAATGGAATATTTGGAGCACACAAAGGAATCATACCCCTCTCTTGGGTCACCATCCACAATGTACCAAGAGAGGGAATGGAGGATTTGAAATCTCCTATATAAGGCCACCATGAGATGAAGAATTTGTGAACACATTGTTATGCTGGCTAGAATTGCCTAAGAAATAACAGAAGTGTGTGATCCAGCGCTGAATATAGAGGGGACTCAATTGTTGGCCATCCAACAAGTTTAGTCCAGCACAGTAGAGAGAGGGGGAGACTACACCGAGGCAAGCTTGGGATAAAAAAATCCTTGAATCGGGACCTAGAACCCATGGTCTAGGGGTCATTTGAAAAGAGGGTAAATTTTCACTCTTATTACTACCAACGCTCAATAAGAGGGGCATAGAGCCACCGTTCATATTATTGTTGTCATTTGACTCTTTTCAGAGCTCGTGTTTATTATTTTTAGTTTGTAGTTTATATATGCATGTTATTTCTCTATCTAGTATGCTTATGATTCTCGCTTGTTCCACTAACTTGCTTGACTCCACTTCTTTTTCTACCTGTTACCAATAACTTAAGTGGGTAGACCACACCCCTTAAGTTGGTGTGATTTTATACATACGTGCACCAAACACACTCCAACAACACCGCTGAAAAAGGTACAGATTGGGGACCCATATTAAAATTATTAAATTACTGAGATGGGTCCTGAGGCATACCTGGATTCATAGCTGGTGGTCGAGGTTTCCATGGCTTTTTCGGTCCCATGAAGTACAGTTGATCTACCGCATTTTCTTCAATTTCCCCTTGAAAAATTGCCTTCAGTCCTGGCAAGGAAGGGAACGAGCTGGTCGCATGGGTCTATTCGCAAATTGCATAGGCTTCAACTGTGTTTAATGGGGATTCTTTCAACAGATGCTTCTTTTTGCACTGTGGGCAGACTATAGCCATAGTCTTCTCCAACTCTATTTGTTTCTATTTCGCTTTCAAAGTGTCCATCTCGGCGGATAATGTGCTTAGGATATCATTCCTTAGGTTATCCAGTAGGTTTCCGATTTCTACCTTTGTAATCCCTCCACCATAAGTCTTTAATGACTGAATTCCTTGTCCACTTCTTGCAACCCCTCGTGAACACTGAATGCACAACTCACAGATGGTGTTGAATTCTTCTTTCGAAACGTCCCCCTTTCCTACTATGTTCAAAAGTTGCAAGGAATCTTCCCTAAGTGCTCGAAGAAGGATGATCTTCATAATATCTTTATCCAAGTCACTATGGTCCGATCTCTGCAGTATATATTTGAATCGTTCCACACAATCTTCCATATTCTTGTCCTATTTTTGTACAAACTTAAGAATCTCCTCCTTGATGTCACGGGATTTACAGTAATCCTGGTATTTCTCCAAAAGGACTTCCTTCATCTTATCCCATGAGGAAATATTCTTTCCTCCTAAACCCATGAACCATTACAGGGTTGTCCCTTTTAAAGTAGCAAGAAATATTTTTAGCTTCTGAGCATCGGTGATATAATCATACCCTCGACAGAAAATGTCAAATTTGAAGAGGAATGTATCGGGGTCTTTAGAGGAAAGCCCGTGAAAATTAGGCAAAGTTGTTAAAGGAATGGGCTTCATCGGTGCATCAACTATAATGTTTCCAATTGGAAAATCAATAGAAGAACTTGTAGGTGCCATGAATATCCTCCAATACTCACCTGGGATTTCAACTAGTTCTGCAACTGGTACTTGGGGTGATTCGACTGTAGGAGGTTTCACAACACTCCCTTAGTCTCGTGGTGATGCGAAATCCTTCAGGAGCTCTTCTTCCCAATTGGAATATTTGCTCAATTCAACTGCAAGAGGTTTCACAGCACTCCCTTGGTCTAGTGGTGACGCAAACCCCTTCGGGAGTTCTTCTTCCCAATTGGAATTGCTCAATTCTTCTGACCCTCTGCTTGCTATTTCTTCCCCCTCTACTAGCAGCAGGGGTATCTCCTCCACCGATAACTTATTTATTACTCCTTCCACTGTCGAAAGAATTTCCTTTAGTACCGTGGATGGCACTGGCTGCTCAACTGACTGCCCTTCGGACTTCGTCTGAACCCTTACCCTGACAGCAGCAGGAGAATATGCTTCAGATTTAGCCTTTGTGATGATCTCCTGGATATATGTCTTCCTTCCTAGATCCCTTCCTTTCTTTGGGGGTCTTCCTCTGCCCCTCTTATTCATATCTTTGTTCATACAATTGGTGGGAAGAATTCATTAAAATAACAGAAGCGCTCAAGACTCGGAGTAGGACGGATAGTTTCCTCCCCAGGACAAGAGAGTAGGTTCAAAAAGACAATCAAATAAACTAAAAGAAAATCAAAGTTCAGGACCTGAAGTAGGGTGATCGAATACCCTCCCCAGGACGAGAAGTTGGCCCTTCAGAAGAAAAAAAAATTAATCAAAAGCAAAAAAAAAAATACTACGCTCAGGACTTAGAGGAGGGTAAAAAATTCCCTCCCCAAGACAAGAGATTGGTTCTAAGAGAAACAATGAAAAATCAAAAGAAAAACAAAACACTATGCTCAGGACTTAGAGCAGGGTAATGAATTCCCTCCCCAAGACGAGAGATTAGTTCTAAAAAAAACAATGGAAAAGCAAAGAAAACAGAACACTACGCTCAAGACTTAGAGCAA
Source organism: Pinus albicaulis (assembly GCA_034641835.2). Classification (NCBI taxonomy): domain Eukaryota; kingdom Viridiplantae; phylum Streptophyta; class Pinopsida; order Pinales; family Pinaceae; genus Pinus; species Pinus albicaulis. The sequence goes on along the minus strand of CM076571.1, from coordinate 164,780,402 downwards.
GGTAACAAATAGCCTCCCCGAGACGAGAAATTAGTTCTAAAAAAAACAATGAAAATGCAAGAAAACAAAACACTACGCTCAGGACTTGGAGTAGGGTAATAAATTCCCTCCCCAAGGCGAGAGATTGACCCTTAGATCAATTTCAGATCATGTTCTTGCACATTGTTAGCCTCCCCGGCAACGACGCCAAAATGTTGGTGTCCAGATGTGAACAAATATTCAAACCCTTTTTCCACATTAATTATCAATCCGATTGCATTGGTTATTACAATACTAACACACACAGTATATGCAAAAACAACAACATAATATGCTATTGAATCACAGGATTAATTAATGAAAAAAAGCAACTATTGTAACAACAATTAAAGATAAATTGCAGGATTATAAAAGCATTCACAACAATTACAGAATCATATCGGAACAGCAGTTACAATAATAAACAGAAATGCAAAATCATTAAAAGGAAAATAACACAGCACGTGATCAAAAGAGTGGGCCCAAGTCTCTGATTAGGGCTGCGGTAAACTCACAACTCACAAATGGAAAAGCAAAACACTGTGCATTCAATTGATTAAAAACACTTTTGTTACAATATCTGTCTCTTTCTGCTTAACCCCAATTCACAGCCCTAAGGCCTTTTTTATACAAATTTTCAGGAAAACTGTATTTTCCATTTAACAACTAAATATCTACAACTATACAATTGTTACAACAACAAACTAGTTGCCGAAAGGAAACCACGAAAAGCCTGAAATAGATCTGGGGTAAGTTGGAATCTATTGTGCTATTGCAGCATGTTGAGAAAACGTTGAGAATTCGGAGTTGCTTCGTGGCTTGCAAATGTAATCCCTTTACTTGCCAAATCTGTGGAAATAACGGAGTTAATACTTTCATAGGTAAAACCTCCATGACTATTACTTAATTAATCAGATATTCCATATAAGATAGTGGGAAGGGATTTTACCTCATGTGTTTAGAACAATTAATGATACAAAGAGGTAGAAAGGTGGGTGAAAATAGGAGAGAAAAGTATGCAGATTTGGTACCCAACAGGAGGATGATAATTTTATATAGAAGCATCCTGAAATAATTAGGCATTGAGGACAACACTTTTTTGAAGGAGAGGAGCATGTTATCCCCTTATTTTTATTTTTAGTATAACCCCCTTATTGTTATTGTTGTGCCCATGTAGCCTCCATATTATTAATATTGTGCCCCATAGAATCCCACTATTGTTATTGTTGTGCCCTACCTTGTTATTGTTATGTTGGCTAGGATTATATTGTGACCCATTGGACTCCTATATATAGAAAGGAGGTTTTTTCATTTGAATCATCCAAGAATTGTTCATTTATGTAATTTAAAAGAGGTTTCCCCCTAAAAGAGGTTGATTTCTAAGGCTTTGATCTATCTTTTCTTCTATTTTGTGAGATGGTTTCATAACATGAGAACACAACCCATCATTTAAAATTTCTTTGAATTTAAATGTATTGACCTATATAGTCGAATATTGTGTGTTTTCATGCCCATACGTCCCTATGTATGATTATAATTCCTTCGTTGCTTCCCTTGGGGTTAGTGTTCATGGCAGTAGATAAAAATTAGCGAGGACAACCTTTGTTGCAGTAAATCCTAATACTGTATTGAAATTTTCCAACCATAGAACACACAGTATCATTTTTCAAAGTGGTGATTTAATACTTCTTTATTTCAGATTTAACATCCCACAACTAGTGTTTACTACATTTTTATTTTTGGTTGAGCACTACTTGAGGACGACATTTTGAAACCAAACTAGATGCTCAATTTTATTGTGTGCATGTTCTTTGGCATTTGGAATCCAACAAATTCTCACCCTCAAAGCACTCTAATCCTTCTCGATCATACATATCCTAGAACCCTTTAATAACAAAATCTTGAAAATTAGTCCTTGTGTTCGAATAAAGTTTCTTCCAATCATCGAGAATCATTTTACTAGGTGGAAAACGATTAAGAGGAGTTTTGTCTTTGCCTTGGGGTCCTTATCCTCCTCAGTTGTTGGAGGATACATGAAGAGACTCTTTAGTGAAATATTTTGTCATGCATCTCGAAAAACCTTGATACAAGTTTCACGTCACAATAATTTTTACCATTGTAATGGAATGTCCAACCAGGTAGGTGTTTATAACCAGATATCGATTTAATGAAAGTAAATCTTGAGGTCATAAATGGTTGCCTCCTTTGCATCCCTCCTTCTACATTGGTTTTCATCGGCTTCAGTTATTGAAGCATCTCCAATGCCAAAAAGAGGGAGAGTTCAATGCAAACGCATAAGATCCCAGTCAAAGAGTAGTTTTCCCCGATTTTCACTTTCTTTATGTAGATCATACTCAACGCTGACTTTAGAACATACATTTTGTTGTAAATATGACAGCTTAAGGGTATCTTATTCTTTTTTTTTCAATTCAATCAATACTTCTTCCAATCAATTTTAAATTTAACAACTTTGTTTTAAGTTGATTCCTAAAATTGGAATATTGAGCTCATTTCACCAATTTAATTATAATCCAAGGCCTCTAATTATCGGTCACATTCAGTTCCCTCTCTCGGATGTTTTTATCTTAATCAACTACATAGTTCATTCGCTTCTGCCTCAATTTGATATGAAACCCATACAAAAGCGACCCACATTTGTAAGAAATGGATTTGCACAAACACCCATGTAGGTTTTCAATGTGTTAAGCACATATTAGTCATGTGGGATCCTCCTCTTGATTTGGCATCTTTTATTGGCATTGGCTCTAGTGGACTTTGGTGCTTGGTTTGTGGCTTGGAAGAATTGACTTGGAAATTACTGTAGAAAATCCATGTAGAATCAAATGATCGGAATGAATCAAATCAAGTATCCCAGTCGCTCTGCTGTCACTGCTGGGATAAGGGGATTTGGCAAACTTGCCCATCGCACATCCTCTACAAGTATCAAAGTGATCAGTACTGAAATCTGGCACACCTGTAGTGATCTCCCGCAAAGTCCTCAAGGCTCCATGATACATGTGCCCCATCTTGCGGTGCCAAATCTCACACAACTCAGAACTGCTAGCTCTGCTGTCGGTACTGCTACTCAATGCCAAAAGGGGCTGGAATGCAAACCTGTACACTTTTGCATGGCGTACACCTATCACTCTAGCTGAATCAGCTGGAGTGCCCCTGGGATACATCAACACCTGTCCTCCCCTGAACAGTACCTCATATCCTCTGTCCTCCAAAGCTGAGACGGATATGAGGTTCTTCCTCATCCCTGGCACATAAAGAACCTCTGACACCTTCAAGGGAGGTTTGGACTCCCTCTGAAATGTCAATGTTCCCACACCGACTGCTCTAACAACTCTGTCATCACCGAGTACTACCTCTACATCAGTGCCACTCTCTGAAAGCTCTGAGAAGTACTCACGGACTCTTGTCATGTGACGTGAAGCCCCACTGTCCACATACCAGATACCCGAAGATGCTCCACTAATCGAGGGAAATGCATGCTCCCTCTGAACCTCTATGGCAGATAATCCCGCACTAGAGGACTCACACGCAGTGAACCCAAACTCCCGGTCAAAACGATCTGCAAAGTCCTCAACCTCTGCTGAAGTTGCCATGCTCTGGTTCTTCCCCTTCTTCTTCTTCTTCTCCGGACACACAACTGCATAGTGTCCCATCTTCTGACAATTCCAACACTTCACTTTGGAATAGTCCTTCTGTGAGTTATCCTGTTTACCTTTACCTTTGCCTTTGCCCCCACCATTGCTTGTGGAAGCCTGCTTCTTTCCTTTGCCTTTCTTGCGTCCTGCCAACAGTGCTACATCCTCATCCTGCTCAACTGGCTTGGCTGCCCCAAGCTGACCTTTCCTGATCTCTGTCTGAATGCAATCATCCCAAAACCTCTCCCGTGTGGGAAGGGTCTCACGTGCACAAACCCCATCAGCAAAGTTCATCCATGAACGGGGGAGGCCATTCACTGCAATCCGCACCAACTCAATGGGTGGAATGGCCTCTCCAATCGCTGCCAACTCATCTCTCACATTAGTAATCTTGGTGAGATATCCAGCTGCACTATCATTGCCCATCTTAATGGTCTTCATCTTCTCCTTCAGGACCATTTTCCGGTTCTCATTGGTACTCTGGTAGAGATTGGACAATGCTGTCCACATCTCATGAACATTTCTCTTCCCTCTCACATGAGGAATGCAATGGTCTTTGATTCCGTCTAGAATCGGCCTCTTACCCTTGTTGTTCTTTTTATTATATGCTGCCAACTGAGTAGCATCAGTAGGCACATTCACAGGGTTCTGTGTGGTATGCACCATAATGTCCCAGACTTCTGCCTCCTCAAAGATACTCTGCATTCTCTCCTTCCAAATGTTGTAGTTGGAATGCCCATCCAACCTATCCTCCACCCTCAGTCCCAATGACATCCTGTTGTCCTAAAACTGAAAAATAGCACTGCTGTGGTAAAGATAAAAACTGTTGTTTGTGAAAAATCAGCTTGCTGGAATTTTCTGAGTGAAAAATCAGCAAGCTGTAATTTTCCTCCTTGCTGTCCCAAACTGCCCTTCAACACTCAAGCTCTGATACCATGTAGAAAATTCTAGTTTCCCACCCCGGTTTTCAGTTTTCGCCTTATTACTCCAAAATAATTAAATGCCCTTTCCCATATCCATACATTTAATAAACTGGAAAATAAATTTTGCTGAAAACACAAATTCTGGAAATTTTTCAGAATGCTGAAAATGCAGAAATAAAATAACAGCAGTAACAAACAGTCATTCAACACATCATAACTCGGTATTTTTGGTCAAGGTGACCCTGGAAAAACCCCCTACAACTCTTGGGGAAAACCAGTTCGAAAGCTCCTTCTTATTTCTGGAAAAATGCTTTTTACAGTGATAGAAATATTAATGAAATAAATAGCTCAATAAACGGACTTTTACAACTTATCTCTTTTATTGCTTAACCACCTTTCGGAAAAGCGTGAAAGCGGCAAATAGGAGCAGGCAATAAATGCTGTCTGATTTCTCGATTTTACGTGCAAATACTTGACCTTAAATGCTGGCAATACGTTTGCCCTAAAAAGCGTCTGTTGTCAAATCTGTTTATGCGATTTAAAGAAATGCATGCGAAGTCTGACAATACAGCGTACAACCTCACGCAAATCTGCTCCCTCATCGTACAATCTGCGATTACCTGCTGCATCTGCTGTCTGTTTGTATGCGGCTGCTGTACGGCCCTTCTTCCTCAAAATCGTGCCAAAAATCTGCCTTGCTGTGTGCTAAAGCTGCTGAACTGTCTTGCTGAAAATGTCTTGCTGAAATGCTGCCTTGGAATGTGTGCCAAGCTGCTGCCTCCTTCTCCTCACTGCCCAGAAATCTCCCTTGCTCTCTTTCTCTCCTTCTCCCAATCTGCTCATGAAAGAATGAATGACCTTTTCCTCATTTTCCTCCTTTAATCTAACCCTAAGTGACTTTTGGGGAATCCCTAAATCCAATGGCTGAGATAGATTGAGATCTAGGGCTGAGATTAAATGCTCATTTAAATCTCACTTTCTATTTTTTAATTCACCCCACTTTAATAAAGACCCACTTAGTCATTTATTTCCGAAGTCACTTTTCCTTTCTAATTTTACATTGACTTTATTAAAGTCACTTTAAAATTAGACTTTAGTAACTTTATCACTTAAAGTCACTTTTAAATTAGACTTTAGTAACTTTATCACTTAAAGTCACTTTAGTAACTTTATCACTTAAGTCACTTTTAAATTAGATTTAACTTTATAAAAAATTATAAAGTTACTTTAGGAGAAAAAATTAAATTCTTTTGGACACTTTTCCCTAGGCCAAAGATCAAAGCCTTAGGGAACCACCTGTCCTCTGGTACCAAATTTCAACATCCCTTCTGTGCTGAAAGTTCAAGTATAGATATGATTGAAGAGTACATTTCTATTGGAGAAAAAATATATTCATAATCAATTCCCTCCACTAGAGAGATCCCTTTGGCCACAAATATGGCCTTATGTTTCTCCACACTCACATCTTCTGCGTGCTTCACCTTATAGATCCACCTAGATCCTACAACTGACTTGTCCTCTGGTCTTGGGACAACTCCCCATGCACTGTTCTTGATAATGGAGTCATACTCCTCTACCATGGCATCAACCAATAATGGTTTTTGCACTACTTCCTCGAATGAGGATGGATTAATCTCTATACTCTCTCTCATAATGATCCAGGAGGATCCTCTAGTTGCTCCAAGTTCAAAGGGTTCAATTGTTTCCAAAAATAACACCAAAAGGTAGAGTCCATCATTATGAATCCAACAGTGGTTTCAGTTTCCCATTTGGCCTTCGGATGGAGAAGAAATTTTTTGTTGAATTTTGATGTGCCAAGGTGCATAAGGTGGTTACAGATCTATGGTTATGGTTTCAAATACATGGGTGCAATTTTAAATATCACAAACCATATATATACCTAAGTTCAAAATACAAAGTGGGTGAAATATAAAACAACAACGCATATTTTTAAACTATGGTTTCAAAACCATATGGCATAAAAATTATTAAAAGTTGGAGCGGAATTATTATCATTGTTAAACCCTAAGGTATAAACCTATGGTGAGAAACAAAACATGGTGCATATATATAACACCATATAACCAAATTTTGAAGGATGGAGTTAAGACGCAGCTCATGGTGGAGGTATGTAACCACACGGAGTCAAGAGCATATATGTGCCATGTGTCACATTTATGTGGAAACTTATCCAAACAATGCAAAGTTATCAGCGCCTAAGTCACAGGAGTTGAGTCACCATGCCACATCGAGTGGTTGTCGTCACCGTCAGAGATGGTAAACCAAACTCATATTCGATTTTCCATGTGGTATGGTTTGATAGTGCCAAAGGGTTAAATACTTAGGTTAATTAAACTTTGGATTGATATATATTAAATCTGCAAATAAGTTTGTTAGCGTTGGTCAATACAAAAGGTTTATTAATATAGTTTTTAAAAGCTATATTCAGTACATGCCAAAGCACGAGACTTCTTATTTAGCCACCATGTGTATTGTTAAAACCAACCAAACAGTTTGCCAAAGATAGCTCAGGTGGTTCGACCCTCGAACTTGCCCAGGGTGATTATAAAAGTTTTCCATTGCACCAGTGCTGGAGGAGTTGAATTATGAGCTGCAGAACAACCTTTTGTATATGACAGCAAATTCTCTTTTGGGCGTATTTTGGTCATCTTTGAACCAAATTGGGAACAGAGACATGCGTTGGAAAGCTGAGAAAGAGGGATTTCTTTCTACAGTAACCAACAGTTCTTGTGTGCACAGTTAAGCTGGTGAAGTCTCTTTTAAATAAACTCTTTGGATCATTTCCTAATAAAATATACGCCCACTTGGAAGCAGACCTAGAGACGTATTCCAGGATGGACGAACTCCGTAATCAATGTTTGATGTGTTTGCGTATTTCTTTGCTACTGTTATTCTTCATTTTATTTGTCTAAGTTTATTTTTAGGGAATAAAAATAGCTTATTTTCCTTCATTCATTCACATAAATGCTTGCTTAGTCAATTGTGCAAATAATCAATCTTGTAGATTTCATATCACATAAGAGCCATGTAGCTAATGTACTGATCTAGGGACTTCCTCTACCTGCGTTGTGATGTGGGTGCTCCCGCATTCTCTCTACCATCAAGCATCAACATGTCAACCTCTCTGGTGCACTTCCTTCCATCTATGGATGTCTCTGCATGAGTGGGTGCTTCCACTCTCTGTTACTCTTCTTGTGGTTGCTCCACATATTGAGGTTATTCTTTTAGAGATAAGAGCTCCTCAATTGCATTCAAATGAAGCTCCCTCTCAAGGTAAATTTACGTGGAATTCTCTTCATCAAATTTCACATCTCTACAAACCACTATCATCCTGTGAGATGGTAGGTACACCCAATAGTTGTGAGGTGTATCCGTTTACCCCACAAATATTCCCAACTCAGTTGTTGGTTCTAGATTTTTCAATGCATATTTGGTTACATGACAATAGAATGATGAACTAAAAATACTGAAATGAACCACACCTAGCTTCTTACCTGAAAAATATTCCTCTGGTGTACTCATCCCGAGAATACGATGAGGAATTTTGTTCTGCAAAAATACTATTGTGTTGTATGCTTCATCCCACAAGTGCAATGGTAGGCCCTAATCATGCAACATCACTCATGCTGCTCCCACAATAGTTTTGTATTTCATTCTACAACCCCATTACGTTGTGGGTTATGAGGTGTTATCAATTCCCATTGAATTCCTTCTAAAGCACAAAAGTTCCTGAATTCATTCGACACATATTCTCCACCGTTGTTGATCCTAAGAGCCTTCACCTTTTTTCCTATGTATTTCTTGACAAGTTCTTTGAACTCAAAAATTTCTTAGAACACTTGATTATTCTTCTGCATGAAGAATATCCAACACTTGTGTGAAAAATTATATACAAAATTCACATAGTATCCATGTTTCACTGTGGAGGCTGTCGAGAACAGTCCACACACATATGAGTGAACTCTTTCAAGGATCGCCTTCTCTCTACTGTCCTTATCATGAAAGGTGGATTTGGTGTACTTACCCAATGTACACCCTTTGCATGTATATTTGTGCTCAAGTGCACCCTTGGGAAGTCATGTAGAAATATGTTGCATGACCATGGTGTAGATGGCCCAATAATCTATGCCATAACTCAACGATGTCTTGACTCTGTAGCTTCTCTAATTTTGTTCTTAAGGCAACACAATATTCTACATCCAATCTGTAGAGGTTATTTACCTAAACCTCAATCTTCTTCACCTGTCCCGTGGCTTTGTGATGAAGGAATGCCTTTCCTTTGCTAAATATCACATCGTAGCCATGGTCTTCCAACATAGCAACTGAAACAAATTTATTCTTCAAACCTATAACATACATGACATATTTTAATGTGAGAGGAGAACCATACTCCCTCTAAAAGGTAAAATTACCGATGACGGTTGCACTATACCTCCCATCATCTCCCATATTGATGTGCATCTAGAGGTCCTTCTCCTCCATGTTGTTGAAGAATTCTTTATTTCCGGTCAGATGGAATGAGACTCAACTATTTGTGTACCACACAAAACCCATTACCGATGACACCATGCATGTGATGGAGTGAAGTCCAACTCAAATTTTGAAGAAATAGATTCACCTTCCACTCCTCATGAGGGATTATTATCAGCCTTATTGTGCAGAAACTTCATGGCATAATGTCCGAGCTCATGACAGTGAAAACATTTAATCTTCGACAAGTCCTTCTTCTTTCCTTCCAAACCAGATTCTGATTTCGAATGGGATTCCTTCCCTTTCCCTTTCTTTGCCTTTCTAGCCAAGGCACAATTCTCCTCATCATCATTCTTTGATGAGGATCCATCTCTGGTGTTCTGTCGAATCTCTTATTTTACCAAGTTAGACCACAATCGCTCCCACTCTAGTAGTTTATCCCTCCCATTAAACAAATCCTGGTAGTTGTGCCAACTCTTGGGAAAGCCTAGAAGTTCTAGGCTCACCAAATCATCCTCGGAAACTGTAACACCAAAAATTCCAAGCTCATCCTGACATTGGGTGAACTTTTTCAAGTATTTTGGTATTGTGTCGCCCTTCTCCATCTTGATTTTCCTGAGCTTTTCCTTCAGTGCCACATTCATGTGGTCATTGTTGTTATGAAAAAAAAATTCTAAGGTCTTCCACATAACATATGGAGTTTCCTTTCCATGGAGATTCAAGACAATATGATCTTGAACTCCTTCCAATAGAATCCTTCTTTTATTCGCTACATTCTTCTTCCATGCTACTAGATCTTGAGCATCTTTTGATGGACGCTAAGGAATATCACTGTCTATGAAATCCTTTAGACCATTTCTTTCCAACATTGCTTACATAATGTCCTTCCAAGCTATGTAATTCAAACTACCCTCAAGGGCATATTCGAGTCGCAATCCACAGAATGACATCCTGATCCTGTTGTTGGTCCTAAACAGTAGATCTACAAATTCAGTTCACCTGCTCAAGAAAAAATCACATTCTTATCTTCTATAGTGATTCTTGACCTAATACCATGCATAAAATCCCCATAGATTCAACTGATCTTGTAATATGCTAAAACAAAATACTTGAATCTACTCTACAAATTGTATAATCAAACCAATTATGATCACATAATCACATTAACAAGAAAGAGAAAAAAATTCAATCATACAACATAAATATTTATCTTGGAAATCCTCATCTAAAAACCCCGTTATCTATATATTAAATAATCCAAATAATATGAGAATATTACAATGAGTTTTCTCTTCTTGAGAAACCTCTGCATTATTTCTATCTGTCTCAATGATTCCTAGGCAAGCTTGGTTCAATACTTAACCAATTTCTTGGCCTCGGGAATCCATATTTCCTTCATTGTTTCCTTGGGTAATTAGGCCCTATTAACAAGTAAATTACCCAATAATTATTGCATAATACATCAGGGCTCTTCTTCTGACTCCATGCACCACCTGTACAATTGGATGATTATACAACTGATAGTACATTTCCCTTGAACTCCAATATCAACTGGGTCTTTCTCGGATTTGACATGCATGAACTATTTATGAGTGAATTATCAATTATTTGATTAATCATTGCATGTGAATTAAATATAATTTTCACACTTTGGCCTCTCTCCAATTCCTCCATCAGTTAGAACTAGTTAAACTAACTTTAACTCAGATAAACCAAGTTATTTTATTACAACTCAAAATAAACTCACCCAGGGCTACTATTATGTAGGAGATGCTTTACATGCCTCCAATTTAACCCTCATCTCAAATTAATTGAACCAACTAAGCCATTCTAACTTATTTAACTCGTACAATATGTCATGTGATGCGGAATTACAATTTTATTCTAATTTAATCAAAGGAAATTAAATTAAAATCCTTTTCTTGTTGCCATTTGCAACAATTACACAAAGAAAAACAAAATATTTATGGAGATTGTCCCACACATACGGTGTGAAAATGGCATGCACAACATATAATTATTTATATAAATGATGTAACTCAATGAAAAAGACATCTCGGGGCTTGCCTTGCATGTGTGCTGATTTGGTTTGGAAATTCATGAGTGGGGCTTGTTGTCATTGATAATCTTTGACTATCATTTGATGAAATCAAGGCTTGAATTATAACTTAGATATTAAGCCTTTTTAATACGGGAGAGCTCCTTTTTAAGGTGCAACTTCGTCCTTTGAATATTCCACAAATTTGATTTTAAATACCCTCATCACTTCAGAATTTGAACCCAATATTGTGGCCTTGGAAGTTTTTTCTACAACATATTTGCTCCAACTAGGGACAATGATTTGCCTACAAAGGGCTGAGAATCGCAGGCCAGTAGCCTCTGTTAGGCATGGAGTCAAAACTCAAGTCTGGAATATGAAATCTCTCAAAATTGGTTTCAACTGGGACTTCTCAAAATTGGTTTCAACTGGGACTGCTTTCCTTATTCAACAACTGAAAAACTGCAACTAAAAAACTGGTTGAAAATAAAATTCTCATTGATTGAGCTTATTTATATACAACTCCTATCTATAAACATGGTTGAATCCACTCAAGTGAAATCTACTTTCTAGTGGTACCAGGCTAACATCTGAGTGCTGGACCTTATGCCTTTGTGTTGCTAGAAACTAAAAATAAGAACATACATGCACCACATGAAATCTTCAAATAAAATATTTGATACAACCAGAGAAAGATGCGATGTAGTCAACTACTAGAACATAACATTGATGAGAAAAAATTGTAGCTTCCTCCTTTTCTTGAACAGTTTCCAAAAAGAACATTTTTGGAAAAGGATGCCACCGACAATTCTTGACTCTTAAGTTTGGGCCTTTCTTAAAAAGGTTGTTGCTGGACATTTTCTTCCCATTTTCGAGTAAACAAAACTTCTTTAAAATCCACAAGAGAGTCTTCCTCTTTTGAACCGCGTGTATCATAAATGGGAGAATATTCTGAGCAACCAAAACCCTCACCTGAAAGATAAGTATCATAAACAAGAGCACCATAAAAATATACAAAATATGACCTTCGAGGGTTTGTCTACGGCTCAATTAGGTCTTCTTTTCCTGAAAATAAGTTATCAGTAAATAATGCAAAGGTTTCCATTTAGAACCCAGAAAAATAAAACCCAAAGTGTAGTAGATAGGTGAAGATAAACAACCAAATGGTGAGTCTTGTCACCTTCAAGAATCAACCCCAAATTTTCATGAAACCCAAGGAGATTTTTTCTAATATATTCTCTAGCAGCGGCGCTAATTTGATGTTGTTTCCCTAGAGACAATTCTTGGTTGTAAGGGAACTAATACTCAAGACATCTAAATATTGATGAAAAACTATTCAAATTTGTGGCTGAAGGGACAAGCCATGAGGACTTGCAACAAAGCTTCTAATATGAAACCCTAGCTTTCAAAATAGAATGACCAGTCACAGGACCTTGGATTGAAGGAGTGGTTTGAAGAGAAATATAGGACAAAGTTTAAATTATGCACTTAAAAATATGAATCTAAACTTCTGCAGAAATAACAATGGAACACTGAGAAAAGGTGGATGAATTTCCCATATTTGGAACACTTCGTTAAGGATTTCTATTTTAAATAACATAAGTACAATTAATTAAATTCATGAAAAAATAAACTAAAACAACCAACAAACAACCAACTGCATCTTACATTATCCTACATTATCCAAAAGAGCAAAAACAAATATGAAAAAGTAAACACGAGGAAAACAATTGTTGCAATTAAAGCTAAAGCTAGAATAAAACTTCTTTATATTCTTTGATTTCAGAGAGATTTTATGATGACAAGAGAATCATGGCTCAACACTTTGAACCCTCCAAGATTTCACTTTCGGACATTTATTTCCCACTCCCAACCGAATTGTTTCTAATCAGTGATAAAACTAATTCCCAAACAATTACGGAACTGTCTATTTCTAAAATGATAAAGTTTCAATAATAATATTATATTATATATTATATAAATAATATATATAATATTCTCAAATCTCACTTATAATTTTTTTACAATATGCCACTTTGGATTTTGGTTGGACTCATATTACATTTAATAAATTTAAGCGTAAGTAATAGGGGTGGAACCAAATCATTGACAACTGTGTTAGTTAGAGAAGAAAATGGTGGAAATGGATGGCGAGCCTTATTTCAGCTGCCATAGGCCCATTAATGCGGCCCAGGCAGCTGTTGCTCGCCGTTGGATTAAAGCACACGATCATCCTGGGGCGGGCATCAGCTGCCTGGGCCGCATTAATGGGCGTATGGCAGCTGAAATAAGGCTCGCCGAAATGGATGGCATGTGGGTCTGATTGTTGTCACGCACACGTAATCAATCCAAAACCTATAAACGGAAGAAGCTAACTCTGCGACAAACCGGAGGTTGATTTGACAGCCTCCGGCGTGACCTTCTCCCGCACGGCAAATCATAAAAACACGATTTTCTCGGGCAGTCCGTTTCCGGTATAAACAAAATTTTCAATTTAACGCCGTCAACGATTTTGCATGCACCATGCCATGTCGTTCATGCATCACGATGGAAATTTGAATTTTGAAATTCAAACTTGCCCTTCTTTATTTTAAACTTTTATTTCACCCACTGTAAATACACACGGAAACTTTTATTTAACAGTGTGTAAATACACAGGGAATGACGGCAAAATCGGGCATCAATATTGTTTATATTGCAGCACAACGGGAAAATAAGAATGAGAGTGATATTGTATGATAGAAGGCATTCACTCGGCTTCTGAAAAGGTTGTTGTTTGTCGTGTCCATCAAAAATTTATAAATAAACCCATTTTTTTATAATGCACTGTGTTTGGGTTCATTGGATCACCTGACAACGACTCCGAATTTAATGTGTCTCTCTGCTTTTTAATTCCGTGTATGATACGAGATTATTCATCTTTATTGATGAAATCAAGTAATTGGAAAAAAAAAAAAATTTGTTAAATCACAAATTTTGGGGAAACTTCAAGCATTCGTGTGACACAAAACTATAGACTTGATTGTATTTTTTAGTTGGAAGCTTATAAGCAGGTGCAAGCAAAAGATATCTGGAAAATCCTGGGTGTAGAAAAGTTCACACTTACCTCTATCTCCGAGTGTAAATGCGGTAAATTATGAAATTTGCTATCAGCAAGTTATTTTGCTTATCAGTATAATGAATTTCGATGAGCGACTAAACTATTGAGGGGAAGCTTGATCATTTAGACAAATTTAGTCATGGAAAAAGTTAAAAACTTTTCATGAAAAGATATCTGGCAAATCCTAGGTGCAGAAAAGTTCACACTTACCTCTATCTCCGAGTGTTTTGATGTAATATTATTGAACTTTTTTCATGAAAAGATATCTGGCAAATCCTGGGTGCAGAAAAGTTCACACTTGCCTCTATCTCCGAGTGTTTTGATGTAATATTATTTAACTTAAAATTGTAATAGACTATAAAGTTGTCTTTTTTATGAAGAAAATTTGGGCATACATATGGCTATTATAAGGGCGATGTTGGTGCAATGAACAAATGCCACTTGTTTTGATAATTCCCATTGCCATGAAATCTTGTGAGTAGAACATATTTATCCTAGGAAATATCGACACAATGGTGTTATGATGTAATATTATTGAACTTAAAATTGTAATAGACTCTAAATTTGTCTTTTCTATGAAGCAAATTTGTATTTTTTTTATTCATTCATGTAGGATTTTTTTTATATGGTTTACAAAGTAAGTGTCCGACTAAAGCTAAAGTGAAAGTTTGAAAACTAAAATTCCACATTATTATACATGTACTTAATGGTGTAATATATTAAATTATAATTTAAGAAAGATTTGCAACACTATGAATTTGATCATGAGTTAAGATGGATACACCATAATTGCATCACCATAAACTTATCTCTTTTTTTCCAAAGAAAAAATCCATTTATTGATTTTATAGCAGGTTACATAGTAAATGTAAAAGCATTCGAGAGAACTACATTTTCCTTTTTTTATGAAGGAAAAACAATGTAGTTGCCACTGGGAAGGGAGATATTCTGTCAATCCTCCCAGCTTTGTCCAAAAAAACAAAAAGCAACAAAAATTCCACTTTTGTATCGTCTTCTTTCAGCCCCCCAGTCTTCCACTATGATGTGGGAAACTGAAACAGAGGTGAAAATAGACCCTGTTTGTAGATATCATCATCATGACTTTGATCATGACTGTAAATGGGTGGTAGAAACCATTCCCAAGTTACCTGTTTTTTAACAGTATACATATTTTAAATACCACAAGTCTCTCGAATCTCCTCAGTGAGGAAAACAATCTGAAACAAAGACTCAAGTTTTAGAAACCTTAAGTATCATACCTGAAATAAAGAAACAAAAACTGGAAATTAAAACAGAGTAGCATGTGAGTAGGAAGGGAGTAGTTCTTAGTGGCCAAAAAGAGGTGGATCAATCCCTCAGACCTTCCCACCCTCGACTGCTGCAACAACCCATTTCCCCAAATCTTGTTTGGCACCTTCCTTAGATAAGATGTCTACTGCATGATTTCGTTCCCTGTAGATGTGACAAACAGTTATCTGGTTAAATAAAAATTTAACAGTGAAAACCTCCTCAAGTAAAGTAGATAAAAAGAAATTTTGACATCTCTGTGTTCCATTAAAAAATTTGATGATGTTCATAGAGTCCCCAAATATGTGGACATCTCTTATCCCTAGAAAAGAGAGCCAGTGTAGCAGATGATGAAGAGATTTTAATTCAGCAAAGTTATTAGTTCGTTGGCCCAGCCCTATAGATTCTTTCAAGATTTTCCCAGAGGGATCATGAATGACTAGACCCGTTCCACACCTATTCTGTGGATCAGAAGCCCCATCGAAATTGGCCCATGGAATGTCCCCTCTAATGTTCTCCTGAAAAATAACTCTGGCTTGTGGTGGGGTAGCCAGTAGGGGTATGAATTCAAAGATGGACGTGCTCTCTACTGCAAGGCGGGAGATAGGGAATAGGGTGTCTTGAAAGATACTTCTATTTCTTGCAATCCAAGTCCCCCTGGCGATAAGGAGAGGGATATTTCTAACTCTATCATCTGGAGAGGCTTGCCATCACAGCTCCCAAGGAGTTCCCACATCAGCAACCTCCCATCGCTGTGACATATTAAGGAGCCTTAGAGTCTCTGACCAGAGCTGCTTGTTGAAAGGGCAGGAGAGGAAGAGGTGATGCAACGACTCCAGGCTAGATTTACATAGAGTGCACCAGCCTGGCCCTATCTTCCCCCTACGCTAAAGAAAGTCCCAAGCGGGAACCTTTTTCTGAAGGATACACCAAAAGAAAATCTTGCTTTTTGTCGGGACCTTCAGAAGCCACAAGGGCTTATACCACCATTTAGGTTCTCCCCAAACTTTATGAGCCATTAGCCACTGATAACCAAACTTTGGGGAGAAACAACCCGATGGAGCATGGACCCACTTCAATTCATCCTGTCTATCATGGAGCCTAACGTTAGAATGTTGGAGATCATTTAAGAACCCCTGCCACTCCTCCTGCCATCTACCCTCCAACTGAAGTGCTTCCCTAGAAAGCCACTCTTGCCTCCAGATCGTAGATTGGCACTGATTTGCAACATGATTTAAGGTGTTGATCCCATGATGATTCAGATAGTCTATGAGTTCAAGAGTGAGGGCAAATATCTCCGAGCATCCTACCTAGGGGTCACGACCAATCCAAATTTGAGGTCCATCCCCTATGTGCCATGCCAGACCCTGTTCAATTATTTTATTCGACATTACCAAAGCTTTCCAAACGATGGATGCGTTCTTTGCATTCTTATTCATCTTACGCTTCTATTCCAGAAGTGACACAGGATCAATATATTTGCACCTAATTACTGAGGTCCAAATATTTCCTTAGTTATGAGACGCCAGCCTAACTTAGCAGCTAGAGAGGCTGTGAAAGAAGGGAGCTCCTTGATGCCCCATCCTCCCCATGATTTTGGGTGGGAAATATTATCCAAAGCCACCCAAGGCATCACCTTTTCCTCCTTTGAGCCTGCCCATAGGAAGCAGTTGCAGATTTTGTTGATAGTAGACATAGTGCTTTTAGGGACCCATGAGAGGGCAACCCAATAAACAAGAATGGTCAAGGCAACAGATTTGATCCACACCAACCTCCTAGCTTTGGACAACCATTTGTAGCTCCAATGTTTCATTCAAGTCTCTATCTTAGCAATTAGCCAGTGCCAATCCCGAATTCGATAGGAGTCTGGTTTTAAGAAAAAGCCCAAATAATTAAAGGGTTCATTTAGGGTTTTAGATTCAAACTGCATAATGTCTAAAACTATGACCAATTCAGAATTTGATAATCCAGCAGTTGTAACTGTAGATTTCTGACGGTTTATGCTTAGCCCAGTAGCCTTAAGGAAAAGGTCCAAGATGTCTTGGATATGTCTGATATCTTCCAGGCTGCCATTGATAAAAAGGATAATGTCATCAACAAAGAGAAGGTGGGTAACAGTTTGATTTATTGCTGTTGGAAATATTGTCATTGATGGCAAAGGAGCACAAAGGAGCAACACCTGAACTATCACTAAGGCAAAGGAGAAGAGAAGAACTGACAATCAGGCAAAGGAGCAGATCAGGAAATAATGCAGTAAGAAAGCATCAATATTGTTTAAACAATGAATAAAGGTTTGATATGGTGGTTCTACATACAATTGAGAAGTTCAATGTAAATGTGAGACAGGGTCTATAATGTGATAAAATCTGTCAAGGGGTTTGATATGATGAATTCCATAGTAGAGTTTGAATGGGAATTCGAATCATCATTGATCACAAATTGGAATCAGTGCTTCTGTGCTTGATTCCCATCGTCTGATTTCCTCCTCTGGTTGCTTACGCCACTACGGGGGCATCTCAGGCACCATGGGTTCCTCGGCGTGGTGCTACCGCAGTGATCCTGGGCCGTCGATCTCAGTCAATCGTGCCTTCATCATGGTCAACTATGGAGGCACCCTGCATGTTAAACCCAGCGCTAAAAGTGCCCGCGGGTTGAGCCCTTTGCTTAGTGCTTAATGTGATAACGTTAAGAGAGCGACACGTGGCAAGCGGAAGAATATCAAAAACAGAGAAGCAGAGAAATATTATATAGTGAAGGGAAGCACAAAGGAATGAAGCAGTAAAGTACAGTCGTTGAACCAATGAGATTAACGGACGAGATTAAGGGAGATAGATGGCTAGGATTAAGTTGCGTAGGTTAAAGTCAACGGAAGAATGGAACCATGGAATGGGTTTGTAAACCAACCGGTGGTTTTCACATGGCATAAAGATGGTAAGTGGTAAATCCTTGAGCAAGTGTGATAGTGCTTAGGAGGTGACACGTCACAAATAAAATCCACCTATTTCGCATAGGTTGGGAAACGTTAAATGGAATGCAACTTTATTTGCGATAGCCGTCGGATGGCGGAGTTAAAGAACGATGAAGAGCGATGGCTGTTCGATTTGTGTAGGTTTGAAATAGTTAAATATCATGCAAGTTAAGATGCGATAGCCGCTGGATGGATGAGTAAAGATGCGATGAATTGATAACCGTTGGATTGGGATGAAAGATTGAAGGTGGAGATTTGAAGCGTTGAGTGAGCATCGAGATATGTGCAAGGCATGTAAATCTTCGGCAAAGGTAAGTTGAATAAATTTGTGGGACCAGTTATGTTATATGTTAACATTTATATTAAACCTTTGGGTTTTCTTCTACCAAATTTGAATTCATAAGAGTGAATGTCATGAACGGATATGATATTATGTTGGCACTTTGGTACGTTTAACCAAAGTCGGTTTCATAAATACAAATGTCAAGTAAGTCAAACGAAAAGTGAAACCATGGGCCAATAGCGCAGAGGAATGGTAATTGGTCTTGGAAACCAGCAAGTGGTTTTCACGTAGGTTGAAAGCTGTAAGCGGTAATGGCTGAAGACCATGCGATATACCTCCAGAAGCAACACGTGGCATATAAAAACCGCCTATTTCACATAGGTTTGAAACCGTTAATGGTCACGCATCTTGAAATGCGATTATCGTTAGATTGATGGATGGGCAGTGATCGACAGTAAAGGTGTAAAGGTGCGTTGTGGGTCCAGATTTATTAAGGAGCAATGATATATGTGAAGAGAAAGGTAAGTCACGATGAAGCGATAATTGTTGGATCACGGAGTAAATATCTACGGTGGCAATTAAATGTGCAAAGCTATAAGCAGGAAGGCAGAAAGGTGAGTATTAAGTTGTGGGCCCGAAGATTAATATTATGTTGACATTTTTGGTTTTTAACCAAAGTCGAATTATAGATTCGATATTCATAAAGTGGAATTTTATTATGGTTTATACCATAGGTTATGTAAGCGAAATAGCTTCCGCATATGAAGTTACTACTGTTTGGGGTCTTTAATATTGAGATGTGCATTGTATATATGCAAAGTGCGGGTGAACACAGCACAAAAGACGTAGGTAATGGAAGAAACAGGGTAGTTATGCAGCAGAGCTGGAATAAAATGGTAGAAATAGGAAGGACACAAGGACAACAAGCAGAAGAGGCCAAACACACACCAAAGTAAGAAATTGATGGATTGAGTAAATAATTGTGTATAACTAAAAATGTATTATTAATTTTTATATTGTTTGTGATGCAAAGGCAAGTCTCCATAGGCATAGGGAAAAATCTAATGAGTGTTGAAATGATTATTTCTGTATTTTTGGTTGATGTAATAACCTGAATTGAAGTGTGAGGAATCAAATGGGTGGAAGG
This sequence comes from Pinus albicaulis, assembly GCA_034641835.2. Classification (NCBI taxonomy): domain Eukaryota; kingdom Viridiplantae; phylum Streptophyta; class Pinopsida; order Pinales; family Pinaceae; genus Pinus; species Pinus albicaulis. The sequence continues at coordinate 164,760,494 of CM076571.1, read as the reverse complement.
CATAGAGTCAGGCATGTTCACTTCAAATTATCTGTAGAATGCAAACATTCATGTAGTTATCTATATAAAACATGTAATATCAGTGTGCATAGGGGAGTGAGAGAGAACAACATGGAAAAAGGGGAGTGAAGGAATAAGAAAGGAAAAGAGTAGATAGAGAAGCTGTGTAGATCCAGAGATGAGATAAGGTAGATATGAAGGCTGGAGGACAGCAGTGTAGAAGGAATAGAACAGAGCTGATATCTAGGTAAACTAGCATGTGTTTTCATATTAGTATGAGGAAGTTGGTGCTTCCATATGAAGTTGTAGCTTGATAGATGTCCAGTTGTAGCTAGCTAAGGTAGGATCCTGCTGTGGGTTGTAGCCTGCAGAAAATAGATGGGAGTTGGAGCTTCCTTGCAAGTTGTAGCTTGCAAAATTGAGGTAGTAGCCTCCTGTAGGTTGGAGCCTACAGAAAATCAGTTGTGAGAGGGAGTTGGAGCTTGCCTTTGCATCACAACAGTAATAAGATGTGGTTTTCTCCCTTATGGGTTTCCACTTATATCTGTTGTCCATATGCATGATGATTATGTGTTAATGTTCTGTATTTAATCTGCTTAATACTTGCTGCACACATATTAAGATTTTTATTTCATTATATATTAAGTTTATCATGAAATGAAGATGTAAATAAGTGTAAAAGAAAGTTTTAAAATACCATGAATGTGTTAAACCGATTCACCCCCCCTCTCAGTTTAAACTAAGGGTTTAACAATTGCAACTTAAATCCCTTTAAGAGTTCCCCTACGCTTTGCCTCATGAATCATCAAGCTAAGACCTTCCGCAACTAGGAGAAAAAGCAAGGGGGATAGGGGACATCCTTGCCGGAGACCTCTTTGGACATTGAAAAAATTTGATGATGCGCCATTGATAAAAACTGCAATACTAGAGGAGGTGATACATCCCATGACCCAGTTGATGAAGTACCATAAACTTACCTTACATGAAATTAATTTTCGTTTTTCTAACATAATTTAAATCAAATTTGGTGTAATTTTTCTCTTATTTTATTTTCTTAAAAATTTAATCCTATTGTTATTCCATCTTGATATAGTAAACCAAATAGGGAACATCTCAATATGAGCATTCCCACAATTTATTTCTCACTTCTGAATTATTTTTCTAGTTCCCTCAAGAACTTAGTTTGTGTTATTAGATATCATACAATGTGAACTTCATATGCCACTACTTTCCCATATATTCGCCCCTATATACCTCTTTGTATTATCTCGTGGACTCAAAGCTGTTTAGATACCTGCTCAGTAATATAGATAAACTCATTGAGTAATTTTTGCTTGTAAATATGGGAATATATATTATTTTATGACATCTTTGGAGTTTTTTTAAGCTCGAATGGGTTGTTGTCTATTGATAACTTTTTGACATATAACACTTCTTTTATATCGGTGATATGAACCACTGAATATTCAGGACCTTAGATTCAATCAATATTGAGATATTAGGAGAACAAGCTATATTTGCAGAACACTTTATTAGAACCCCAATATTTAAGTTACTTTCCAACAAATATTATATTGAGAAGCTCCGTCAATTGATGACGATGACACCAGGATATCAACACTTCCCCAAATTTAAAATAAAAAGAAATAGCTCACAAAATAGCTTTTCCATTTGGCAGAAGCGTAATATGGAATCACAATATTGGAAATCTGAGGTCGGGTGGAGAAGCCTCATATTAACTAAATGGAACCTTGTTTTCAAAATTTTAGATGTAGGTATGTTGAGAGCCTTAAGCCATGGGTGCTACACATGAGCACCACATGATTACGACAAGAGACCAAGGGATAAGGATATCATATACCATAGAAATGAGAAACCTCATTTTAACTTAAAAGGTTGATAAGTTGATATGTTGAGGGCTTTAGGCCATTGGGTGCATACCTGAGAACTATACAACTACGGAAGAGACCCAAATATACGACAACCCAAAATAATGTATTTTGTAAAGATTTTATGTTATAATCAAAATTGGGTTTTTCAATAAAATCACCAAGTTATTACCTTTTCTCCATTTTGCTAGTATGGTTTGATCTTGAGAGGGCCTACACCTTTGCCTCACTTCTCTATACATCAAACTTCATACATCCTCTACAGACTTCATATCTCTATGTATATTCACACCTTTTCTCCTTATATCACCTTTTCATGCTCGTTTCCTACCACTCACCACACATCAAATTTAATCAAGAAGCCACACATAAATAGCACTCATGCATCCTGGAAATTTCTAGTGATTTGGCACTTGAGGTTGGGCTGACATTATATTCTTGTTGGGTTTGATACTCCTTGGGTTGATACACACTTGGGTCCATTATTCCTTGGGTCCATATCCATCAACATCAATGGTTTCAAGGGGGGTTGGGTCCCCAAGTGGTTTTATAATTTTTGTGGAGGGGACCCAGACCCAATGATTGCTAGCTACGTACATTGAGGAATATATTTCCCAGTATTAATTGTGGACCCATCCCCTCTATTAAGTAGTGCTCAAGTTGAGAGGGTTTTGGACTCCATACAACTCATAGATCTATCATGCCTCCCCTTGGCTTTCATATCAATGACAACATTATTCAACAATGTTTGAGGAAGATGAGCCTGAAGATAATTCGAAGCAATTTTGGTTCTTACTTTATAATTTAAAATATGTTTTCAATATCAATAGTATTCATGATAAAGCTTCTATCCCTTGTCATCATCATTGTGACTATCTCTAATGTGATTATGTGATTTTTAGTAACATCTAAACTTAATCCCACAAATAAGACCAAATACTACCCATATCAAGGGTAGTATTTCACATCCTTGATGATTATGGTCACTTTCAAAAAATTATTATGGGCACTTCCACACCTCGACCAGGAATATAAAATTGGAGGCACTTCGACTTTTCATAAAACAATTCATGGAAAGGGAAGGAGACTACATGACAGAAAAAATGGATTTGTTCAACCTATTTCCAACCATGGTCAATGAAGAGGATACTGCTATGATGGATATCTGGAAAATATTGGGTGCAGAAAAGTTCACACTTACCTCTATCTCCGAGTGTAAATGCGTTAAATTATGAAATTTGCTAGAAACGAGTTATTTTACATATCGGTATAATAAATTTCGATGAGGGAATAAAACTATTGAGGCGAAGCTTGACCATTTAGACATATTTAGTCATGATTTTTTTTCATTAATTTAATAATGAGACTCAACATATGCAATGGTGGATAGGGGATCCTTATCCTAGATCAATCTATGGAATCTCTTTATTTGGTGCAAAATTTTTATATTGATGATAATTCTCCAGTACAAAACAAATAAATACTTAGAAACATTCCCTAATTTATCATCAAATAATAGATGTAAGCATGATGAATGTGTCATAAATTTTTCGAAATGATTGATGATGATCCTAGTTTTTTTTTTTATGTAGCTTTCATTCTCGTTCTCAATGCTCCAAGAAGAGACCTTCAAAGACACCAACACAAAAGTGATAAAATCATATGATACATAGTTGATCAACATAAACTATAATACAAGAAGGAATAGAGGAGAATTCTCTCATAACATAGACACCTAAGAGAGTGGATACCTCCTCCCAAATAGCAACTACAAAGGGATATTTTAAAAATATATGATTGCACTCCTCCGAATTTGCCCCACAAATTGAATATATGCGAGGGTCCATGAATCCATTCTTAAGCAGTCTATCCCATGTTATAATATTGTTATGAATAACTAACCATGTGAAGCATTTTATATTTAATGGGGGGTCCCAACTCCATAGTTAAGAAGTACAGTACGCATAGGGTAAAGAATGGATGTTTGGTGTAATATAGTCATATACTTATTTGGTAACAATCCTTCCCTTCACAATATGACCTCCCCATACCTGTAGATCCTATCAATGAGAGAAGGAGATACTAGTCTCACAAAGGAGGTTGCGATAGCCTTCCCATTCACCTTCCAAGAAATCTGGGATGTAAATCTACCAAGGCCAAGTAGGGACAATAAAAGGCATTCCACGACCCACCCAAAGGCATGCAAGAGAGTTAATCCCTTGCAGATTAAGGATATTGATGATTGGGGCCAAAAGGAGAAGACAACTAGGGATACCTTTAATTGTGTCCAACCCAACTTGTATTTACCAACCAACTCGCGAAGATTACTGCATAGCCACAGGATCACGTTCCTAAGGGTTCACCAGATAATCAATGCACATGAATTTGACGACGCCCATGCAACTACCCAAACCTCTAGCCCCTGATGTTGTATGTATTTTCCAAACATAATACTCTGCCACAACCCTCTTTCATTGACAACCCTCCAAAGGTTCATAACCAATAGAGCAAGGTTGAATCTCCTAAAGTCTAGAATTCCCCATACACCCATCTTGACAGGCCTAGAGATCGAACTTAAACCAATGAGGTGAATCTTTCTATGGAACATGGATTCCATTATGCGTATGATTTCCTAGGTCATACGGAATAGGTGCATCCAAAATACAAGAATGCCTTCTAATACCACCTCTCTCATGATGACCCCACCCCCAAGCATTAACCATTTGTGGTCCCAGCGGGTCAACATATTTTGAAATTTGGTGATGATCTATTCCTAGTCCCATATATAGTATTTGTAGGGTTTTAAATAACATCCCACTTGTACTTAAAACCCTCATACATGGGACATATTTTCACCCCAAATAATGAGGCTATCTCAACTATCTCCACCGAGGCCCCATCATCCAGAATTAACTCTCTATTTCCTTGTTGATGATCAACATGGAAGCTTTGCCAAAAAATCTCAAATATCGTGTAAAATGATTCCCACTAAGATATTTTAGCTACCCCAACGCATAGGACATCGTCCATGAACATAACGTGAGGAAATTTTCTATTTATTGAGATCCCACAACCAGAAATAGAGCTAGCCTCCTTCATGGCATTGATCCCTCTGTTGAAGGCATCCATGACAAGGATAAATAGTAGTGGGGATAACACACAACCTTGTCTAAGCCCCCTGTGGACTTTGAAAAATTAAATGGGCTCACCATTGATGAGAACTTCCATTGAAGCCATTGTGATGCAAGCCATGATCCATTGAAAATGTATATGCTAGAACCCAATTTTGTAAAAAATCATGGTGAGGAACTCCAAATCCACATAGTCATATGCCCAATTAAGATCAGTTTTCATAAGGAAATATTTTATCCTTCTTTTTTTAACCAAGTGAATGCTCTCTTGAGCTATAGCAACAACATCATGAATCCTCATGTTAGACAAGAAACCAAACTTCTCCATGGAAATATGAAGGCCCAATAATATTTTTGACTCTGTTAGCTAGGATCTTGGACATCATTCTATAAACAGAATTATATAAGGAGATAAGCCTATAGCCAGAGAAAAACAACGAGTTGTTTTTTTTTAGAATTAAAGTAAGGAAATTAGAGTTTATTGAACATGGAATTTTCCTAGAACACCTAACTTCCTCCTCCATACTAACAACCTAAGATCCCATAAGCTAAAAAAAATGCAGGAAAATAGGCCAACCATCAGGCCCTGGGCTCTTTTCCTTGGCCATATCCTTTAGGGCTTGAATAAAATCCTCTTTCAAGGTTGAAGTATCCATCATATTACTATCCTCTTCATTGACCATGGCTGGAAACAGGTTGGACAAATCCATTTTTTCTGTCATGTAGTCTCCTTCCCTTTCAATGAATTGTTTTCTAAAAAGTTGAAGTGCCTCCAATTTTATATCCTTGGCTGAGGTGTTGAAGTGCCCATAATAATCTTTTGGAAGTGCCGATATCCATCAAGGGTGTGAAATACTACCATTGATTTGGGTAGTATTTGGTCTTATTTGTGGGATTAATTTTAGATTCTACTAAAAGGCACATAATCACATTAGAGATAGTCACAATGATGATGACAAGGGATGGTGGCTTTATCATGAATATTATTGATATTGAAACCATATTTTAAATTATAAAGTAAGAACTAAAATTTCTTCTAATTATCTTAATGGTCATATTCCTCAAACATTATTGAATAATGTTTTCATTGATGTGAAAGCCAAGGGGGGGTGTGCTAGATCTATGGGTTGTATGGAGTCCAAAACCCGCTCAACTTGAGCACTACTTAATAGAGGGGATGGGTCCACAATTAATACTGAGCAATATATTGCTCAATGTACGTAGCTAGCAATCATTGTGTCTGGGTCCCCTCCCCAAAAATTATAAAACCACTTTGGGACCCAACCCTGCCCCCCAACCCCCCTTGAAACCATTGATGTTGATGGATATGGACCCAAGTGTGTATCAACCCAAGGAGTATCAAACCCAAACATAATATAATGTCAACCCAACCGTAAGTGCAAAATCAGTATAAATATCCAGGATGCATGAGTGTTATTTATGTGTGGTTTCTTGATTAAATTTGATGTGCGTTGAGTGGTAGAAAACGAGCATGAAAAGGTGATATAAGGAGAAAAGGAGTGAATATACATAGAGATCTGAAGTTTGAAGAGGATGTATGAAGTTTGATGTATAGAGAAGTGAAGCAAAGGTGTATGCACTGTCAAGATCAAACCATACTAGAAAAATGGAGAAAAGGTAATAACTTGGCGATTTTATTGAAAACCCCAATTTTGATTATAACATGAAATCTTTACAAAATACATTATTTTGGGTTGTCTTATCTTTCGGTCTCTTCCCTAGTGGTATAGTTCTTAGGTATGCACCCAATGGTCTAAAGCCCTCAACATATCAACTTATCGACCTTTTAAGTTAAAATGAGGTTTCTCTAGTATATAATATCCTTATCCCTTGGTCTCTTCTCTTAGTCATGTGGTGCTCATGTGTAGCACCCATGGCTTAAGGCTCTCAACATACCTACATCTAAAACTCTGATAACGAGGTTCCATTTAGTTACGATTAGGCTTCTCCACGCGACCTCAGATTTCCAATATCATGATTCCACATTATGGTTCCACCAAAGGGGAAAGCTATTTTGTGAGATTTTTATTTTTATTTTCAATTTGGAGAAGTGTTGATATCGTGGTGTCATCATCATCAATTGACAGAGCTTATCAATATAATATTTGCTAGAAAATAACTTAAATCTTGGGGTTAGAATGAAGTGTTCTCCAAATATAGCTTGTTCTCCTCATATCTCAATATTGATTGACTCTGAGGTCTTGGATAATCAGTGGTCCATATCACCGATATAAAAGAGGTGTTATATGTGAAAAAGCCATCAATAGACAACAACCCATTCGAGCTTTTAAAAACTCCAAATAGGTCATAAAATAATAGATATTCCTATATTTACAATAAAAAATTACTCAAGGAGTTTATCTATATTACTTAGCAGGTATCTAAACAATTAAGAACTATGAGTTGATGAGATACAAAGAGGTATATATATAGGGGCGAAGATATGGGGAATTAGTGGCGTATGAAGTTCACATTGTATGATATCTAATAACACAAACTAAGTTCTTGAGGGAACTAGAAAACTATTTGAGAATTGATAAATAAATTTTGGGAATGCTCATATCGAGATGTTCCCTATTTGGTTTAATATATCATGATGGAGTAGAAATAGGATTAACTTTGTAAGAAAATAAAATAAGAGAAAAATTACAACAAATTTGATTTAAATTAAGTTAGAAAAAATAAAATTAATTTCATGTAGGTAAGTTTATTCATGTTAGAAAAAACAAAATTAATTTCATGTAAGGTAAGTTTATTCATGTCTATGGCATGCCATGCAATTATGGTGTATCCATCTTAACTCATGATCAAATTCATAGTGTTGCAAATCTTTCCTATGTTATAATTTCAAAAAGAATTGCACCTATATTGAATTGACTCGATACTTCTAGCAACTTGATATATATATAAATGTGAGTTGTAATGTATTACACCATTTAGTCAGATGCTTACTTTGTAAACCATATAAAAAAAAATTCCTACGTGAATGAATAAAAAAAACTACAAATTTGCTTCATAGAAAAGACAACTTTAGAGTCTATTACAATTTTAAGTTCAATAATATTACATCAAAACACCAATGTGTCGATATTTCCTAGGATAAATATGTTCTACTCGCAAGGCTTCATGGTAATGGGAATTATGAAAACAAGTGCCATTTGTTCATTGCACTAACATCGCCCTTATAATAGCCATAAAGTATGTGTATGCCCAAATTTGCTTCAAAGAAAAGACAACTTTAGAGTCTATGCCCAAATTTGCTTCATAGAAAAGACAACTTTAGAGTCTATTACAATTTTAGGTTCAATAATATTACATCAATACACTCAGTGATAGAGCTAAGTGTGAACTTTTCTCACCGAGGATTTGCCAGATATATTTTCATGAAAAAAGTCCAATAATATTACATCAAAATACTCGGAGATAGAGGTAAGTGTGAACTTTTCTCCACCCAGGATTTGCCAGATATCTTTTCATGACTAAATTTGTCTAAATGATCAAGCTTCCCCTCAATAGTTTTAGTCGCTCATTGAAATTCATTATACTAACATGCAAAATAACTTGCTGATAGCAAATTTCATAATTTACCGCATTTACACTCGAGATAGAGCGAAGTGTGAAATTTTCTGCACCTAGGATTTTCCAGATATCTTTTGCTAGCACTTGCTTATAAGCTTCCAACTAAAAAATACAGTCGACTCTACAGTTTTATGTCACGCGAATGCTTGAAGTTTCGCCAGAATTTGTGATTTAACAATATTTTTGTTTTGTTTTCCAATTACTTGATTTTGTCAATTAAGATGAATAATCTAGTATCATACACGGAATTAAAAAAACAAAGAGACACATCAAATTCAGACTCGTTGTCAGGAGATCCAAGGAACCCAAACAGACGGCATTATAAAAAATGGTTTCATTTATAAATTTACGATGGACACGAGAAACTACAATTTTTCAGAAGCCAAGTGAATGCCTTTTATCATACAATATCACTTTCTTCTTCTGTTCCCGTTGTGCTGCAATATAAAAAATATTGATGCTCTATTGTTCAATCCACGTACTCCCATTACTATAGTCGACGGTCAAATAATTTGCGACCTGTGCAACAGTAGTGAGTTTTTGGGACCACGGAGCTCGTTGTTTTTGCGATGATCCCGTATTTTGGAGCTAGCCATACCTCAGAGTCCTGCACATTAGAGAAAGCAGATGAAAACAATAACATTAAATTGAGATGCAATGAGGTGTGGGGATAGATGAACGCTCGATAACGTAATCGAATAAGATAGCTGCAACGACTTACTTTTGTTTGTAAAAGTCCTTCTCCCAGTCTTGCCATCCTGCTGGGTAGATAATGTCCTCCATGTAAGTGTTAGCAAACACTACTTTGGAGCCCAGATAATTGGGCCATTTGCCCATTAACTTGCAATTTAAAAAGACGAAGCCTGTGTCTTCCGAGTAGGACATTCTCTTATGATCCGTAAATGCGCCAAAATATACAGGGATGGTATGTAGTTCGCAGCTCTGCCATCAACAAACAGAAAAGCATTGCATTAATATTTAGCAACTACCGAACTATGAAAAGTGAAAAAAAACAATGAAAATATTGTTCACCAGTTGTACCTCAAACAGAGAGTAAAATGTCCAGATATTCAAGCTTCTCAAGTTTTCCAATGGATTCTGGTATGTAGTGGATTCTGGTATATAGTACGTGAGAAGCCATTTAACCATCTATCTTACTGCCGCCATCATCTTCACCATCCATTACTTGGTTCAGTAGCTAGTCATTCCCTGTGTATTTACACACCGTTAAATAAAAGTTTCCCTGTGTATTTACACAGGGTTAAATAAAAGTTTAAAAATAAAGCGATGCAAGTTTGAATATCAAAATTCAAATTTCTTTATGATGCAAGAACAACATGGTATGGTTCTTGGAAAATCGTTGACGATGTTAAATTCTGTTTACAGCAGAAACGGATTGCCCAAGAAAATCGTGTTTTTAAGATTTGTTGTGGTGGAGAAGGTCACGACGGAGGGGAGTCGTGGGAGACTGTCAAATCAACCTTCGAGTTGTCCAGAGTTAGCTTCTTCCACCATAAACTACTTTTGGGGCACCTTTTGGCAGTTTCTGGAAATATGGAGGAGTGATGGCTAGATGATAGCCATTGATCCCATTGATGTCCAGTTTGGAAAAATCATTAAATTCTTTTAATCCATGTGCCATCGGATATCGTCAGATGAAACACTGATTGTTTTGAACAGTAGATTGTTTCATCGACTTGCCCGGGCATTTAAAATTGTTTTGATTTAAATTTACGTTTTGATTTAAAAAGGTAACAGAATGATTCAAAATTTGGCAAATATTTATTAGAATCTTGTTTACCGTTGTTAAACTTCAATATTTTGGGTGCCCCAAGGATTTTTGATAGTGCTGAATTCATTTCCACTATCAAAAATGCAATTCAAACACTCCAACTACCTGATTTTTTTAATTTTATTTTACCAGATTCCAACAAAAAAAACTGTCGTTTGCGCTATTCTATATGCTGGTAGACAACTTCTTAAATTTATTGACTTGGATAGTTGAACACTGTGCGTTTGCCTGCCCATACATGTTCGAATTTCTGAAATATTCCAAACACACAGAGATAACAAAATCTCTCCTAACACAGAGCAATGGTTATGGCCATTAACCAAAATTTAATTACAGAGTTTTTAAATGTGTTGTGGCGTGTAGGAAAACAAAAAACAATCACTGCTGCCCATGCATTCTTCGTCCTTCTGCACAGTAACACTATTGCAGTTGGATTTAAAAATTTAACACCCCCCCTTAAATTCAACTGTTGGGTTTTTTCCATACCCAAACACTTTCTCAAATAATTAAAACTTTTTCGTCTCAGTGATTTTGTGAATATGTTTGCAAACTGCTCATTTGTTCTGCAATGCTTCAGAACAATTTCACCATTGTTTACTAGCTCCCTGATGTAGTGATACTTGGCATCAATGTGTTTTGTTCTTTTATGAAACACTGAATTCTTTGAGAATGCTATTGCTGAGCTATTACCACAATAAATTGTTATGCGTTTTACCTGTTCATGACACAAACTCCTCAACATTCTCCTCATCCAAACTGCTTGACATGCTGCTGTTGTAGCTGCCACATACTATGCTTCTGTTGTTGATAAAGCCACAATTGACTGTTTCTTAGAAGCTCATGAAATGACTCCTGAACCCATATGAAAAACATAACCAGAGGTGCTTTTCCGGTCATCTATACTTCCAGCCCAATCACTGTCAGTATATCCAATCAATTCATAATTTTCTGAAGTGGTGTATAAAATACCATACATTTTTGTTCCTTTCACATACCTCAGAATTCTTTTTTCTTCTTGCCAATGTGCCTCCTCTGGCCTTTCCATAAATCTGGAAATTAAACTCACAACATGCATAATATCTGCCCTAGTTGCAGTCAAATGCATGAGGCTGCCAACTATGCTCTTGTACAAACTAGGATCAAAATCCTTGTTGCTGTCATTTTTGCTTAACTTCAATCCCATCACTATAGGAGTAATTGCTGCCTTGCAATCCTGCATATTAAATATTTCCAAAACTTCATTTACATATTTATCTTGAGAGATAAAAATTTTATTTTCATTTTGCTTTACTTCTATTCCTAAGAAGTATTTCAGAAATCTCATATTAGTCATCTCAAATTCATCCTTCATGACTGATTTAAAATTCTCAATGAGGTAAGCATCATTACTAGTAAAGATCACATCATCAACATATAAAACAACAATCAACATCTTGTCATCTTTCTCCTTTATGTATAATGTGGGTTCTCCTTCACATTTTTCAAACCCATTTTCCAGTAGATAGACATCTAGCCTACTATACCATGCTCTTGGTGCTTGTTTCAGCTCATATATAGCTTTCTTCAATCTGCAAACTTTGTGCTCTTGGCCTTCTTTCTCATAGCCCAGAGGTTGTTTAACATAAACCTCTTCCATCAATACTCCATTTAGGAATGTTGATTTCACATCTATTTGGTAAACTTTCCACTTGTATTGTGCTGCTATGGACAACACTGCTCCTACTGTTTCCATTCTTGCAACTGGTGCAAAAGTTTCTTCATAATCTCTTCCATGTTGCTACTTGTAGCCTTTGACAACAAGTATGGCCTTGTGCCTTTCAATCTTACCTTCAACATTGCTCTTGGTTTTATGAACCCATTTTACTCCAATAAATTCTTTGTCTTTTGGGAGATCAACCAATTCCCATGTTTTGTTCTTCTCTATTGCATTCATTTCTTCATCCATAGCATATATCTATTTCTTATATTTTATAGCTTCTTCAAAATGAATAGGATCATCTACATGACAATATAATGCAAATAAAGAGTTCATATCTTTATTTGCTACCTCTTGCTCATAAATTTCATTCAAACTTTTGAATCTGGTTCCTCTTTCACTTGGTGTACTTGTGCTTGTGGAAGCACTCAAATCTGCTCCTTATGGTGTGCTTGGAGAAGCACTGTCATCATTTCTCAAGGGTGTTCTCATACCTACTTATGGTGTCCCTTGATGTCCTTGTGTTGGTGGAGATGGTGCTGCTAATGAGGGATGTATTACATCCATCTCTTCTCCATTATCATCATGAGACAAACAACTCTTCACATTCACTGTTTTCTTAATGCTTCCATCCCAAGCTTCTTCCTCAATGAACTTCACATATATGCTTATAACAAAATTCTTGGTGGATGGGTTATATGGCCTGTATGCCTTGGATTCTTCACTATATCCAATAAATATGCACTTCTCCCCCTTACTGTCTAACTTCTTCCTCAGCTAATCTGGAATGTGTGCATAAGCCACACAACCAAAAACTCTCATGTGGGTGACACCTTGTTTTATGCCACTCCATGCTTCTTCAGAAACTCTGTTCATTACAGCTTTGGTTGGGCATCTATTCAAGATGTATGCTGCACAATGTATAACTTCAGCCCAATACTCACTTGGAAAATGCTTTTCCTCCAGCGTACTTTTTACCATGTCCATGATGGTTCTATTTTTCCTTTCAGCAACTCCATTTTGCTGCAGTGTATACCTTGTTGTAAATTGCTTGTGTATGCCATTTTCTCTACAAAAACGCAAAAATTCTTTTGAGATATACTCACCTCCTCTATCGGTTTTTAAGATCTTAATATGCTGCTCACTTTGGTTCTCAACAAGAGCCTTAAAGTGGCAGAATTTCTAAAACACTTCACTTTTATATTTCAAGAAATAAGCCCAAGTTTTTCTTATGTAATCATCAATAAAATGCAGCATATAGTGGCTTTTTGCTAGTGATGGTGTTTGCATTGATCCACACAAATCTGAATGGACAATTTCTAAGGGTGCCTTTGCCCTTATGTTCTTTTCTGATGGAAAGCTTTCTCTGTGTTGTTTGCCCAAGATGCAACCTTCACAAAGGATGTCTGGTTTCTCAATCAATGGTAATCCCTTTACCATTCATTTCCTATAAAACAAACTCAGACCTCCAAAGTTGAGATGTCCAAATCTCAAGTGCCATAACCAGTTTTCATCTGTTGCTTCTCTTTGGAATGTCTCTTGTGTCACTGCTGCCATTTCAACTCCTTTCTTCAAATATTCTCTCATCTTGAAAAGGAACATTTGGTTCATTGTCATCTTCACTTGTGTAATGCATTGCTTGCTTGGTGGTTTATCCATGATGGTGCATACATCATCTTCAAAGAAAACATTGTACCCCTTTTGAATGAGTTGTCCAATGCTCAAGAGGTTACACTTTGTATCAGGCACATAGTATACATCTGATATGGATCTTCCTTCTCCTTTCTTTGTCAAAACATTCACTCTGTCTTTTCCCATAATGGAGACCTTATTGTCTGTCCCCAATGTTACTTGAGACTTTACATTTTCATCTAACATGGAAAACATGGAAATGTTTCCAGTCATATGGTTGCTACATCCTGAATCTAGAAACCATATATCTTCATTATTTTCCTCAGCCATATTACATGCTAAAAACAAATTCTCTTGACTGGTATTTTCTTTTGTAAAATTATCACTGGGTCTATTACCCATGTCACTCTGTTTCTTCCTAAATTCATTGGCATAATGGCCATACTTCTTACAATAATGACATTGGACTTGGAATTTATCATATCTTTGTCCATGTGCTTGATTTTTTCCACCTTGTTGGTTGCTGCCTTGGCCTTGGTTCTGATTTTGATTGCTTCCACTTTCACTTGTATTTGCTGGGCTATTTCTTTCTCCTCTATTTTGGCTTCTGCCTCTTCCTTTTTCTCTGTAGTTTCCTATGCTTTGACCTCTTCCTCTTTCAAAGGACATTTGGATCTTGAAGACATGCTCCAAAGATGAGTTTGATGTTCTATCCAATCTTTGTTCATGTGTCATCAATGATGCATGAAGCTCATCAACAGTAAACTTTGAGAGATCCTTTGTCTCTTCAATGTTTGTGACTATCACATCAAACCTTGAGGGTAAGCTCCTCAACACTTTCTCCACTATTCTTCTTTCTTCTACTGTTTTTACATGAGATATCATTTGGGTAACCAACCCAATCGGTAGAGTAAAGAATGAGTCTATTGTATCAGACTCCTTCATGCAAATAACTTCAGAATCCCTTCTCATTAATTGAAGCTTTCCAGTCTTTACCTTCTCCATACCTTGGTAGGTTGTCTGGAGAGTATCCCATGCATCCTTGGACCTCTTGGCTACTGCTATCCTTGGAAACACACTTTCATGCACTGCTTGATAGAGATAGAAGAGGGCTTTTGAGTCCTTCTTCCTATTTCTCTTCAACAAATCTTTCTCTGCCTGTGTTAAGGCATTAAAAGCTTGTTCATCTGCTGATTTTTCAAAAGCATCTTCAACAAGCTCCCATAAGTCTTGAGAGGCAAACATGGCTCTCATGGTGATTGCCCAATAGTCATAGTTCTTCCCATTGAACTATGGGAGTTGAGTATTTCCAATACTCATGCTTGTGATGGTTCCTGCCATGGCTAGCACACTGAACTATGCTCTAAAGTTGACTGTGTTTTTAAACAAACTATCTCTCCACTCAAGAGACAAACTTTGTCTTCAAAAAGACTTCTCTGGACTACACTTTTTTAAAACAAAACAAAAAACTCTATTTTTGTAAAGTACCTGGACTTTGCTGAGCCTTCACACTGCTAGAGAACTACTTCAATAACTCCTTCCTTCAACTTCTTTGACAAACTTCAAAGAGCCTGGACTAGCTCTGATACCATGTTGGAATTTCTGAAATATTCCAAACACACAGAGAGAACAAAATATCTCCTTCTAACACAGAGAAATGGCTACGACCATTAACCAAAATTTAATTGCAGAGTTTTTAAATGTGCTTTGGCATGTAGGCAAACAAAAAACAATCACTGCTGCCCATGCATTCTTCGTCCTTCTGCACAGTTGCACTGTTGTAGTTGGATTTAAAAATTCAACAATACGGTCCTATGTATTTTGACAATTCCTTTGTTGCAATAGATAAAACTTAGCCAGGACAACCTTTGTTGCAGTAAATCCTAATACTAGATTGAAAATTTCCAAGCATAGATCACACTGTATCATTTTTCAAAGTGGCGATCTAATATTTCTTTATTTCGGATTTAAGATCCCACAATTGGTGTTTGGTGCATTTTAATTTTTGGTTGACCACTACTTGAGGACAATTTTTTGAAAACAAAATCTATGGCCATTGTTCCTGTGCATGTTCGTTGGAATTTGGAATCCATGAAAGGCTCACCCCAAAAGCGCTCTAAGAATTCTAGATCATACATATCGTAGTAGCCTTTAATAGAAACCTCTAGAAAATTAGCCCATGTGTTTGAATAAAGTTTCTTCCAATCATCAAGAATTAATTTACAGGTTGGTAGCAGATCAAGAGGATTTTTGGCTTTGGCTTGGGGTCCTCATCCTCCTTAGCTGCTGGAGGATACATTAGGAGACTCTTTAGTGAAATATTTTTTCATGCTTCTTGAAAAAACCTGATACAAGTATGCCCGACCATGTAGGTGTGTATAGCCAGATATGAATTTAATGCAAGCAAGTAAACCTACTTGAGGCCAACAATGGCTGCCTCCTCTACATCCCTCCTCCTACATTTGCGCTCATCAAATTCAGTTGTTGAAGCACCTCCAATGCAAAAAATATGGAGGGTTTGATGCAAATTCATAAGACTCTAGTCAAAGAGTTGTTTTCCTTGATTTGCACTTTCTTTAGGTAGATCATACTCAGCATTGAATTCAAAACGTACCTTTTTGTTGTCAATTTTCCAGCTTAATACTATCTTATTCTTTGTTTGCAAGTCAATCAATACTACTACCAATCAATTTTAAATTTAACAACATCAATTTAATTCGATTCCTGAAATTGGCAAATTGAGATAGATTTCACCATTTAATTATAATCGAAGCCCTATAATTATCATGTCACCTTTAGTTCCCTCTCTCGAATGTTTGTCTCTTAGTCAGCTGTGGAGTTCCTAAACATCTGCCTTAGTTTCATATGAAACCAATACATAAGCAACCCAAATTTATAAGAAATGGATATGCACAAACACTCATGTAGATTTTCAAACACATATTGGCCCTATAGGATCCTCCTCTTGATTTGGAATATTGTATTCGCATTGGCTCTTGTGTACTTTGGTGCTCGGTCTGTGGCTTGGAAGAATTGACATGGAAATTACACAACCTTAGCCCCCTTTAAATAAAATAAAATAAACAAAATATTTGTGGAGATTGTACCACACATACAGTGCATAAATGGAATGCAAACCATATAATTGTTTATGTAAATGATGTAACTCAATGACAATGATATAAGTATAGTAGAGAGCCTTGTCACTTAGCAACGTGGGTCACCTTTGATCCATTGATGCATCAACATGCATGGAATTTTATGCCTGGCTCCATGGTGGGTTCTTCCTCTAGTGCCTTGTAGTGCACTGATTTGGTTTGGAAATTCATGAGTGGGGCTTGTTGTAATTGATAATCTTTGAGTGTCATTTAGTGAAATCAAGGCTTTTGTTGTAATTGATAATATTTGACTGTAATTTAGTGAAATGAAGCCTTTTGTTGTAATTGATAATATTTGACTGTAATTTAGTGAAATCAAGGCTCGAAGGCGACTTATAACATAGAGATTGAGCCATTTTAATTAGGGAGTGTTTTTTTTTTTATATAATCATTATATAATACCATAGATTCCAATAAGATAGTTTCAAGGAAGCGAACCACATAAAGGTTCACTATCATCCTTTCAATATTCCACAAATTTGATTTGAAAGTCTCTCATCACTTTTGAATTTGAACCTAATATTGCGGCCTTAGAAATTTTAGCTACAACATATTGGCTCCAGTTGGGGACAATTCTTTACTTGCAAAGGGTTGAGAACAACATGCTAGTAACCTTTGTTTGGCATGGAGTCAAACTCAAGTTTGAAATTTAAAATCTCTCAAAACGGGTTTCAACTGGGGATGCTTCCCTTATTCATCAACTGAAAAACTGCAACTAAAAAACTATGTCTAAAAATAAAATGCTCACTGATTTAGCTTACTTATATACAACTCCTGTGTATAAACATGGTTGAATCCACTCAAGTAAAATCTAATTTCCAGTGGTACCAGGCCAACATTTGAGTGCTATACCTTACATTGCAATGAATTATGCAAGGAGTTATTTCTCTGCAATCCTCTATTCGAAAGGATCGCCAAACATCAAAATGAAGATGGTTAATGGATAGATAGATTGATCTCAACCCAATGCTCACACATGCAACTTACAAACAATTCTAGATGTTATAAGGAAAAAACATGCACCTGGCCTCCTCATAGATCGGTGAAGGGTTTCGAGTTTTTTGTAGAATCTCAGCGCTCCACTCAAACGATATACTTTGTCCACATTCGATCTCTATACCTGCACACAACAAAAAACATTCAAGGATGATAAGTGATCTTACTCGGAATATAATTAGCTCAAAACATTATAGGAATAGTAAAAATTATTCTGCAAATATGTAGATACAGGGAAGGAACATGAATTTATATTAATCCAAGATCAAGGTACCAATACACCTTCACTCAAGTTGCCTCTCCAAATTATGGAAGAGTCTCCCCACTATAATAGGATAAATATGAACTCCAACAAAATTACCCTAAAAAATTTTGTTTCTCTCGAAAGGAAGATGATGTTGAATTATGAACTATGTATACTCAAGACTCTGTCTCTAGCTCTGGCTCTCGCTAGCATGACCCTCCCAAGTGTTCCAGTATAAATAGGATGAAGATAGCTCTTAAGAGGATGAATGTGGACGTTGAGGACGATGAGAAGTTATGGAAGCTTCTCAATGATGAGCCCTAGCTAGCTCAAATAAGTGATGAGTTGAACTGATATTCTAGGAGCCATGAAACTCTAAAAGGAGTCCCAAGTCGTGGGCATAGAAAAAAGAGGAAAAGATTGCAATATCCCCCATGAGGTTATGATGCGATAAACTGGAAGGCTCCAGTCACTTTCACAAGGTCATCATCCATGCGACTAGGTGTAATGACTGGAAAAATAAGGTCTAAGGCCTATGTAAAAGGTCAATCAACATGATGTCTTAGAGGCACTAACCTTAGAGAGCGAAATAGGTTGATAACACCTTATGAATTTATGCTACTAGAAACTGAAAATAAGAAAAGGCATGCACCACATGAAATATTAAAATAAAATATTTGATACATACCTCAAAACTAATGTTTTCTACTAACAAAATAAAGATACCATTAAGTTAGCTATTGGATCATAAAATTGATGAGAAAAATTTGCATCTTCCTCACTTTCTTGAACAATTTCTAGATAGAGTATTTCAGAAAGGAATCCACCGACATTGATTGGATTTTAAATTTTGGGCCTTTATTGAAAAGGTTGTTGCTAGAAATTTTCTTCCCATTTTCCAATAAACAAAACTTCTTGAAAATCCACAAGAGAGTCTTCCTCTTCTTAACCAAACGTATCGTAAATGGGAGAATTTTCTAAGCAACCAAAACCCTTACCTGAAAGATAAGTCTGGTAAATATGAGCACTAGAAAAATATATAAAATATGACCTTCGAGGGTTTGTCTTCAGCTCAATCAACTCTTCTTTTCCTAAAAATAATTTATCAGAAAAGAAAGAAACGATTTTTATTTATAACCCAAAAAAAGAAAACCCAAAGTGCAGTAGATAGGTGAATATATACAACCAAATTCTCAACCTTTTCACCTTGAATAATCAACCCCAAATTTTCATGAAACCCACAGAAATTTTTTCTAATCCATTCCCCGACAAAGACTCCAATTTGATGTTATTTCCCTCGAGAAAATCCCTATTTTCAATCGAACCAATGCTCAATACATCTAAATCTTGATGAAAAACCGTTAAAATCTGTGGTCGAAGGGACATACCATGAGGGTTTGCAATAAAGATTCTAATTATGAAATAGAATGGCCAGAAAAATATGAGAGTTGTAGGGTCTTGGATTGAAGGAGTGGTTTGAAGAGAAATAGAGGAAAAAATTTAAATTAGGCACTTAAGAATTTGAATCTAAACTTCTATAGAAAGAACAATGGAAGACTGAGAAAAGGTGGATGAATTTCCCAGATGTGGAGCGCTTCATTAAGGGTTTCTAGTTTAAATAAAAATAGTACAATTAAGTAAATTCATTAAAAAAATAAATTGAAACAACCAATAACATCTTACACCATCCAAGAAAGAAAAAACAAAGATGAAAAGTTGAACACCCAAGAAGAACAATGACTTCAATTAACCCCAAAGTTGGAATCAAACTGCTTCATATTCTTTGATTTCAAAGATATTTTTTATTACAAAAAAGTCATGGCTCGGACACTTCAAAACCCATAAAATTTCACTTTCAAACTTTTATTTCCCACTCCCATCCTAATTGTTACTAATCAATTATAAAACTAATTCCTAAACAATTATGGAACTGTTTATTTCTAAAAGATATAAAGTTTCAATAGTAATATTTAATATTATATAAATACTATATATAATATTATCAAAGCTCACTTTTATAATGTTTTTAGAATAAGTCGCTTTTTCTTTTGGTTGGAGACAATGGTGGACATGAATAGCATGTGGTTCTGATTGTTGTCATGCACATGTGATCAAACCAAAAACCATAGATTGCTTTCAGAGCGGCTTTTTGTGGTTTTTGGAAATATGGAGTGATGTAAACTTGAAATAAGATATATAAATCGTAGTTTAAAAATTTCACAAATTAGTTCAAAGAATAATTGAAATTCCTACAAGATTATGATAAAGTTTCGCAAATTTTTTTTTGAAAATATGAGTTACAGCTGTCAAAATTCTAGATTTTGAGTATCCAAGGGTTATTGATAGTGTTGAATCCATTTCCACCATAAAAATAAAAATTCAAACACTCCAACATTCTAATTTTTTTTTTACACCGCAAGAAAATTGTTGTCATTGCGATTGTGTGGCGATGACGCCGAAATATAACTGTCCATCTCTTTGAAGGGAAGTTTGCAAAAATTGCTTCTCGACATCACATAAATCATTAAATTCCTTTAATCCATGTGCCATGAGATATTGTGAGACGAAACACCAATTGTTTTGAACGGTTGATTTTTTCATCGAATTTTTGGGGCGTTGAGCACCCATCCTGTTGTGGCTCACTTGCATTTACTTTCGAAATATTTCACAAAACACCAAAAAACCATATATGTTAGAAAATGTAAAAAAAATTTAGACCGAAAAATTATTTTTTGATTTATATGTTGATGTACTAACATTATGTGCAGAGATGTGAAGGCGGGTCGAGTCGGGATTATTCGCGTGCAAAGTAGTTCAAGAGTTGGGACGATTGATGTGTTTAGAAAATTGCACACAGGTCAGGGTCGATTCATGAAAATATATGTGTAGGGTAGTGCTCGGAGGCTTAAGCAAAATCACATGTGGAAAGCCCACCCACATATCGTAAATCACAATCGCAAAGCACAGGAGGAATAGAACAAGGTTGAATCGCTGAAATGCGAAATGCGATACGAGGGCCATATGTGATAGAGTTTGGAGCTCGATCTACAGTATTTAAAGTCTAGCCATGGGACCCTATCGCACATCACACATCACAAATCACAAAGCTCAGGAGGAATGGAGCTAAGGAATATGTTATGAATGCCAAAATTCGAAGTGCGACAAGGTTTCAAATCGCCAATTACGATCAGCCCCACCTCCACTTGCCATGTCATCCCCACCTCTATTGCACATCACACATTGCAAGCTTAGGAGGAATGGCGCTAAGGGATATGTTATAAACGACGAATGCCGAAATGCGATGGGAAGGCGGACGCGATGCCATTCAAAGGTTAATTCAAATTTATTTAAAATCCAAGATTATTTGTAGTTGCATTTTTTTGAAGAAACGTGAACATGGGCAATAGACTCGGGTAACACCCGACCCCGTGCAGAACAACGTTGTATGCGGTGGTGCCTTGTGAATAAATGGAAGAATGAACATTGTGGGCGTGAGCAGAAGAAGCAGATTCGGGTAGAAGGGGACATGATAACATTTTTTGAGACTCTTAGGCAAACAGAGTGTATAGTGGCACTATTGGAAACGAAACAGCTGGGTCAAGTCGGGCAAAGAGGTGTCATTGCAGAACTATTCAAATACCACATCAGAAACAGAAAAGACATGACATCAAGCAGAAAAGACAAATATTGAACTCCGGAAGAAATGCAAGGCAAGGATGTCCGATCTGTCAGGAAGACACCTCAACACTTCAGGGAGATGCATCAACAAAAAAATTAGATTCAGCAAAAAGAATAAATTTTCAAGTTTAATTTGTTTTCTTTATTTGCTAAGATCGAAGCTATGGCGATGTCCTCAATTGCAATGTAATAAGTAGTTTTAAACAGTTCAGGTAGTCGAAGTAGTTCAATAAATTCTAGCAATTACGAACTGTTTTTGATTTATTTAAGCAAGACAGAAAGAAAGAATAGAGGTTCAAAGTTTCGGACCTCTGGAAGACTAAAACTTTGGTACTTACTTTTCTGAGGAATTAATGAAAGAAGCAGCAAGTTTCCTACAATTTTTTATGGTGATTCATTTTTCCTGTGCCATTTTGTGTCCCTTCTTCCTTGAATGAAGTGAAGTAATGTAGCTACTGGTCTCTTAATTACATATGTGAGTAAGAGTTAAATAACCTTAATTTTCTCTCCTTCACTCCAACTCCTCTCCCTTCACAAACTCTCTCTGGAACTTAAAAGTAATAGATTCTGTGTTTACACCATATTATTTGAGTTTCCTCTCTCTCCATAAATTCATTCTGAAATTTATAGTGGTAGATTCTGCGTTATAGCATATCATTCTGAGTTTGTAATATCCCCAAATGGGAACAAGCATCAATACTAAACAATATTGCACAGAAATAACACAGTTCAGAAAAGTGAGAGTAGGAGGCCAATAGGGAGGCTCAAAAATAACATTTAGATCAGAAAATCAGATTTACAATGAGGCCCATACAATGTATAACAAGAAATAGAAGTCTCCAATAAAGAAATATCCTCAAAAATAGGCGCAACAACCATACAAATGAGCAGAAAATACCTTGGAAACGTTATTTTTATTGTGCTGCAACAACTGTTGATTACAACTTAGATCTAGAGCAAAATAATGAATGAACAGTCAGATTTGTGACAGATCCATACACTATAGAGTCTCTACTTTACACACCCCTTGGGTTTTTCAGCAATACATGAAGCACATGGAGTAGATCTGAGATCTAAAGCTGTAGATCTGCAGAAATCTTCAAGCAGTAAGTACAGGAGAATCCAGATCATATCTGAATATAACATGGATTAGATTTGAAATCCATGAATCACCACAGTGAAGGGAAGATTCCCGACACTAGAGATCTCTCCTCCAAAGTTATGCCAAAATCCCTCACAACAACACCTACAGAAAAACACATATCTAGAAGATGGACTGCGCTGTAGGGTTTAAGATCAGTTTGGCCTGATGCCAAGATGTGGATCTGATGCTCCAATGATCCAATACACTCTTAATAATGGGATAGAAGACTCTCCCACTGAAAAGAGGCACTAGAATGGCCTAGATTTGAGTAGAGCTAGCCTCCACTTGCTGTAGCTTACAAGGACAACCAAACCCTCAACAGGATCTGTATTGTAGTTGGAAGATGAAGCTTGGTCAAATGCTTGATAGTGGAAAATATAAGCAAGACTCTTCCAAGAGGCTTCTCAAGGATAGAGGTGGGATTCCCAATCAGGAACACCCAGTGCTAAACAACACTATTCTCTACTAAACAACCAAGAGAATGATATATGTCTAAATAGACAATATATTCAAAAATATACTATATTCAACAACCTTCTCCTACTGTCCTCCTCTTCCTTTTATAAGATAGAAATCTTTCAAAACCCTAAACCATCTCAATGATTTAGCTTCTTTCACATGTGCCACCTCTAACTAAGACTGCGATGTGCATCAATGAGGTTCATCCCCTCTAGACAACGCTGTTGATCTGGTCATGGTTGACCTAGTCAGATGTCTCAATCCCTTTCACACATAAGGGTGTTTTATTAAGATAGCCTAGATTTATCTTTGTTCACATGTGGCATTGATTTATTCACTATCTTAGGAGTTTTTATTGTCCTCCTTTATACATTTATTCATGCAACAGAAAATTGAAACAAAATTGTATATTCCCATTAGCTTGGGCTAATTGGGAATATTATAGTCCTCCCCTCCAAAATGTTGCTTGTCCTCAAGCAACTGATAAGGTGAGTGTTGCAACACTTCTCCTCCTCCATTGTTGACACCATCATGAGTTAATATTTCTGCATAAGCTAAGTGTTCACCAATCCAACCCTCTGTGAATTGTTCCTCCAAAGTCATTATGATATGTACATAGTCCATCCCACAAGGAGTCAAGAATTTGTTAGAAAATTATATATTATGGAGCAATGCAACACATAAAATATGTGGAAAATACAAGCACACAAAACACATAAAACCAGAGAGACACAGATATACGTGGTTCACCAAGTTTGGGCTATGTCCACCCTGAACAACCGGTCCTTCCTTTCTATTATCCAGCAAAATGAAGAGACACAACCTACAGTAGATCCGCTATAATATCCTCTGTTCTCTCTCACAATCTCCCTCTCTGTTTCTCGCTCCGAGAATACACCTCATAAAAGTGAGGGGTTGCCTTCTAGGGCAAAAAACCCTAAACTAAACATAACTTCTACCGTCAGATCATTTTCCTAATGAATGGCCCAGATTGACTAGAAATTACTATACTTTTACAAGGCAATTTTACATCTGTTTTTAGCTCCATAAAGTCGCTGCCGCCCCCCCATGGACCCCCTACGATAGCGATTAATTTATGGGCGGCGTTGCCGCCCCATTAAAGGTACAAGGGTCCAATGCTGTGATACAAAGTAAACAAGATAATCAGGCTCCACACCCAACAATCTCCCACTTGGAGACTGACTGTAGCAACTCCACCGCTGCTTCATTTACTAGACAATGACTCCTCTTTGGACCTGGATATTTCTCATCTTCATTGTCATCCTTGAAGATAAATTGAAACTAAGCACATTCTCAATTTCTCCCTGGTTACAACTTTTGTTAGCATATCTGCAGGATTCTGGCTAGTGTGTATCTTTTCCAGCTTCAACTCTCCCTCTTCCAATACTGACCGTATGAAATGGTACTTGAGATGTATGTGTTTAGTCCTGGAATGAAATGCTGAGTTCTTTGCAAGATGAATGGCACCTTGGCTATCACTGTATAGCATGCCCATATCATGCTTCTTACCCAATTCATCCATAAACCTTTGTAACCAAATCATTTCTTTACTAGCCTCTATAGCAGCAACATACTCTACTTCTGTTGTTGAAATTGCAACAACACTTTGGATTTTTGAAACCCAACTGACAGCTGTTCCACCTACAGTAAATACATATCCTGTAGTGCTCCTCCTGTTATCTCTGTCACCTGCCATATTTGCATCAACATATCCCTGTAGAGAAATGTTTGAACCACCAAATCATAATGCTTGATTTGTGGTACCTCTCAAATATCTGAGAATCCATTTTACTGCCATCCAATGTTCTTTTCCTGGATTGTTCATGTACCTGCTTACAACTCCCACTACATGTGCAATATCAGGCCTTGTGCAGACCATTGCATACATTAAGCTTCCAACTGCTGATGCATATGGAACTTTAGACATATATTCCATTTCTTCGTGGGTCTTGGGGCACATCTCCTTACTAAGTTTGAAATGGCTAGCAAAGGGTGTACTAACTGGTTTTGCATTCTGCATATTAAATCTTTTCAACACCTTTTTTATGTACTCATTCCGAGACAGTGTTAATTTGCGATTTTTCCTGTCTCTAGTTATCCTCATGCCATGGATTTGTTTTGCAGCTCCCAAATCCTTCATTGCAAATGAATTTTCCAATTTTATTTTGAGCACATTTATTTCCTGCATGTTAGAACCTACAACAAGCATGTCATCTACATACAATAACAATATAATATGGCTGCCATCATTTTGCCTTTTTAGATAAACACAATGATCAGAGTGACATCGAGTATAACCTTGTTCAGACATAAACTTGTCAAATTTTAGATACCATTGCCTTGGAGCCTGTTTTAAGCCATACAAGCTCTTCTTTAACCTACACACCAATTTTTCTTTCCCTTTTACCTCATATCCTTCTGGTTGCTGCATGTATATCTCTTCCTCCAAATCTCCATGGAGAAATGTTGTCTTTACATCTAACTGTTCAAGATGTAAATCTTCCGCTGCTACAAGAATTAAGATAGTTTTGATTGAATTCATCTTAACAACAGGAGAAAATATTTCATCAAAATCAATACCTTTCTTCTGTGCAAACCCCTTCACCACAAGTCTAGCTTTGTACCTCTGTTTTCCTCCATCTTCTTCCTTCAGCCTGTAAACCCATTTATTCTACAATGTAGTTTTACCTGCAGGAAACTTGACTAAGTCCCAAGTCTGGTTATGCATTAAGGAGTCCATCTCTTCTTCCATGGCTAGCTCCCACTTCTTCCTGCTTTCAACCCGCATTGCTTCTTCATAACATTCAGGTTCACCAGAATCAGTCAACAATAAATAATATAATGAAGGAGAGTATCGTTCAGGGGGTCTACTTATCCTGGTAGATCTTCTAACACCACTTTCAGGTGTTTGAGGTGCCTGTTGCTGTTGTGGTGGTTGTTGCTGCTATGGTTGTTGATTATTATTATTTTCAGGCACCTTTACTTTTTCAGTTATCTCATCAAGAACCGCGTATTCCTTGCTTTCTTTTTCCTGTTTCTTTTCCTGCAACTGATTCTTATACAAGACCTTTTCATTGAATATTACATCTCTGCTCCTAATTATTTTGTGATTTTCATAATCGTATAAGTGATAACCAAAATCATTAACACCATATCCAATAAAGGTACATTTCTTTGATTTTGCCTCAAGCTTTTTTCTATTTTCTTTATTAATATGGACAAAAGTCTCACAACCAAAAGGCTTTAAAAAAGAGTAGTTTACCTTTTACCTGTCCATGCTTCCTCTGGAATACCACCATCCAAGGAACTTGAAGGCCCTCTGTTTATTAGATAAACAGCAGTATCTACAGCATCTGCCCAAAATTTTAAAGGCAATCCCGCATGCAATCTCATGCACCTTGCATGCTCCATGATTGTTCTGTTCATCCTTTCTGACACACCATTTTCTTGTGGTGTTCTTGGAACTGTCTTCTCTCTAATAATTCCATGCTCTGAACAGTACCTATCAAACTCTTTGCTGCAATATTCACCTCCATTGTCTGATCCGAGACACTTCAACTTCTTTCCTGTCTCAATCTCAACCAAAGCTTTCCATTTCTTGAAAGTATCAAATACATCAGATTTATTTTGAATACAATAAATCCAAGTTTTTCTAGTTGCATCATCAATAAATGTAACATAATAACGAGAGCCATCGAGAGATGATACCTAAGCAGGTCCCCATATATCTGTATGCACAAGCTCTAATTTTTCGCTCTTCTTTTCTTTCCCAACTCTGAGAAATCTGACTCTCTTCTGTTTTCCATAAATGCAATTCTCACAGAAATCCAAATCAACATTCTTCAAACCTGGCAACAAATTTCTTGAGTGAAGAATATTCATCCCCTTCTCACTCATGTGTCCAAGCATATGATGCCATAATGTTGCATTTGCTCCTTTGGAATTTAAAGCATTAACAGGGTTAGAAATACCATTGCATAAATACAATGTACCAACCTTTTCACCTTTTACTATTACCAGGGCTCCTTTGGTGACCTTCCAAGTTTTATCCGTGAAAGTTGTCACACAACCTTCACCGCCTAACTGCCCTGTTGAAATCAGATTTTTCTTCAGATCTGGAACATGCATTACCTCCTTTAGTAGCCATTGGTTTCCATTCTGTTGTTTTACAATAACTTTACCCATTCCAACAATTTTACGGGGTTTATCATCACCCAAACAAACTTGTCCAAAATCTCCTTGAACATAGTCATGAAAAAATACTTCTTTCTTTATCGTGTGTGGCATGGAATGAGGCCCCTGAATCTACTACCCAGGAATCAGTAACATTTTCGAAAGAAAGAATCAAAGCATCTTGTAACACATCACCTGTCACATTTGCTTCATGATTGTTTTCTTGTTGCGCGTCTCTTTCTTTTCCCTTCCGAGATCTATAGTCTTTCTTTAGGTGTCATTTCTTTCCACATTTCCAGCACGCCATCCCCGATCTAAATTGGGATCTGCATTTTCTTGATTTACTATGATATCCTAAGCTCTTTCCTCTTTCCATTCTCCTTCCCCTATACTTTTCACTCAAAGCATTACCCGATGTCTCATCGGAGCTTTACCGTCACATTTCCTCGCTAAGGATAGCACCGACAACATCATCAAAATTTAAAGTACTATATCCAGAGACAGAGTTACTAATGGCCATTACTAAACCATTCCAACTCTCTGGACATGAGCACAAGAATAACAGAGCTCTAACTTCATCATCAAAGTTTACCCTGCGTAACTTAACCGATCGGGTAACCTATTAAAATCATTTAAATGAATCGTAATAGATCCACCTTCCGACATCTTAAAATTAAATAGTCGTTTACAAGAAATACCTTGTTTGAGGCCGAGGGTTTTTCATATAGTTTCACCAACGTCTGCATCAAACCCTCTCTTGTTGTTTCCTTCAAAATATTGAAGGCGACTTATGCCGCAAGGCACAACCGTATTGTTCCGAGTGCCTTTCTATTGAGAATGTTCCATTTCACGTCTGTCATGGCCGCTGGCTTCTTTACTTTTATGCTCAATGGTAGGTACAGATCTTTCTGATACAGATAATCTTCCATCTACATCTTCCACAGCGGGAAGTTTTGGCCGTTAAATTTCTTGACCCTAAACTTACCATCTTCCACCATCACCCCACCAAACCAGAACCCTTCTTTCCTGAGTTTATCAACTAAATATACTTTTGGGCTCGATACCAAACTTGTTAGAAAATTATATATTATGGAGCAATGAAACACATAAAATATGCGGAAAATACAAGCACACAAAACACATAAAACCAGAGAGACACAGATATACGTGGTTCACCCAGTTTGGGCTACGTCCACCCCGAATAGCTAGTCCTTCCTTTCTATTATCTAGCAAAATGAAGAGACACAACCTACAACAGATCCGCTATGATATTCTCTGTTCTCTCTCATAGTCTCCCTCTCTGTTTCTCACTCCAAGAATACACCTCATAAAAGCAAGGGGTTGCCTTCTAGGGCAAAAAACCCTAAACTAAACATAACTTCTACCGTCAGATCATTTGCCTAATGAACGACCCAGATTGACTAGAAATTACTATACTTTTACAAGGAAATTTTACATCTGTTTTTAGCTTTAGGGGCACTGCCCCCGAAACCCCCCGCCAGGGGGAGGCTCTATAAATTCGCTACCACCCCCCTTGGACCCCCCACGGTAGCAATTAATTTACGGGCGGCATTGCTTCCCCATTAAAGGTACATGGGCCCTATGTTGTGATACAAAGTAAACAAGATAATCAGGCTCCACACCCAATAGAATTCAAATGAAACAAACATGGTTGAACCAATACTCTCCCCGAAACATGTAGCATAGGGCACATAGAGAGTCTCCATCCCAGTTGGTACATACAAGCTTCCCATCCTCCCTCCATACAATCCCATACAAATTACAACCATATCATCAAGGTATGGAAGAAAAACTACATAGACACAAACATAAATTTGAGCATGAGGAGGTGGGTCATAGTCCCACATATGATACCAACGCAGTGCATCTCCTGCCTGCATCAGATCAAGGTATGGTAAGTGGTTTCCCCACCACTTACTTGCTACACATGTCATCTCATCAAGGCTGAAAGTGTGAGATATGTTTGGTGCCTTTGGGAAGCACCCATCATGAAAGAAAAGCTCCCTTTGCACAATAAGGGAGGGGCCAAATTCATAAATTTTAGTGGCCCAATGTCTGCCATGAGTTTTACATGATAAATCACTCCTCCTTGGAGTCATGGCCTGCATAAACATGGTGAAATAATATGAGAAATTAGAAAATGGAACTTGCTTCACATGATCGGATCCTTCACCAACAATGTCTCTCATACACATGGAGTTGTGCATGGATCTTTCTCCTCTTTCCAAAGAAGGAAGAGATGGATGAAATAATTATTGCATAGAGTCACATGGCTACCCCAACTCCAAATAGTTCATGCATTGTTGAAAATGCTGATGTAGTTCTTCTTTGAAGCCCTCCTAATCAAATCTCCTCATGATTATCTTGCAGATCCTCATGAAATACATATGGCTGAAACATAACTCTTTGTATGCTCCTTGTAGTAACTTCTGCTTGAGCTTAGAAGCTCTAGACAAGAATATCCTACTATGATGATAGATGAATCCCTCATGGACTAGATAGCCCTCTTCATGTAGCTGGTCATCAAGTATCATACAGGTGTGAATATCTTTGGAGTAATCCACCAACAATTGGGATTTCCAGTATAGATCTACACTGCTCAACAATGACAGTGCTGATGATATATCAATATAAATGTCTGTCTTGTTGCTAATATCCTCCTTGACATATCCTATGCCAAAGATGTGTGTTGGAAGTATTTTCCTTCCATTCTTCTTTTCCCACAGCACAGATCCAGAAATGAGAGTGGGTGATGATGACAAGGGAAGAAGATCTCCCTCTTTCTTGAGCTTACCCAAGTCTCCCAGCGTTGTAGCTTTGTCTCCAAGTGCTCCAATCCCTCCTGGATCTAAGTTTGGAGCAGCAAGTTGTGAGGTATTCCCCACAAAATCTGAATCTGGTGGCCTCCCAGGTGGTTTGCCACTAGATAAGAGTGTCCCATGCAAAAATCTCATGAACATAATAGATGGGACTGTGAGGTCATTGCTTCCACTACGCAAATCCATCTTTGTTTTCTATGTGGAAGTGTTATGTGAGGGGTAAGTATGCATGCCTTTGATCATTTGAGGTTCACCATTCTTCTTGTCCACCCATTCCACTTGAAAAGCCTCCCAATCAGTGGTGACTTTCCCCAATGTAATCAACCATTGGACACCCAAAATAACATTGGTGTCTGGTATGTCAACCACAAAGAAGTGATCCACCAAGGTGTAGGATCCCATGGTGATTGAAAGTGATGGGAAATAATGCATGTATTGCATTGTTCTATCTCCTGGGACCAAAACAGAGAATCCCTCAAGATTATCAGTGGGTATTTCCCTCCTTTGCATAATATGGGCATCAAAAAAGTTGTGGTAGCCCCACTATCAATCAATACAGAAACCCTCTGATTCATGATTGAACCTTGAACTCTTAAGGTCAAGTACTTAGGTACTCCTCTCAAAGATGCAGAGTTCCTCCAATAGGAGCAAATGCTCCATTTCCATCTCCTGATGGTGTTCGATCTCCTTCAACATTTTCAGCGTTGTGACCCCTTCTTGCTTCATCATCTTCATCTTCTTCAAGATCTGAGAAGAGCTCTATGTAATGTGCTTTACCAGCAGCACATCTATGTCCAGGTACCCATGGTTCTTAGCAAGTGAAGCATTGCTTCTTTCTCCTTATATCTCTTCGGACTTCAATATCAAGAGGCTCCTTGAATGAGCTCTCCTTTGAAGGAGCAACTTTCTCTTCCTTTCCCTTAGAAGGAAAAGAGGGCTTGTTCTGAAAGTTTGCCTTTGCTTTTGGCAAGGCATCTTGAAGGTCTCTAGCCCTCTCAATGGCATCATGCAAGGTAGTGGGCTTGGTAGATTTTACCAACCCATGAAGAGGTTCATCTAGACCATCGATGAACATGTACACCCTTCTTACTGCAAAAAAATAAGGAACCATAACAGATAATCTCAAAAATTCAGAAATATAAGACTATATTACCTGATTACTTCAACTTTGCAAGGCTCATGAAAGGTGCCTCTGGATCTTTTCTGTCAAACCTTTCCACCAGCCTTCTAGTGAACTCAGAATAACTAGTCAAATTAGCATGACCCAATGTAGTCAAGCCATGGAACCACCAGTTGTGTGCTTCACCTTCAAAGTGCAGTGCTGCAATCTTGATAAGTTCCATCTCAGGGACCTTGTTCAACTGAAGGTAGATGTCAATTTTTTCTACCCATGCTTTGGCAGAACAAGTGGATGACCCATCAAACTTGGGTAAAAATAATATGCTGATAGAGTGATGTCGATCATGATTCTAAGTGAATCCACCATCTCTATGATGATGACTTGGTCTTCTTTTGTCCTTGAGGTGACAAAACTCTTGAAAAGTCAAATGATCCTTGAATCTCTTATTCTGAGACTCATATTATTCAAAGTAGTCTTCAAGTGATGCTTGCTCTTGAGGCCCTTCATTTTCCACAGCCAAAAAATTAGGCATGGTAGAGCGTTGTGGAACTTGTGGTTGGTTCACTGGTTGATCATTCCAGTGATGAGACATGCCAGAGCTTTCTCCAAGATGAAATCTCTTAGGATATTCCTTAATTCTGTCTATTCTCATCTCTTTGTTCTCTCTAGCAAGATCTTGCATGGCTTTCAAAAGGATATTTGCAAAGTCCTTTCCTTCCACATCACTTCTAGATTCAGGGGCTTTACCCTTGTCTTGATCATCATTTGTGTAATCAAATTTCTTCTGTCATCTCTTTAGATACCTCCTCTCTCTGTCAGTAAGAGGCTCATCTTATTCTGAAGACATATTGGCTTCTTACAGGCTATGCCACGATGATTGATTTGATACCACTGTAATATCCCCAAATGGGAACAAGAAGCAATACTAAACAATATTGCACAGAAATAACGCAGTTCAACAAAGTAAGAGCAGGAGGCCAATAAGGAGGCTCAAAAATAACATTTATATCAGAAAATTAGATTTACAATGAGGCCCATACAATGTATAATAGGAAGGAGTCTCCAATGAAGAAATATCCTCAAAAAGAGGTGCAACAACCATACAAATGAGCAGAAACTTCCTTGGCAGCGTTATTTTTATTGTGCTACAACAACTGTTGATTACAACTTAGATCTAGAGAAAAATAATGCATGAACCGTCAGATCTGTAATAGATCCATACACTATAGAGTCTCTACTTTACATACCCCTTGGGGTTTTCAGCAATACATGAAGCACATGGAGTATATCTGAGATCTAAAGCTGCAGATTTGTAGAAATCTTCAAAAAATTCTACAATAAGTACAGGAGAATCCAAATCAGATCTGAATATAACATGGATTAGATCTAAAATTCATGGATCACGACAGTGAAGGGCAGATTCCCAACACTAGAGATCTCTCCTCCAAAGTTATGCCAAAAGCCCTCACAACAACACCTACAGAAAAACGTAGATCTCAAAGATGGATTGCGCTGTAGGGTTCAAGATCAGTTTGGCCTGATGCCAATATGTGGATTTGATGCTCCAATGATCCAATACACTCTTTCCAATGGGATAGAAGACTCTCCCACTGAAAAGAGGCACTAGAATGGCCTAGATCTGAGTAGATCTAGCCTCCACTTGCTGCAGCTTACAAGGAAAACCAAACCCTCAACAGGATCTGTGTTGTAGTTGGGAGATGAAGCTTGGCCAAATGCTTGATAGTAGACAAGATGAGCAAGAATTTTCCAAGGGGCTTCTCAAGGAAAGAGGTGGGATTCCCAATCAGGAACACCTAGTGCTAAACAACACTATTCTCTGCTAAACAGCCAAGAGAATGATATATGTCTAAACAGACAATATATTCAGAAATATACTATATTCAACAACCTTCTCCTGTTGTCCTCCTCTTCCTTTTATAAGATAGAAATCTTACAAAACCCTAAACGATCTCAATGATTTAGCTTCATTCACATGTGCCACTTGTGCATCAATGAGGTTCATCCCCTTTAGATAGCGCTGTTGATTTGGTCATGGTTGACCCAGTCAAATGTCTCAATCCCTTTGACACATAAGGGTGTTTTATTAAGATAGCCCAGATTTATCTTTGTTCACATGTGGCATTGATTTATTCATTGTCTTAGGAGTTTTTATTGTCCTCCTTTATAAATTTATTCATGCAACAGGAAAATGAAACAAAACTGTATATTCCCATTAGCTTGGGCTAATTGGGAATATTACAGAGTTTCTTCTGCAGTTCTTCTTTTCCATTCAGATATCAGTAGTTAATGGTAATATAGTCTTTCATTATACTAGATTGTTAAGGGTTTTAAAGAATTAGTTTCCAAAGGGATTGAACGAAGACCACCTGATATAATTACTTCTGTGACACATTTTTAAAAAATGTCTTAAGCACTGATTCTTTTCCACAACCAAGGAATTTTCTCTTAAGATACAACAATTTTTGGCGTCGTTTCCGGGGACAAAGAAACGAAGCTTATTTTCCTTGGGTTTTTCACATTATTTCCTCTGGTTTGTCAGTGAGGAGGAAATATTTGGCTGTGTTTGTTATTCTCAGAATTATGGCTCACAAAAGGCCTCACACGAGGTCAGATACCTTACAACAGAAGGTCCCTGCTTTGTCAGACCTTGAAAGATTGGTTTCTAAAAGGGTCCAGAAACTAAAAACCCCCTCAACACCTATTCCTACATTGTCTGCTCCTCGTAGTAGTTCTAGTAATCCTTTATTTGAAGATATCTCTAAAGTACTTCATTTCTTGGAGCAAGATTCGCCTTTCACACCAATTTATTTTCTAGAACCTAAGTTGGAAGAACACTCATTTGAATCTGTTTCTTTTACTTTTACTCAAGCTCAAATAACTCCAGTTGCTGGTCCCCCTACCATTGTCCATCAACCCACTCCCATATCAGTTTTACCTCCACCTCTGTTCATTTTGACAGCAGGTTCATCGATTGTATCTAACTAAGGAATAGTTGATCAAGGTGTAAACATGGCAACATCGACCTTTTTGTTGAACATATATTCTCCACTTAACCTTCCACAATCGATGAAGGAAATGCCTCAAGAGTATCTTAAATTACTCCCACGTTTTACTGGGGAAGATGAAATAACTGCAGAGCAACGCTTGCCTGTGTTTTGTAATTTTGCTGAAAATATGAATGTAGAACATCTTGATGTTGTAATGAGGATTTTTGTTTAGTCTCTGGATGGAGAGGCTAGAAGGTGGTTTAAGGGATTACCAAATGATTCTATTAATACATGGGAAGAACTGGAAATCAATTCACTCAGAGATGGGGTGAAAAAAGGGATCATGGATATTCACTAATAGAATTCAATGCAATTAAAAGAAAACCAGATCAGAATATATCAGATTTTATCAAAAGATTCAATAAAATATATAACAATTTGCCTATAGAAATGAAACCCCCTCCTTTTGGAGCAAAGGTGGCTTTTGTTGGGGCTTTTGAAGCCGATTTTAGTTTCACACTTAGAGAAAGGAGATTCCCTACTCTAGAGAAGATACAGACAGATGCTTTAGAAATTGAATCTAATATGACTACATCTGAGAAGGCGAAAGGGAAACAACCAGTCCAAGAGAAGGGGAAAGTAAAAGAAGAACAATCACAAGATCAAAGAATTGAAGATATGACAAAGGTGATAATTTTTTTTTCAAAGAATCTAGTTAACATGGAATTGGAAAGTAAAAACTCCCAAAGACAAATACAACAAAACCGAGGAGGATTTAACCATCAATTCATAAGACAACCTCTGCAAATTTTGCAGAGGGAAAGAAAAGATCAATACCAGGTTCAAACACCATTGTATATAGAAGCAGCACCCGGAGATTCGGCACAAGATGACCAAAAGGAGGCTGAAGATCAAATATCTGCTATGTACACAATAGAAGATGATGAAGAGGAAGATTGTGAGGGAGAATATGCTAAAGCTAAAGTATCTTTTGATCAAGATGAAATGGATGAATATTGTAGGCAATTCACAGATTTCATGCAAGCTGAGTTACATAAAAAGTATGATTTAAGGTCTAGAAAGAGATATAGAATGCATGATAATGAAGGTGAACAACAAGATTCTATTCCTCCTCCAATGGAAACTCCACAACAAAAGGAACCTGTAAAACAAGTCAGTAATGGGAAGAAACCTAGAAATTTAGTTGATAGAACAGATGTGCAGCGATGTGAAACTTCCCAGAGAAAATCAGTTGATACTGATTTTTTGGAGAGAGTTGTTCCTGTACCCGAACAAGCAGCAAATTATAGAAAGAGTGAAGAAGAACCTGAAAATAATGTTAAACAAACTCATGCTTTCAGTTTGAAAAAAGAGTTGGAGAAGGTAAAAATTCAGGTACCTCTTCTAGAATTAGCTAAAATACCAGTCTATAAGAAATAAATTTTATAATTTATTAATCTCACACAGATTGAAGATATAAGTGACACTGTGAAATTACAAGAAGAAAAGCCAGTGGTCACCTTTGGTCCTCATGTAGAATAAGTAGATCATTCGGTTCTACCATTCTATATTTATCTATTGCTTCATGATTTTACTCTCCATAATTGTATGTTGGACTCAGGTGCATCCCATAATCTCATGTCATTCTATGTTATGAAGGAACTAAACTTGCATATTACCAAACCTTATAGGGATATATATTCATTTGATTCCAAAAGGGTGGAATGTGTTGGGTTAATTAAAGATGTGGTATTTTCTTTGGCACAAATTCCAGCAAAGAATATCGTCATGGGTGTAGTTGTTGTTAACATTCCATCCAGGTTTGGAATGCTCCTGTCAAGATCTTGGGGAGCAAAGTTGGGAGATGTTCTAAAATTATATTTCACTTATGCTATCATTCCTATTTTTAATGGGGAAGAAAGGAGATTGTACAGGGAAATAAAGTTCGTGAAGACCACTACCAAGAAATATGTAGGAAATTCCCCTATTTATAGTAAAGAAACAAAACATGTTTCATGTTTCATGCTACATGAAGATGCAGAATTTGCTGAAGACACAAGGAAGAAACTCTCTTCAGCAATTGTAAATAATGAGCTACACTCAAAAAATATTTGGAAATTCTACTTTAATGGTGCCTACTCCAAGGAAGGCGCAAGAGCTGGATTCTTGCTGATATCGCCAAAAGGTAACCTCATGCATTTTTCTTTCAAGTTAGAGTTTGATTCAAAAAATAATGTAGCTAAGTATGAGGCCTTGACCATTAGCCTTCAAGTTGCTAAACATATGGGAGTTCATTGTATTTCAATTTTTGGTGACTCTGAATTGATAATAAGACATATTAAAAATCATTTTCAAACCAAGCATCCGAGATTAAGATCATATAGGAATGAAGTTTGGGATTTGATAGAGAACTATTTTGAATCCTTCAATCTTTAGTTTATTCTAAGGGAGGAGAATAGATTGGCAAATACTTTAGCAGTTGCAGCTAACACCTTTAAGCCACCTATGAATCCAAGGTTAAGCTATGATATTGAAATTAGACATAGACCCTCTATTCCCGATAATGTGAAACATTGGCAGGTGTTTGAAGACGATGAGAAGATAAATCATTTCTTGACAATGATTGGAAACTTTGAAGATACTGAGATATATCAAATAGAAGAACAAACATAGAAAAAAACCGAGGTAAGACATTTAAAAAATTCAATAGGTGATCAGAAGATTATTCAGTTGAAAGATAATGTACTCCCTAAAGGTTTGGTTCCTCTTGAGAGACTGTTTGATTCAAATGATGTCACTGTTAATTCAAAGAAAATACATCAAGAGGAAGAGATTGAATATTATAATTTGGGAACTCAACAGGAGCCAAAATTGGTGAAATTATTCACAGGTGTTCCCAAAAATTATAAAGAAAGATATATTGATCTCTTTAAAAAGTATGGGGATGTGTTTTCCTGGTCATATGAAGACTTGAAAACGTATGATAAAATCATAATACAACATAAGATCCCATTGAAAGAAGGAATAAAACCACACAGAAAAAAACTCAGATTGATTAATCCATTACTGTTAGCTCCAATTGAAAAGGAAGTGAAGAAATTGCTGCAAGCAAAAATCATATTCCCCCTCAAATATTCGAATTGGGTTTCTAATATGGTTCCTGTGAGGAAGAAAAATGGAGAGATAAGATTGTGTGTGGACTTCAAGAATTTGGACAAAGCATATCTAAAGAATAATTATCCTTTACCTAAAATGGATTATGTCTTACAAAGGGTGACAGGAGCTTATAGGATGTCTATGTTTGATGGATTCTCTGGATATAATCAAGTGGTAGTTGACCAGGAAGATTAGAAAAAGACAACTTTAACAACCCCCTGGGGCACCTTCATGTATGCAAGGATGCCATTTGGTCTTATGAATGTAGGTGCAACTTTTCAGAGGGCCATGGACATAGCATTTGTTGGATATGAGTATGTCATTATATATTTGGATGATGTAACTATTTTTTCAGGATCAGATGATGAACACTTGGAACATTTGCAAAGAACTTTTGAAAAGTGCAGGAAGTATGGTCTGTCACTAAATCCCAAAAAATATTTGTTTGCCTTGGAGGAAGGTAAATTCTTGGGTTACATAGTTTCAAAACAAGGGGTAAAGATTGATCCGACAAGGGTGGAGGCAATTCAGACCGTTCCTTTACCCAGAAGCAAGAAAGATATTCAGAGATTTTTGGGGAAAATAAAATTTCTGAGAATATTTGTACCAAATTATGCTGAGATTGTGAGAAATATAACTGGCATGTTGAAGAAAAAAGCAGAAGTGAGGTGGGATAAAGAAGCAAGGGAAGCATTTTCCAGAATAAAAGAAGCACTCTAGAAAGCTCCTGTTTTAATCAATCCTGATTATCAAAAGATATTTAAAATATTTTCATTTTCTTCCCCCACTACTATGGCTACTGTGTTATTGCAAAAAAATGAATATAGTAAGGAACAACCAGTGGCATTATTCAACAAATTTCTTAGAGATGCTAAGCTCAAATATAAAATTTTGAAGAAACAAGTGTATGCATTGGTCAAATCACTGAAATCCTTCAGGAATTATGTGTTACAATCCCAAATAACCGCTTATGTAGCTAATTCTGCTGTCAAGGACGTGTTGGTTCAAAGTGAGGTTGAAGGAAAAAGAGGAAAATGGATAGCTAAAATCCAGGAGTACGAATTGGACATTAAACCTATCAGGGTCCCATGATTTGGCAGATTGGCAAGCCAAGTGACAGGGTAACATCAAACCAACTTTGGAGCCCAAGGACCTAGCCTTCCTGGACTCAGAGAGAGCTCTCTCTATTTGTGCAAGGGATGTAGATTTGTTTGCTTCTTATGTATTTTATTTTAGGCTAGTTTTTAAGTGTGTTTTTAGTTTGTTTTAGGTTTTTGAGGGAGGAACTGATCAAGGGATAAATAGATAAAAATATTGTCAGATCAACTGGGCTATGGGGTCGAAAAGGTCGAGAATGCCTCAAATGGTGGACAAGGTATATTGCAGGGCCGATTTGGTCGAGGTAAAAATGGATTCTTTAGGTGGAGTGAAATGGGATGGACACTAGATTTTGTGAAGGAAAAAGAGGTTTAAACATAAATCGTTTTACAACAGAAATCTATGTGGTAGGGCTAACTATTAATCACGATAAATGAAACTTCAAACTGATAGATGCATAAAATAAACATTCAGGCGATACATAGAAGTATAAGACCCTCTAACTTTGGGAAAATCGCCTTCAAACTTTGGGGAAAACAAACAAGACAAACAAACAACTCAATATATGAAGAGGGAACTCCTAAATATCATATTTGAGCTATCAGGAACTTTGAACTAAGATTGCAGAGCATAAGCAAAGGGTAAGATCAACACAAGACCTCTTTGGCTCAACTAACACAATCAAACATTCAAAGAAAGTTTTTAGTAATGGGGTTTTGGTTATCTACGAGTAAACAGGGCATACCATGAATCATACTGGATAGCATACAGAATAACCATTAATGAAATTAATAACAAGTTCTTAGGGTATCAAAGAGCAGTTAATAATTCTTTGACATAACTAGGAAAGAAAACAAACATAAAAGTTGTAATGAATCAGGAAACTTGAGGTGCCTCCATGGGCATGTCTCAAATCTATTCTTTACTGTGCTACAACAAGAAAGAAACATGAAAACATGTATGATAAACTAAGGAAACATAACAAAGAAGGAACACTATACCATTTACCAAGTCATGGAATCCTACAACAGTCCTCTTCCACCATCCAAAACACACAAGAAATTATCCACTTCATGAGACAAAGTATTTATTCCAAGCTTGTAATACCATGTATTGCTTTATAACATCAAGTTCAGCCTCTTGATACAATGAAATCTCTTGGAATATATAGGCTAAAGAGAAAGAAACTATCCAAGAGCATCTAGAAGGCCATTGGCCCATTGCAAATATTTGATTTTGTCCTTGAGGCTTTGCAAAGCCCAAGGCACAAAATATCTTTTAAAATATCTATAAAATGCTAAAAAAGGAAATAAAATTTACTTTACATGACTGAAAAGTTCTAAAAAAGTCTTAACGCACATTTGGATGAGCATCTTTAGAAATCTGCCTTTTTTGCCAAAATGCTATAGGAACATAGCAGCATAAAATTTCCTGTATTCTATACCACTTTTGAGGAACCTCTCAATGTCAAAATGAGGCTCGTGATGGCTCGTTGGAAAGCCCTAGATGTCTAGTTTCTGGAACTACTTGAATTTTCCCAAACTGATCCCTAGAAGTATGTCAAAAACTGAACTAAGTGGAAAAAACCAGAAAAGTAGCCCTTGCTGATATGTGAGGAAGAAAGTTAAAAAATCACTGTTTTTCGCCTCTTTGGGGGACCAAAACATCTCCTTTGGATCTGAAAATTTGTGAGTAGCTGCCCCCAAACTTATTCTATAAAAAAAAATTACTTTCATGAGCTGATGATGCTCCTAGCACCCATGGCAGCGCCTTGAAAAATTTGCAATTATGGGCAAAAAACACAAAAAACAAAATCATGTCAAAATTTGCTCAATTTTGGCGAGCAAGCCCCTTATGGGTTCTTAGAAGCATGTAAGGAAGCTGAGGCCAACATTTCAAGCTCTGATGTGCCTTTCTCCACTTTTTCTACCGGGCGCCTCTTTCGGGCAGCCTTGAGCCTTTCTTGAGCAAGTTTAAGCTTTCTTCGGGAAAATTGGTTCAACTTCTTGTAGTGCCTGATCATCTTCTTTTGTAGACTCAAGTCTCTGTTAGCTTTCTCTAATTTATCCTCCAAATTCTTGTTGGCCCTTTCAAGCCATGATTCTTTATCATTTTCTATTTCTTGGGTGAGCAATTGAGTGAGAGGATAAGATCGAACAAGGGCTACCTCTTCTTCCTTCTTTTTCTCCGAAGCTTTCTTGAGACCCATAGTCCTAGGCCTCTTTCTCATTGGCTGCTATTCTTCTTCAGTATCATAAAATTCGCCCATAAGCTCTTCAAACTTGATTTGTGTTTTGTAGGCTTCCATTTGGTATTTGAAATCTCGGGCCTCATAATCTACCATTTGACCACTCATTTGTTTGTTTTGCATCTGTAGAACATGTATGAGGTCCTTTGACCTTTCTAGATCAGCTTGTAGGTCATGAATTTGTGCTTCTCTTTTTTGCAAAAGAGCCTCAAGAATCCTAGCTTCATCATCTCCAACATCACTATCTATCTGTATGATGTCAAACTCCCTTTCCTTTTCATGACTACTCTCTTGCTGTTCCTCTTTTTCTTTACCTTTTCCTTGGATAGACTTATTGGTCCTTTTCCTCTTTTGGAAATTCAACAATACTCTTCTTAGGCAGTTTGCCTCTACTTCTTAGCGCTCTTGTGACATTGCTAGTCACTACTGGAGTGATCTTCTTATTTGCAGATCTAGTGTTTTTAGGCTTCGCCACTTTTGGAGGAAGATTCATGGCCCCTTGCCTAGGAGAGGCAACTAGCACATGCTCTTGGCTGTGTTGAGGAGAAGAGAGAGGAGGTTTATCTACTTGTACTTTCTCAACTTGGTTTTTTACCTTGCTGCCTCCATCATCATCTACTCCAGCTTCACCTTTGTCACTGTTTTCTTCTGCTTGAAGATTGCCTTGTTTGTCTTCACCACTGCTATGCTCATGGTCACTGATTTGGTATTGGCTGCCCTTAGGGATGTTTTGATATTTTTTCTCCATGCTTCCCCCTTCGAAATGCTCACTGTTTGGTGTTTTCTTGCCATCATCATTGCCTGCTTGAGGGTTGTCTTGTTTCTCATCATTAGCATCTCTTTGAGGACTGTTATGACCCTCATCATCACTGTTTTGGCTGCCATCATGTTCCTCTTCATGACTGCTATGCTCACCATCATTTCCTTCTTCCCCACTGTCATGCTTAGATTCTTTACTTTGTCCCTCATCATCACTAGTTTGCTTCTTGTCACTTTTCCCTTCTTCATCACTAGTTTGCTTCTTCTCTTTTTCACTCTCAATTATAAGGGAGTTTTGCCTTTTAGGAGTGGATTTACTAGAAGAAGGAGAAATATGATGAGTGGATGGTGAGGAAGGTGCATGAGATGAAGAGGAAATGGAAAAATCAGGATGGGAGATGAAAGAGTCCCAAGAAACTCCCTTTTTCTCAAGTTGATGGAGGATGATGATCTTGATAAGGGAATGATGAAATAACAAGCTTGTTGTTGAGCAGAGGGCTTCTTTTGGACAGTAGAGGCCATCTTGTCAATGCTTCTATAGAGGAAGAAAGGTAGGTTCAACAACTGATTTCTTGTGAAATGCATAAGAAGCCTGATGTGATAGGCATAAATCCAGGAAAACCTCCCTTCACATGTGAAATACTTTATGATGACTTTCATGAGGGGGGCATAACTGCTCAATAAGTGAGAAAAAGGGAAAATAGCTTGGCAAGCATCTTGATGGTCTGGTTTTAGAAAGGGTTTATAGTGATTCAGATCTAGGTATGTTTGTTTGAACCACTTTTCTCCTATATAGGAGATCTTAGTAGCTTTGGAGATAGCCCTAGGAGTGAGTTTGAATTCCAGACTTGCTATATGAATTTTCCCTTCTTGCAGCCTCAAAGAAAAAAAATGTGTCAAAGGAGGGTGATTTTTTAATTCTTGGACCTTTTGGCAAAAATCCAAGCACCCTACTTCATGAAAATTGAAGAGTACTGAAGGGGATTCATTCACTTCTTGAGTTGTCAAAGGCTCAAACCTATTGTGATATCCACTCCTGCTATCCTTCTTTGGAGGCATTTTTTCTTTCTGATACCCTTCACTGACTTACCAAACAAGCCCTTGAAATGTACTGAAAAATAGACCCCTTCTTTGAGTACTACTTTTCTCTTTAGTTGGCAAACAAGTATTTGTTAAATGAAACCAATTTTACTTCTCCAGCACTGTGTTTTCAACAAAGAGGCCTTTAATAAGATCTATTTTTGGTTTTTGAAGACAAATCCCCTTTTGTTTTTTACACAAAAAATCTTTCCCTTTAATCATTGCTTTTTTGAAATCACTGTTTAAGAGGTGAGAAAACCCCTTATAAACTGATCAAAACTCTTCCTTAATAACCGCCTTTCTTTGTTTTTAAACAAAGAAGGCACTCTTGAGAATCATTATGTTTCTCCCTTGAGTAATCACTGTTCCTCTTTGATGATCACTGTTTCTCTAAAAAATTAGTCTTCCTGTCACTGAGTAAGAAGCTTTCAAAACAAACTCTGTTTTCTCTCTATAAGACTGTGTTTATCTTTAAATACTCACAACAAGAAACCCCTCTTTAAATTAACAACAGACCTTCCTCCTTTAATCACTCTTCTGTATTCTCTTAATAAACATGATATGTTTGAAAGCAAGTTGTGTTTTTCCCCTTAACTACTCAAACAACAAGCCTTTTGAAAACAAAAAGTTCCTCCTTCATTCACTGTTTCTTTGACACTTTGATACCAAATTTTCCGTTTAAATTAAACAAAATTTGGGCCTAGAGACATAAATACCTTCATAACATGTATTTTTCTGTGTTTGGAGACGAGATTCTTATTTAAAATCTGACCTTGGCACCTTTGAGAATTTTGGCAAGTTGCCACACTCCTGGTTGACAGTGGCCCAGGCGATGGGCCGTTCAACACTGTCCCGGGCGGTGGGGCATTCAGAGGTGGCCTGGGCCATTCAGAGATGGCTGTGCAGATAGTGAAAAAGATCAGTGTGAGGGCGCAAAATGAAAAATGGCAATGGTAAGGGTATACAACAGGCAGGAAGAGT
Source organism: Pinus albicaulis (assembly GCA_034641835.2). NCBI lineage: Eukaryota > Viridiplantae > Streptophyta > Pinopsida > Pinales > Pinaceae > Pinus > Pinus albicaulis. Next base: position 164,716,591 of record CM076571.1, on the reverse strand, counting down.
TGTGTCTAAGGCTCAAGTGGTCGGATGGAGGTAGAAAATGCAAGGGTGCTGCGTTTGAATCTTTCGGGTTGGCCCTGGGCGCCCGTTGAACATCGGGCACAGGCGTGCCGCGCAACAATACAGGCGCGCCGCGCCTATAACAAAAGTCTGCTGTGAACGCCTACAGGCACGCCGAGCAAAGATACAGGCACGCCGCACATTTCAAAGTTGAAAATACCTACAAAAATTGCTCTTTTGCTCCGTGACTTGGTTTGCCAAATGACACCAAGATATGCTATGCTCGAGTTTTATACTCATAAGGCTTTATAAAAACCTCCCCAATTTTATCTATTTTTAAAAAACAAGATGAATTCACCCTTTAGCTTGCCTTATCATTTGTTGTTAAAACAAAATGACTCTGTTGATTTTGTATTTGAAAATAGTTTTCTTCTTTTGATTGTTGAAAGAAAACTTTTGAAAAAGGGCTGATGTTTCAACTCTAAAGTCACTGCAAATTTATCTTCAAAACCTATTTAACCCTATGTTTGTTTTTAACCCCTTTTTTGTCACAAATGAGGTTATCAAACTATGATTTGATTCTGTTTGTCCACCAGGGAGGTCACCATAAAAATCACTACTGCAGTCCTTTAAAACCACTATATAAACCCACTGTTTGTGAAGTAAAGGAGGTCTTTTAAACCATGTGTTTTCTCTGTTTGTATGATGAAGGAGGTTTCTAAATCATAAAAAATTACCTTTATCAGACACTGTGCCATACTGTCTTTTCGAAGGTGGTCTTTTAACTTGAAACTTGAATTTATCTGTTAGGCACTTTGTATTAACACTTTCTTTTGACTGTGTATTCACCTTCTATTTGTCCTGAAGAAAATCCTTGCAAATGTGACTACTTATGCTCACTTTGAATCATTGTCGGGCCCTTAGCTCATGATGAAGGAAGCCTTCAAACAATGATAGTTCACCTATCTTAACCATGTGCCCACTGTCTTTTAAATGAGGTGAAAAAATAACTCTTGGCACATGCCCTTCATTCATCATTTGGAGGGGTTACTTATGATAAACCATAATGGATCTGTAAAAATAAAAATTCCCTTTTCATATACAACTTCTGTGTGAATGCTTCTCTATACCATTTTTGCAAAAGTCACTTTAAAACCAAGCTTAGTCTGCCACTTTATCATTAGATGAGGCTGCTTTAAATCAAAACTATAACTTCTAATTCATCCTTTGTAGAAGGTTGTTATAAACATAAGAGCAGAGGCTTTTTAGCACCATTATGTCACTACTTTGCTTTTGATATGAAATAGGCCCTTAACTTATAAAATTTCATTTGTTTTACTACTGTTACTCAACTGGTCTTACCAACAGAAACGTTATCAAACAAAACATTGAACCTGGGTGATGCATCCACTGTTCATATTTGGAGGAGGTGGCGCAAAACGACTCCTGAAGCTATTTAAAAACATGCTGACCCACTGCTTTTTAGTGAAGGAGGTCACAACAATGTGTCTTTTACCCTCTGCTTTTGTATGAAGGAGGTTTCTATCACTGTGTTTCTAACCCTCTACTTATTATTGAAGGAGGTTATCTTTAACACAGGATCTCCATCTATTTCAATCACTGTACCTGCTCTGTATGTTTGTTTGAAGAATGCCAATAGGAAACAAAGTGGAATTTGACATTTATCATTGATAAAATCACTTGAAACTCATGTCCTCTTTCTTTATGAGGCCTTGTCTGAGATGTATATATCCCTTTGTAAAATATCACTGTGAACACAAAACCAGAAGAAATGTGATTTGTATATGTAGAGTGTTTGCTGCTAGATATCATTTAGCTATCTTTTCCCTTGACTATGTTGTCAGAGGTATGTTGAAATTGTTTTTGACTAATTTTCAAAACCCAGGTTCAAGGTAACATAAAAAGCAGTTGTCTTCTTATGCCCTACATGATGATGCTCTTCGGAAAGATTATGCAGCAACACTTTTGGAGGTGATTATGGAGCACTGCTGATCATCATTACCCAGTCCTTGTTATTCATTTTGACTTGATGAGTGATCTCTGTTCTTCAGGCATTCTTTGGATTTAAAACCATGTATATTAGCTGCTCTTTACTTACTTTACTTTAATTGCTTTGATGGATGCTATAGGGTAAAATTCTTGGGTTTTTGGTTCTCAAATATCCCTCTCAGGGCTTTCCGGTGCCCGAGGCAGACATTAAGATTAGCTGTATAGTTCACAAAGATGGCACATACATATTCATATTAACTTAAAACAACTTGATGGAATAAGATGGAAGATTACCTCTTTAATGATCTTGAAGTCTTTTGGAGAGCGCTGAACAACGAAGCAGGAGTTCTCCTTCACCAGCTCCAAATCTCGCCTCTGCAAGCAGTCAAAGCACCCATGTAATCTCTACCATAACATATATTTCCTATCAATTAAGTCAATATATAATAAACATTTAAACTATGCACATCTAAGCCATTCATCTCATGCTATATAAGTGATTAAATAATAATGACAATATCAACGCATAGAATGGAAAAAACAGATACAGTTCTATTGATTTATAAAAAGGATGATTACAACCGTCGGTTGTACCAAGCCCTCCTTAGCCTTCCAACCTCTCTATCTCTCAGAGTGGTGATGTCTTGACCAACAAGTTCTCAATGAACCTCTTTGATATTTGACCTTCACACTACAACAATGATCTCTACTTCACAAGTATTCAAAAACTTTGACAATCCTTCGACCTTGAACCAAGAGCCTTCAACTCCCTTTTATAGGGGATGGAGAGAGCAATCATTGCCCTTCTCTTTCCACCAGTTTTGAATAGAAAAAACCAAGATGTTTCCTCAACTTCCATGCTTTTTCCTTCCTTGAGAGTTCAGTTGTTTATGGCAAGGCCCAATAAGAGATTAGTGCTTTGCAGTTTCCTTTTTGTACTGACTCTCTTGTGAGAAAAGCTGGAAATTCAAATCATTCTCTGCGGGTTTTTCACGTTTCAAACTCAAAACACAGGTAACGCTGCCCTCTAGTGTAAACAAAGCGTTGCCCTAGCCACTAACGTGGCCTATTTACTGATTAGGTGCGTTATAATGCTCTTGTGTTGTTATAGTGAGGCGTTACCTTGGCAGAAATAGGTTTAGTTTAGGTCTTTGTATTCCTTCCATATTTATCTTCTCCTTTGAGCTGATGAGGAGGTATTTTGACCTATAATAGATGCCCCCTAAAGTGTGAGGTTAGAGACGAAGACAATGGCTGAAATACTTTATAATGTGTGTAGTAGAGATAAAGAGATTGAAAGACTGAGGAAAACCTGAAACAACAACATATGTCAGAAAATATAGTATCTGCCTTGAGTCGGGCATTCCCATGCTCAGTAGCTTAAACAACATGATTTCTCTAGAATAGAGATATGAAGAATCTGTCCACCAATGAGCACAATGTGGAAGTTTCTGTCATAATAGGATCAGGCTGAAGAAGCTATCTCCATAAACAATATCGCAACTTGGGGAAGGGAACACAACTTTAATGATGTAACCTTTACCCCAAGGTCTTGACCACTGATTCAATTAAACTACATATTTCTCAACATGTGAATGAAGGAGCTGTCGTCGAACATGTGAGAAATCGTTAGATTACCAGTTGATAATGAAAACTATTAACAGACGCGAAGGTGGCCACCGATAATGATGATGGTCCCTAAGATGCACAGTACAATCTAGCGAGTGTGAATAAAAAGAGTTGAAGTCAAACACTCGTAGAATCATTTGATCAGGAGCCAATGATGAAGACTCCTAATAAAACACAAGACTACCTGCCACTGATGTATGCAAATATCCGGGTACTGATGGGTTTCTGGATTAATTTCCTAGATAAGATGTTGAAGTCGATAGGAAGAGATCTGTTGAAAGGTAGGCACTGAGGCGTCCTACATCAGTCAACACGAAACAAAAACCAAATGATTTTGTTTATGATGGAGATAATGAAGAGTAAATGGGGATGTCAGATGACAAATAATTTGTGGCATAATGAGTGGTTTGGTTGATAAGAGAAGTAGTAGATAGCGAGATCTGCTTAAACAATAGAAGGCACTGTAACAGGGTACTAGGCAGCTGAGACTTAATGAACACCAAAGAGTGTGTTGGGATTTTACTGGTGTAGGGACACTGGGAGATGAAGGCTAATACTCATAGATGGTAGGGTTGGGCTAACTGCGAAAGATTTTTCTGGGAAGTGCCATGTTCAAGATTTTTTCTGCCAAATCGACCTTTCTAAAATGTAACAGAGGTAGTACCCATTTTGTTCAAATTTTTCCCCATATGATTAAGTTTAACGAGTCCAGAAGAGTAAACTCGGTGAATTTTTCATATTTAGAGAGTCTGAAAAATATCATAAAAGACAACTCCGTGCCCCGTCTGATTAGGTTTAACGAGTCCAAATGAGTAACGAGTCCAAAAGAATAAACTCGGTGAATTTTTCATGTTTAGAGAGTCTGAAAAATGTCGTAAAAGACAACTCCATTGGGGTACCTTTGTCATGTCTTGATAACCGGGCACGACAAAGGGAGAATAGTAAGCCCGAAAAAGTTTATTTTCCGTGAGTTAGTCCATCGAAGCCAGAAAAGTGAGAAATCTGTGTTCGATGGACGTCTACCTCATTTTTTTATGAGTACGAGGAGACGGATTAAACTCAGTACTCTTTGTGAAATTTTAACGAGTCCAACAAAGAAAAACTTGGTGTCCTCCGTGAAATTTTAACGAGTCATGTGGAGAAAACTCGGTTACTTTTTTGGTTTAAAAATCTTTGAAAAAGAGGAAAAGAATGGCTCCTTACTTCTCTGTCGTGGTAGTTTAGCGAGCCCGACAAAGTCAACTCGGGGTTTTTTCAGTTTTATGAGTGAGAAAAAGGTCCCTAAAAAGAAAGCTCAGTGCCTCTTCGTATCAGTTTTAACAAGTCTGAAGAAGAGAACTCTAGGTTTTTCGGATTAATGAGCAAGAAAAAGACCATAAAAAGAACACTCGATATCAACTTCGTCTAAGTTTAACGAGTCTGAAGAAGGGAACTCGAGGTTTTTTTGATTAACGAGCAAGAAAAATACCGTAAAAAGAATGCTCAAAATTTCTTGATCTCTTTCTCGTCAATAGAAGGATTTATGTCAGGAATTTTCTTGTAAGACCAAGCAAACACATCGCGGAATTCCTTGAAAAGGGATGTGAAGCACGCAATTTCCTCAGGATTGAAATCTGCTCCAATATGAATATTTTCCACGATACCCATTTTGACCGAGATATCAATGAGCATTGTTTTAGAAAGATTACCCATGTTCCCTTCTGAATCGATAGTTTGAACAGTCGTGTAAGTGGAGGGAACCATCTCAGGTGGGTCAAAAGATGGGATTTCAGTTTTTATCACATTCGAGTCGATCATCGAAGCGCTATGGTGAAACTCTCCCCAAGGTCGTTCTTCTAGAGACATGATCTATCGAATAGCTTCGTCTGTAGGCAAGACTTCATTGAGGAGATCCTTGGAGAGAACTGTGATGGGTGGGAGGTTTGTACCTTTGGTCAAAACCATAGCAGTGGAGGGTTTAGATGTAATTTGGATGGCTTGGTAGGCCAACTCAACTAGCGAGAGTGGCATCTGATCTCCGTAGGAATCAATGTCTAAAGGCACCGGAAGGATCCATGGGTCGATAGAGCCATCCAAAGTGGTGGATATCATTGCAACCGTGTTTGGGATCTGTGGCGACAGGAGAGGAAAAAAACCCAGTAGGGAAGATGCCTTCAGAAGACCGGTACCGATACTGATGTAAGAGTTAGGACAACCTCCTATTAGGGGTACAGTGCTACTTGGTAACGTGGAATAATCAGGGGTGCAGAAGGATAACTGATCCACTGTGACTATTTTCCCATCCAATGGAAATAGGATGAGTTGGAAGACCGGAGAAACAATAGCAGTCATGGCATAAGACCAACTGCGACCGAGCAATAGATTATAGTCAAGATGGAAATCTACGACTTCAACATCTACGGTTACCGTTTTCCCACTCAGAGTGATGGGAAAGTTAGCAAGGTATCCTTTTGGGAGGAACGTGTGGCCATCGAAAGCTTTGAGGGAATTTGATGGCAGTGTTAAGATAGGAGAACCTAAATTGAGCTAGCAAGCTTGTGACATAACGCAGGTCGAAGCACCTTCGTCAATGATAGTGCAATGGATTGGGCTCCCTTTTGACACAGCCTGCACCTAGAATGCGAGTTGGTGTGAGAGGCGAGTTTTAGATTTTTCCATACCAAAGATAGCTAGCATGGAATCTTGGGGGTCTATTCCACCAATGGCCAAAAGCAAGGCTTTCCTTTGTGCTAGACAAGTTTGCAATACTTTGAGAGCAGACATAGCTGACGGGTGCCTGCAGCAAATCTTCTGCAATGTTGTAGTTTTGGGCTGCACGTGCAGAGGTGTTATGAGTCGTGCGTCTAAGTGTCCCTTTGGGGGGACGAATCATGGGGTCAACAGTAGGCCGTTCGATATGCAAATCGTTGGGCGGCGGTGGATTTGAACTAGTACCAGGTTCTTGAGCATCTATGGTAGTATTTCCATAAAGCTTGGCTCGTGTTTGAAGTTCAACACTCTCAATGCCATAAATGGCGGATGGTCCTTCACCGGAAGGATGCGACCACCATTGCCTCATTGCTGGGGTTGTGGCAGGTTGTCAACCATGTGTTGATGTTGCTGCTGTTGATTAGGGAAAGGATTATGAAGAACGACAGGTGTTCACTCAGAATCCTTGTTTGCAATAAAATTGGTGCATTCTTGCAGCCGAGGACATTTGTATGTCAAGTGGTCCTCCGCACAGATCTTGCGAGGAAATTTCATGGGTTTATCCATCCCTTTGTCATTTTTGGTAGCGTTTTTCTGATTAGGGTTATTCTAATTGTCCGACTTCTCTTCCGAAGAAGATGTCTTTTTCTTGTTCTTCATATTCTTTCCACTAGGTTTTTGTGAAGTTTGCACAGAATTTACCTCAGCGATAGGAAGAGTAGTCGTTTGGTGAGGGGCGGTGGCAGCTGAGGATGGCTGGGAGGCTTGCCCCCGAGACTGTTTTGTGACTACACCAGAGATTGTGCCAATGAGACCGTAGGCATGAGCTCCAGTTTTCTGAGTAGTTGGAGGATTTGGGTTACCAGGGGCATTGGGGAGAAAATCATATAGCGTGCCAGATTGTGAATAGATTAAATCCAAATGTTGGGCATGACGAATGCATTGATCTTCTGTAACCACACTGGAAAGGCCAATGTCTTTAGAGATGTGGGGTAAGATAGAATTACAAAACCAATTAGCTAAGAGATGATCCGGGATTGGCGCTTTGACTAGCCTCCTCCTACGTCTCCATTCATGAATGTGATCAGAGATGTGGGTGGCGGTGTCTTGGTGCAACGAGGTTAATAGTTCCGTTCTGGTTTCAAATCTGATTGGTAATTGGAAGTTCTTTAGAAACTCCGTCGCTAAAGTGCCAAAAGTGTTTATGGCGGCGTGTGGAAATTCAATATACCACTTGGCGGCATTGACTGTAAGGGTGCGGGGAAATAGTCGAAGCTAAACACTATCATCCACCATGGAATTAGATATAGACCATAGATGAAAGGTAGTGATGTGTGCGTCTGGGTCGTCCCCTTGTTTCCCATCGAACTTTGGGATGTCAGAAGGAATCTTGTTCGGTACTGGAGGCCAGAGCGGGTTGTGATTGATGGGGTCATTAGTCAGTTTATGGATGTTGGGGATGTCTAGAGCTGCCAAAAATGGCAATTGTGGATTTGCCCCCAAATCTAACCAAGGAAGTATGGACTGACTATTTGGACCATAGGGTCCGCCCATCAATGTGTTACCAAGAGGATAAGTAGGAATTTGATAAAAATTTCCTATAGGTGGAGGGGTAGGGATATATGGTTACTGTCCATAGGGCATATTGTATTGCGGGGTGAACGGTTGGTTTCCCCCAGTATAAAAGTGCCCTCCCATTCCAGATGGAGGTTGGGGTGGGTTAGTCCATATGGATGCAATAGAGCTTCCCAGAGGCATGCTACTACTTGCATAGTTCAGCAACGGCATAGACCCTACACCTATATTTGAACCACTCAAGGGAATAGTATTAACAATAGGTTGTCTCGTTTGTCCTAAGGATTGCAGGGGAAGTGAAATATTCCCTGTTACCTGTGTGCTAGTGACACTGCCCCCTGGTATAGTGGCCAAGGGGTTCGAACTCAGCAAAGGGTTCCAACCGAAAGGGTTGCTAAAAGGAACCGAAGTAGTCACACTCGTGGGAGGAGAAACCGTGGGTCCCAACATGGTCACCATAGGAGTAGATCCCGAAGGACTCGGTGAGCTACTGACAGTTGTGATGACTGTAGGGTTGGGATTAGGTATATGTTGACTACTGGGGTTACCAAGTGATGGCATAGAACTGACAATCGACGAGGAGGATGGTGGCGAACCTAGGATGGTTACCATTGGCATCAACCCTGTGGATGCCGGTTGTGAAATGGATGTTTGTGCGGCCGAAGACATGTCCTGGCATGGTGGAATCTAAACTATCACAGGCCCCAACGGATCAGTGAGTGGAGGATTGTAATGAGGTACGACACCTTCCGTGAAAGGGTCCTCCGGAAATTTCGTATGATATGAGGCTATGTGTAAATCAGGGTTTGTCAATGGAGACTGCTCTTCCGTAGAAGGCACAGGTTCACCAAGGTTTAGTTGTTCCTCAAGAGTCAGAGGAGGTAGACCTTGCTGTCATCGGGACAGACGGTGTGGGTCGGATGACGCCACAGTGACCTGTTTATTTTTAACAAATTTTAATAAATTGTGATGTATTATAAAGTCTTAATGACAGTAACCACACACCTAAAAAAGAAAAAAGAAAAAAGGACTCTCTAAAATCAATCAGCAAGCAGCCAGAATAGGGTGCCCTGTCTGAGTACTACCATTTTCTGGCGATGAAATCCAGTATTACAATAGTATACAGAGAGGGTTGGTCGAAAGTACAGTTACGGTCACTCTAGAGCTTCATCCGAACCTTAGACGATAGGTGTAAGCACTCTCGTGAAGACGAGTACCCTCCTAAAGACCGAAGACAGAGTGGGTCTGTCTGTTTTAGGTACCAGGATAGCCCGTCCCAGTCACCTTGTGTAAGTCCCTAAAAAGTATGGCCACTAAAGATACCTCAAATCACAAACATCGTCAGGGGGGTCCACGATCAAGGACATCATGCTATATGGGAAGAATACCTAGATCCCCGATCTAATTTCGACATCCCCGAAGGGAACCCCAATATATAACACACCCACCGGATGCAGTCGAAGGTGGGCTACCTTCTTATGCACCCAAGTGTTGTCTTGCACTGAGCTCCAGTAAAGGAATGGTCCCGATAATATGAGTGCAGTAGGATTTCGCTCGTTAATGACTCTAGTTTCAAGTTTTGAGATCTTGGGTGATTTTATCACTTTTTCTAACCCAAGATCCTAGCCTAAACTACTATTGGTGTGAGCTCAAAAAGAGTAATGTGATTGATTTTATTATCGCTTGATTCTTAGTGTACTTGATTATTAGTCTTGCGGAGGGGGAGTGGACGTATGAAATGTAATGAGACTCTGACTCAAGAAACCATGCAAAAATATGTTCTAAATATTCAATTCAATGAAGAGTATTTCTACAAGGAGAGGTTTCTTTTCAACATCCATGCACTAACATTCAAATAGCACAGTTCAACTTTAAAGATTCAGACTTCTATCTACCTCTTCTTAACAGTCTATGAATTGAAATTTTCAGAATTAACTCAGCTAGATGCAGAAAAACTAAAAAACAAATTCTTCTCTAAAAAGTAAATGCTTTTGACACTAACTTTTCAAACAAGAGAAAAGAAACAGAAATGCCAGCTTAGTAAACAAGCATAGGGATTTAGTCAAGGAAAGATACTGATGGCCAAAAAACTCTGCAACCAAAACACAATCACAGGGGTGAACAACAAATTTTGGCTGAGTAACACACTATCTCTGAGTAAAGACAGTGTTAATCCAAAGACTAACGCACTTTATTTAAGAAGAGCCAGCGTTATAACGCACTGGAAAACCAACAGAGGTAGCGTTAGCCAAGGTAAAGTTCTTCAGATGGTTAAACAGAAACAGGATTGAACTCTGCGAGCTTTTGAATTATCTACTGGGCATAAATACTGGTCAGAAGGGTCTGTGAACAGAGGAAAGAAGAAAGGAGGAAAGAAATAGTCCGGAAACTATGGGGGAGTCCCCAGCGGAGTCACCAATTCTTCTATAGGGTAAAATGCTTGGGTTGTTGGTTATCGAATATCCCTCTCAAGGCTTTCTGGTGCCCGATGTAGATAGTAAGATTAGCTGTATAGTTCACAAAGATGGCACATACATATTCATATTAACTGAAAACAACTTGATGGAATAAGATGGAAGATTACCTCTTTAATGATCTTGAAGTCTTTTGGAGAGCACTGAACAATGAAGCAGAAGTTCTCCTTCACCAGCTCCAAGTCTCGCCTCTGTAATCAGTCAAAGCACCCGTGTAATCTCTACCATAACATATATTTCCTATCAATTAAGTCAATATATAATAAAAATTTAGAATATTCACATCTAAGCCATTAATCTCATGCTATATAAGTGATTAAATAATAATGAAAATATCAACGCATAGAATGGACAAAACAGATACAGTTCTATTGATTTATAAAAAGGAGGATTACAACCGTTGGTTGTACCAAGCCCTCCTTAGCCTTCCAACCTCTCTATCTCTCAAAGTGGTGATGTCTTGACCAACAAGTTCTCAATGAACCTATTTGACCTTTGACCTTCACACTACAACAATGATCTCTACTTCACAAGTATTCAAAACCTTTGACAATCCTTCGACCTTGAACCAAGAGCCTTCAACTCCCTTTTATAGGAGATGGAGAGAGCAATCATTGCCCTTCTCTTTCCACCAGTTCTGAATAGAAAAAACCAAGATGTTTCCTCAACTTCCATGCTTTTGCCTTCCTTGAGAGTTCAGTTGTTTATGGCAGGGCCCAATAAGAGATTAGTGCTTTGCAGTTTCCTTTTTGTACTGACTCTCTTGTGATAAAAAGCTGGAAATTAAAATCATTCTCCACGGGTTTTTCCCATTCCAAACTCAAAACACGTGTAACTTTGCCCTCTAGTGTAAACAAAGCGTTTCCCTAGCCACTAACGCAGCCTATTCACTAATCAGGTGCATTATAACGCTCTTGTGTTGTTATAGTGAGGCGTTACCTTGGCAGAAATAGGTTTAGTTTAGGTCTTTGTATTCCTTCCATATTTATCTTCTCCTCTGAGTTGATGAGGAGGTATTTTGACCTGTAACAATGGAAAACTAAGTTAGCATGAAGACCTGTATGAATTTGTCTTTTTGCTGTTATGTGCACACTGATCAGCATTCAATTACACCCCTGCAAAGATGTAAAAACATATGCTTTTGAACCATGAAGAGCTCTTTTGGTGTTTCATGGAGATTATGCCTGATCTAAGAATATTTCTTCAGACAGTGACAAACCTTCTCTTTTCCTGATTTGGATCTTTGTTGAACTTCTTCTGAAATGAGACAAAGTGACCCCTTAATGGTGTGCGACCTATGGATAGAACAATGCTTGCTTTGCAGAATAGGGAAAGATTTAAGGTTGACTGGTACTGGACACATGCTTTTTGGCTTAGGATATCTTAGCCAAGGAAAACTCCCTAAACACCACTATCTAACTTAGGGACAATCTTGACAGATTCCGAGTGTTTTCTTAGGCATGATCAGATTGTCATATGACAAGAGGATCAGGGATAAAGTAGCAGACACTTTGTCAACCTTTGGATAGTGAATGGCATGAGTAACAAGGGGAAAATGATAGCAGATAATCACAGCTATGACAGTTGTAGATAGGGAGAATTTGATGAAGCGAGATAGGTCTTGAAAACTGGAGATTGTTCTCATCATAGACTGACAGGAAGGGGCAGGAGGACAAAATTGTTTTGGGGTGTTTTCTAGATGACAAATTGACAGATTGAGATTATCTTCTAGAAAACTCAGCTATGGAATCTAGTCATCAAAAACATGTAAAAAATACTGACGACTAACAAAACCCACCAAGCTAATCAAAGGATAGGGCTTAGAAAAGTTGCTAATAGAAACAAATTTTCAAGCATTGGGAATTAACCTCTTGGCACCAGTGGATGGAGCTGACAACGAAGAAAGTCAGAATAAGCCCAAAACAAGTATTCAATACAATTTTTGTGTTCATATTGGTATAAATATGTTGTTCATTACCTGTGTTTTCTTTCTTTCCCATCTTCACTGAATAGAACCAAATACAAAGCTCTCAAGCTTAAATATCAACCATATGTCATAGTAGAAGCAAAGTTGTACTAGAAATATCCTGCTGGTATTTTTTTGTTGTGTTTAACTGAAGGTGAATCCATTGAGGTTATCAAGGAATATCATGAAATTCTATGTGGATGAAATTATAGTTGGAAGGTCATAGCCCATAAAATCCTCAATTTAGGTTTCTATTGGCCCACCCTATTTTTAGATGTACATAGAGTGGTCAAAAGTTGTCAAAAATGTGAGTTGTTTGCTAAGAAGAAAAGACTTGCTCCATTAACTCTTATCCCTGTATTCATAGAAGATCCCTTCATGCAGTGGGGACTGGATTTTATTGGAGAGATCAATCCACCATCTAGTGGGCAGTTCAAATGGATTCTAACTATCACTGATTACTTCACAAAGTGGGTTGAAGCAATCCCCACCAAGAAAAAAAATGACCAAGTGGTGATGAAGTTTCTAGAGGAGAAAATCTTCAGTAGGTTTGGTTGTCTAGTCAAGATTGTAAATGATAATGCTCAAGTATTTAATTCTGCTCAATTCATCAATTTCTGCCAAACATATAATGTAATATTGTTACATTCCACAGCATATCATCCACAAAGGAATGGGTTGGAAGAATATTCAAACAAGACCCTGGTTAGGATTTTGAAGAAGACGATCACTAAAAATTAGAAAGACTGGGATTCAAAGTTGAAGTTTGCTCTTTGTGCAGTCTGAGTAACCACCAGGAGGTCTACTGGCAAGTCACCCTATGAATTGGTTTATGGAACTCAAGCACTATTTCCTACTCAGTTGGCCAAACCAGTGATTTCTTTCCTTCAAGAAGCTCAGGAAGAACCTAACTCTCTAGTGAGAATATTGAACAAAGTGATTGAATCAAGTGAAAACAGAAACAAAGTTAGAGATAACTTTATCTCTTATCAGGAAAAGATGAAGTCCATATTTGAGAGAAAAGCAAAAGAAATCCTCCTCCAAGCATGAGATTTAATATTAATATGGGACACCAAAAGGGAGGATAAAGTAAGACATGGTAAGTTTTACCCCATTTGGTATGGTCCATACAGAATTTCTGAAGCCAGATCAAACAATACTTTCAACCTAGAAGATTTAGGTGGAGAATCTCTACAGCTTCTTGTGAATGGGCAGTATTTGAAGCATTATTTTGAGCATTGAAAGTTAGCATTCCACCATTGTAAATACCAGATTGCTCATTGTTCATATGTCACCAAGAAATTTTTGACTCCATGCCCAATGGATAAGACACTAATCTGCGGTTCATAGTGCTTTCATGGAAAAAAGCACTATCCCCAAGCGGAGCCAGATGTTGTGGCTCATTTTCATTTACTTTCGAAATATTTCTCAAAACATCAAAAAAGCATATATGTTAGAAAATGTAAAATTTTTCCAGACCGAAAAAGAATTTTTTGATCTATATGTTGATGTATTAAAATTATGTGCAGAGATGTGAAGGTGGGTCGAGTCGGGCTTATTCGCGTGCAGAGCAGTTCAAGATTTGGGTCGATTGATGCGTTTAGAACATTGCACATAGGTCAAGGTCGATTTGTGCAAATATACGTGCAGGACAATGTTCAGAGGCTTAAGCGCAATCGCATGTGGAAAGCATGCCCGGATATCACAAACCGTAATGCAAAGATCAAGAGGAATAGAACAAGGTTGAATCGCTGAAATGCGAAATGTGATATGAGGGCCAGATGTGATATAGTTTGGAGCTCGATCTAAAGTATTCAAAGCCTAGTCATGGGACCCTCTCGCACATCGCACATTGCAAATCGCAAATCTCAGGAGAAATGGCGCTAAGGAATATGTTATGAATGCTGATATGCGAACTGCGACAAGGTTTCAAATCGCCGATTGCGATTTGCGATCGGCCCCACCTCCCCTTGCCATGTCATCCCCACCTCTATTGCACATCGCACATTGCAAGCTTAGGAGGAATGTGTTGGACATTCGGTTCAATGCTCCCTGTGTGTTTCGTGACATGGACTAACCACCTCTCATGGATCCTAATTCTGGCGATTGTAACAGAGACTGAAGCCTGCGGGATTTGGTCTAACGACAATCATGATTCCAACAATTGGTATCAGAGTGACAGGTCTCGAGTTCGAAACTCACCCGGCTCGCGTTGCGGGGGATATTGTTGGACATTGGGTTCAACGCTCCCCGTGTGTTTCACGACATGGACTAACCACCTCTCGTGGATTCTAAATTTGGCGATTTTAGCGGAGACTAAAGCTTGCGGGTTTTGGTCTAACAAAAATTGTGATTCCAACAGAATGGCACTAAGGGATATGTTATAAACGTTTGAAGGCCGAAATGCAATTGGAAGGCGAACGTGGTGCCATTCAAAGGTTAATTCAAATTTATTTAAAATCCAAGATTATTTGTAGTTGCGCTGTTTTATGAAGAAACGTGAATGCAGGCAATAGACTCGGGTAACGCCTGACCCCGTGTAGAAGAATGTTGTATGCGGTGGTGCCTTGTAAATAAATGGAAGACTAAATGCTATAAGCACGAGAAGAAGAGGCAGAGTCAGGCAGAAGGGGACATGATAACATTGTCTGAAATGCAGAGGAATAGGTAGAGTCAGGCAAAAGGAGAGTATAGTGGCATTGTTGGAAACACAACAGCTGGGTCAAGTCAGACAAAGATGCATCCTTGCAGAACTGTTCGAATACCACATCAGAAAAAGAAAAGACATGACAACAAGCAGAAAAGACAAATATTTAACTCCGGAAGAAATACAGGGCAAGGATGTCCGATTTTTTAGGAAGACACATCAACACTTCAGGGAGATGCATCAGCAACAAATCAGATTCAGCAAAAAGAATAATTTTTCAAGTTTAATTTGTTTTCTTTGTTTGTTAAGATCGAAGCTATACTGATGTCCTCAATTGTAATGTAATAAGTACTTTTAAATAGTTCAGGTAGTCAAAGTAGTTCAAGAAATTCTAGCGGTTACGAACTGTTTTTGAAGTATTTAAGCAAGACATAAAAAAATAATAGAGGTTCTGAGTTTGGGACCTCTGGAAGACTAAAACTTTGGTACTTACTTTTCTGAGGAATTAATGAAAGAAGAAGCAATTTTACTGCAACTGTTGATGGTGATTCATTTTCCTGTGCCATTTTGTGTCCCTTCTTCTTTGAATGAAGTGAGTAATGTAGTTGTTAGTCTCTTAATTACATTTGTGAGTAAGAGTTAAATAACCTTAATTTGCGCTCCTTCACTCCAACTCCTCTCCCTCACAAACACTCTCTGGAACTTAAAAGTAATAGATTATGTGTTTATAGCATATTATTTTGAGTTTCCTCTCTCTCCATAAATTCATTTTGAAATTTAGAGTGGTATATTCTGTGTTACAACATATCATTTTGAGTTTCTTCTACAGTTATTCTTTTCCATTCATATCAGAAGTTAATGGCATTGTAGAGCCTTTCATTATACCAGATTCTTAAGGGTTTTAAAGAATTAGTTTCCAAAGGGATTGAACGAAGACCACCTGATATAATTACTTTTGTGACACATTTAAAAAAAATGTCTTAAGCACTGTTTCCTTTCCACAACCAAGGAATGGTATCTTAAGATACAACACATCCCATCATTTAAAATTGTTTTGACTTTAACTTTATTGACCTGAACAATTGAATATTGTGCATTTTCCTTCCCATACAGTCTTATGTATGTTGACAATTCCTTCGTTGCTTCCATTGGGGTTAGCATTCATGGTAGCATATAAAACTTAGCCAGAACAACCTTTGTTGCAGTAAAACCCAATACTAGATTGAAAATTTCCAGGCGTAGATCACACTGTATCATTTTTCAAAGTGGTGATCTAATATTTCTTTATTTTAGATTTAAGATCCCACAATTAGTGTTTGTTGCATTTTAATTTTTGGTTGAGCACTACTTGAGGACGATATTTTGAAACGAAATGTGATGCCCATTGTTCTTGTGTGCATGTTCGTTGGAATTTGGAATCCATGAAAGGCTCACCCTGAAGTGCTCTAAGCATTCTGGATCATACATATCCAGTAGATTTTAATAGAAACCTCTGGAAAATTAGCCCTTGTGTTTGAATAAAGTTTCTTCCAATCATCAAGAATCATTTTATTCGTTGGTAGCATATGAAGAGTATTTTTGGCTTTGTCTTGGGGGCCTCATCCTCCTTAGCTATTGGAGACTAGAAGATACATGAGGAGACTCTTTTGTGAAATATTTTTTCATGCATCTCGAAAAACCTTTATACAATTGGCATGTCACAATAATGTCTTCCAATGTAATGGAATGCTCGACCTTGTAGGTGTGTATAGCCATATGTGAATTTAGTGAAAGAAAGTAAACCTATCTTGAGGTCAATAATGGGTTCCTCCTCTGCATCCCTCCTCCTACATTTCCGCTCATAAACTTCAATTGTTGAAGCATCTCCAATGCAAAAAAGATGGAGGGTTTGACGCAAATTCATAAGACCCTAGTCAAAGAGTTGTTTTCCTTGATTTGCACTTTCTTCACGTAGATCATACTCAGCGTTGACTTCAATATGTACCTTCTTGTTGTATATCTTCCATCTTAAGACTATCCTATTCTTTATTTGCAAGTCAATCAATATTGCTACCAATCAATTTTAAATTTAACAACTTCGTTGTAAGTTGATTCTTGAAATTGCCAAATTGAGCTCGATTTCACCATTTAATTACAATCCAAGCCCTATAATTATTGTTTCGCCTTCAGTTCTCTCTCTCGAATTTTTGTCACTTAATCAACTGCGGAGTTCCACAGCATGATCGACCTCAGTTTCATATGAATACCATACATAAGTGACCCACATTTATAAGAAATGGATATGCACAAACACTCATGTAGCATTTCAAGCACATATCAACCGTATGAGATCCTCCTCTTGATTTGGAATATTGTATTGGTATTGGTTTTTATTGAATAGGGGAAAAAATTAAGCAATAAAGAAACTAAATGTAAAATACACAAGTAAATACATAAAAGATTTACGTAGACACAAAAGATTTACGTGGTAAAATCTTGAGAGGCTGTCAAGGAAACTTCCATGGGGAAAGGGATTGGAAAATTTATTAATCAATAATGATTCTCTTTTACAAGCCTCTTGAGCCATCCAAATTTAACATGGGCTACTTCGTTACATAACCGTCTGTTCGTTATAAAACCGATTGTTCGATAAATTCCATTAATTACAATTAATTGTAAAATTTCAACATTAGCTTTGGTGGACTTTGGTGCTCGATTTGTGGCTTGGGAGAATTGACATGGAAATCACACAACCTTGGCGCCCTTAAAAAAAAAAAATTGTGGAGATTGTCCCACACATATGGTGCTAATTTTTTATGTAAATGATGTAATTCAATGACAAAGACATAAGTATAATGTAGAGCCTTGTCACATGGCAGCGTGGGTCACCTTTGATCCATTGATGCATCAATGTCCATGGAATTTAACCATGTGAAGGTCCCTTGAGAATATTTGGTTTGGAAATTCATGAGTGGGGCTTGTTGTAAATGATAATCTTTGACTTTCATTTGATGAAATCAAGGCTTGACTTATAACTCGGAGATTGAGAATTTTTAATTCAGGAAAGCTCCTCTTTTTTTCTTTTTTCTTTTTTTAACTTCATTATAATACCATAGACTCCAATAAAATAGTTGCAAGGAAGTGAATCACATAAAGGTTCAACGTCATCCTTTTAATATTCCACAAATTTGATTTGAAAGACCCTCATTACTTTAAATTTTGAACCAAATATTGTGGCCTTAGAAGTTTTAGCTACAACATATTAGTTTTAGTTGGGGACAACGCTTTGATTGCAAAGGGTTTAGCACCACATGCTAGTAGCCTCTTTTAGGCATGGAGTCAAACTCAAGTATGAAATTTGAAATTTCTCAAAACTGGTTTCAACTAGGACTACTTCCCTTATTCATCAACTAAAAAACTACAACTAAAAAACTATGACTGAAGATAAAATGCTCATTGATTGAGCTTATTTATATACAACTCTTGTGTATAAACATGGCTAAATCCACTCAAGTAAAATATACTTTCGAGTGGTGCCCGGCCAACATCTGAGTGTTGGACCTTATGTTGCAATGAATTTTGCAAGGAGCTATTGCTCCACAATCCTCTATTCGAAAGGATCACCAGAAATTAAAAGGATGATGGTTAATGGATAGATAGATTGATCCCAACCCAATGCTCACACATGCAACATACAAACAATTCTAGATGTTATAAGGAAAAAACATGCACCTGGCCTCATTGCAAATCAGTGAAGGGTTTTTATTTCATTGCAGAATCCCAGTGCTCTACTCAAACGATATATTTTGTCCACTCTCGATCTCAATACCTACACACAACCACAAACATTCAAGGATGATAAACTATCTTCCTCAGAATACCATTAGCTCAAAAAATCATAGGAATAGTAAAAATTATTGCTGCAAACATGTAGATACATGGAAGGAACATTAATTTCTATTAATCCAAGATCAAGGTACAAATATACCTTTTCTCAAGTTGCCTCTCCAAATTCTGGAAGAGTCTCCCCACTACAATAGGAAAAATATGAACTCCAACATCTACAATAGGAAAAATATGAACTCCAACATCATGACCCTCACAAACTTTGTTTCTCTCTAAAGGAATCTTGTTTCTCTCTAAAGGAATCTGATGCTCAAGTATGAACTATGTATACTGAATATTGTGGCTCTAGCTCTAGCTCTTACTAGCGTGACCCTATCAAGTGTTCCGGTATAAATAGGATGAAGAGAGCTCCTAAGGGGATGAATGTGGACGCTCAAGACAATGAGAAGTTATGTAAGCTTCTCAATGATAAGCCCTAGCCAGCTCGAATAAGTGATGGGTCTAACTAATCTCCTAGGAACCATGAAACTCTAAAATAAGTCCCAAGTCGCAGTCACAAAACATAGAGGAAAAGATTGCATTCGCTCCCATAAGGTTATGATGCTAGTGACTCGAAGGCTTCAGTCTCCCTCTTAATGTCATCATCCATGCAACTGGGTGTATTGACTGGAAAAATAAGTTTTGGGGCCTAAATAAAAGGTCAATCAACATGATGTCTTAGAGGTACTAACCCTAGGGAGCAAAATAGGATGATAACACCTTATGCCTTTGTGCTGCTGGAAACTGAAAATAAGAAAATGCATGCACCACATTAAATCTTCAAATAAAATATTTGATGCATACCTTGAAACTAATGTTTTCTACTTACCAGAGAAAAATTCCATATATTTAGCTACTCGATCATAAAATTGATGAGAAAAATTTGTAGTTCTTCACTTTCTTGAACAATTTCTAGACAATAATCTTTTTGGAAAAGGAATCCACCGACATTGATTGGATTTTCAACTTTGGGCCTTTCTTGAAAAGGTTTTTGTTGGACATTTTCTTCCCATTTTCTAGTACACAAAACTTCTCGAAAATCCACAAGAGAGTTTTTCTCTTCTGAAATGTACGTATCATAAATGGGAGAATCTTTGTAGAAACCAAAACCCTCACCTGAAATATAAGTATCGTAAACATGAACACTAGAAAAATATACAAAATATGACCGTCGAGGGTTTGTCTGCAACTCAATAAACTCTTCTTTTCCTAAAAAGAAATTATCAGAAAAGAATGCAGGGGTTGCCATTTAGAACCCAAAAAAAGAAAACACAAAAGTGTAGTAGATACGTGAAGATATACAACGAAATGCTCGGTTTTGTCACCTTGAATAATCAACCCCAAATTTTCACGAAACCCACGGAAAAAGTTTCTAATCCGTTCACCGACAACGACACCAATTTGATGTTCTTTCCCTAGAGACAATTCCTGGTTGTAAAGGAACCAGTGGCTGAGACATCTAAAAATTGATGAAAATTGTTAAAATCTGTGGTCGGAGGGACAAGCCATGAGGGCTTGCAATAAAGCTTCTAATTATGAAATCCTAGCTTTCAAAACATAATGGCTATTGGATTGAAGCAGTGGTTTGAAGAGAAATCGATGACAAAGTTTAAATTATGAACTTAAGAATATGAATCTAAACTTCTACATAAAGAAAGATGAAAGACTGAGAAAATGTAGATGAATTTCTGGGATGTGGAGCTCTTCATTAAGAGTTTCTAGTTTAAATAACCAAAATACAATTAAGTGAATTCATGAAAAAATAAACTGAAACAACCAGCAACATCTTACACCATCCAAAAGAGGAAAAATAAAGATGACAAGTTGAACACCAGAGAAAAACAATGGCTATAATTAACTCCAAAACTGGAATCAAATTGCTTCATATTCTTTGATTTCAAAGAAATTTTCTCATTACAAAGAGGTCATGGCTCCAACACTTCAAACCCCACAAAATTTCAGTTTCGAACTTTTGTTTCCCACTCCATCCTATCAGTTTCTAATTAATTATAAAACTACTTCCTAAACAATTATGAAACTACTTATTTCTTAAAAAAAATTTATAATAATAATAATAATAATATAATGGTTTTACCATAAGTTACTTTGGCTTTTCGTTGGACTCATATTACATTTAATAAATTTAAGTGTAAGTAATAGGACTGGAACCAAGTCTTTGACTGGGTTGTTGGAGACAATGGCGGCCATGGATGGCATGTGGTTCTGATTGTTGTCATGCACATGTAATCAACCGAAAACCTATAAACCGCTTTCGGGGCAGCTCTTGGTGGTTTTAGGAAATATGGAGTGATCTCACTATGAAATATGGTGTGATCTTAGATGAAATATAAAGTTTGGCTTAAAAAAATTCACAAGGTAGTTTTGAAAATAATGGAAATTTTTCAAGATTATAAAATATTAGTGAAAACTGTTAAATTTTGAGAATTTTGAATATTTGAGAATTTTTTTATGGTGTTAATCAATTTTTATTATCAAAACAAAATTTAAACATTCTAATATTTCAAATATTCTGATTTAAAAAAAAATTTCCACCAAATTTTAACTTAAAAGAACCGTCTTCCAAACCAACGATTCTGTAGAATCCGTAGAAAATGCCGAAATATAACCGTCGATCTCTTTGATGGGCAGTTTGGAAAAACTGCTTCTCGACATATGTAAATCATTCAATTCCTTTAATCCATCCATGTGCCATCGGATACCGTCAGATGAAACACCGATTGTTTTGAACGGTCGATTGTCATAGACTTGCCAGGGTGTTGAGCACCCATGAGCACCCATCCCATCATTTAAAATTGTTTTGACTTTAAATTTATTGACCTGGATAGCTGAATACTGTACGTTTTCTTGCCCATACGTCCCTATGTATGCTGACAATTCCTTCGTTGCTTCCTTGGGGTCACCGTTCATGGAAGCCAGGACAACCTTTGTTGCGGTAAATCCCAACACTAATTGAAAGTTTCCCAGCGTAGATCACACACTATCATTTTTCAAAGTGGCGATCTAATACTTCTTTATTTCAGATTTAAAATCCCAGCGTTTACTGCAATTTAATTTAATTTTTGTCTGAGCGCTACTTGATGACGACATTTTGAAACCAAACTCGATGCCTAGTGTTCCTATGTGCATGTTCGTTGGCATTTGGCATCCAACGAAGGCCCACCCTCAAAACACTCTAATCCTTCTGAATCAGTTTTAAATTTAACAGCTTCACTGTAATTCGATTCCTGAAATTGGTAGATTGAGATCGAGCTCACCAATTTAATTATAATCCAAGCCCTATAATTTTCGCGTCGTCTTCAGTTCCCTCTCTCGGATGCTTGTCCCTTGAAATGCTTCATGGCTAATTTGAAATGTTGAATCTACAAGAATAAAATTTATTATAACTTTACTATCCAGGATGATGTGATGGTATTGGGTTATAACTTATTTGGTTTTGGAGGATGACATTAGATCTTTACCAATGGTTTCCATTATGGTTGCATAGATGTTGGAGTAAGTGGTAGTTACTCGAGCTGTTACAACTGAAATGAATTGACATGGATAGTTAAGCAATTAATGATTGAAGCTTACTACATCCACTTGGTCAAATTGTGCAAGATATCTATACAACAAAATAAAATGTTAAAACTGTTATTGGTTTAGTTTAAATATGGATGATTATGCATTTTGGAGTGATAGTTAATGATAAATGGATAAAAAAATATAGTTCACGATGAGGAACTATGGTTATTTAAAATAACTAAGTGTTTATTTGGAATAACATTCCTACGTGTTATTTGATGTTCGAAGTTGAGTTGTTGAACATACTTTAATGTGTACTAGCAACATGAATAGAGACAGATATGTCTTTTGTGAATTCATGTCAAGTTAAGAGTTACATAATTGTGGACTGGATATTCAAATATCTGCAACTATGGTGTTAAGACGAAATTCGTGTTAGTTATAAGTTACATAGGATATTCAAACATCTGTAAATATAATGTTAGTAGAGAAGTCGTTTATAGGATAGTTTGCAGGCATCCAATAGATTAATACACGTAATAAATGACACTTGGAAAGCCAATAATTTTTGTATTTTATCAACCCTTTCTTTTTAGATTTGTCTGTGCAAATATCAATCTCTCTTAAATATGTAAGTGGCCTTCATTTGGATTTCAACTTTTTTAATTACAACAGTAGTTGTGTGCACATTGAGAAGTTTTTGGCTAATTACATGTTATTTTGAGAAGTTTTTTTTGGCTAATTACATGTTAGTTTTGAGGATCTTGACAGAAAATGAAGATTTGGTGAAAATCTAGAGACCAATTACCCTTTGTATCTATTTGACTAGCGTGTTAAAATTAAAGCTTTAGAAGTTACCCTGGAATGGTTGAACTGCTTTCTACGTTCAGAGATTGAATGCCAATTTAGAAGTTACTATGGAATGGTTGAACTGTTTTCTACGTTCGGAGATTGAATGCCAATTTTTTTTTCCTGAATTCTTGTTTTCTTTCTCAAACATATAATCTTGAGATACTGTGCAACTATATTTGACATTAAAGACGTGAAATATAAATTTATGCTGCAGAATTTAGAAACCTAGAAAGCTTTTAACCAAAATTGAATTGAATTTAATTTGTTCCTCTAACTTAGAAACGGAAATTAGAGAATACAAGTTCGAAAATTGGGTTGGGTATTTTATGATTTAAAACATATTACATAAGTACTATGGTTGTAAACATAAAGTTTTGTTAAAAGCTCAAAATCTAGGATGAATTGTTTTATACCAATGCAAATGCTCAACCTTAATTTTTGTCAACTAAATCAAGGAACGAAACTCTCATCAAGAGCAATGGATGCACTTCAGATAGCTTCACCAGGAAAAAGGAGTTTTTAACAAGTTCGATAACTTTGTTCCTTCCATTGTTATAGTTGCTAACTATCCAGAAGATTTTGTCGAACCTTGACTTAAACAGACTATATACAGGAAATTTGTAGTGCACTAGGTCAATTTCTGCACTGACCTAGGGTAGTTAAACTTCGTATTCTTTCAGTAAACAAATGTTCACAATCATATCACTGCTCATCCAATAAAAATCATTGACACAATATATTAAATATCTTCACAATCATATCACTGCTCATCCAATAAAAATCATTGACACACTATATTAAATATCTTCACAATTATATCACTGCTCATCCAATAGTGATGAAAATCATTGACACACTATATTAAATATCTTCACAATCATATCACTTCTCATCCAATAAAGATATCATTGTTCATGTTATAAAACTCAACCGAAAGTTCCATAGAAAATTAATCTAATTTCATCTATAGGCAACTAGCATTCTCTTAAACATGTCAAAATCTAGGATTTTACATCATGACACTAACAACCAACTCTAGATCTCCTTACAAATTGCTTGAGACACCAGTCAAACCCAGTCGACAACATTTGCTGAACATCACTCATTTCATCTAGAGTCCTGAGAGGCTTTAGTTGGCATAGAACGTTAAACTCTTTAGTTGACAAAGTTCTTTAGTTCTTTAGTTCTTGAATTTTCCTACGTATAGCCTCAGGTAGTTAGATCATTAATCAACAAAAATTAAACTTGCCTGGAATCAGAGTTGTTGGAATTACTCCCAACCACCGCCATGCAGCCCACATTTTGTTGCAGGAAGGACAAAGCACAGATCCAAACACACAGGCGTTTCTTCACGCAAAAGAAAAGAACAGAGTACCCAAGCCACACTCTGTGTTTAATTCTTTACTCGCCGTATTCACCTACCTTTTTTCCCACATGCCACAGCCCGCAAGTTTAAACCTTTACCTCTTAAGCTTTCACCGAAAGCTATGTTTCTGTCGATGCGATATCGGTGGGACCCATCAACCTTTACCGCATTACCAATCCGCCCACAAACCTTTTTTATTTCGTTATTCCTTACCTTTTCACTTTTCGCACTTTCGGCCGTTTAAGTGCCTGCATACCGCACTTTGCACATTTTACCATTTACCTTATTATTGCCCGCACTTCGCACTTCACATGTTTTAAGCCTTACCATTTAGCGCCCGCAATTTATCGTTGTTATGTTGCAATGTGATGTGTTAACACCCGTGCACATCAACGGACGTGGTCACGGTTGATCACAGATCAGCGATAACCTGTGGGCACAAGCAACCCACTGTTTAATCCGAAGGGTGCATCCGCAGTTGACCTTGCGCCGGTGCCCTTTTGACCAAGATCAACGGATGATATCTACTGCGGGGGCACAACACCGATGAACGAGCCATACCTTGAGGTCCCTCTGTGATGATGTATTGTGCCATTTAAAAGTTGAAATCACCGAAATGCAATTTGCTATGGAGGCATGGATTCGATGTGGTTTCAAAGATGAAACCCATAAAATTTTAGGTCCGACAATTTGTGTTGTGTACGTTGTTTCGTGTAAAAAATAGTATAACAGGTAGAAGGACGTTTTGGTTGTTACCTGTCCATTTCTGCATTAAATCGCATTTAATTTTCAGCCTTCGGCCAATTTTGCATTAAAGAAATGTATTTTTCATATGTTCAGGGTGATGGAATGAGAAAGAAGTTTGTTCCTCTCCTATGATTTCCGCTGTCTGTCTGTGTATTGTTTATTTCCACATAATTTGTGCAATTTCTGTGTTGTGGGGGAAACACATTCCTCTGTTTTTTGTTTATTCATAATTTCCAACATGGTATCAGAGCAGGTCTAAGCTCTTAGTGAAAGAACAAGTCTTTATTGAAGAAGTTGTAAGATTGTTTGTAGAAGCAGAAGTCTCCAACAACGAGAAAGCTTTTACAACAGTAAGAAAGTTTTTGTTACACAGTCAAGATGGCAGTAGCAGACACAAGCCTGACTAATCCCCAACTACCACAGTTCAATGGGAAGAATTATGATTATTGGGCTATTACAATGAGGACCCTGTTCTCCTCACAAGATATTTGGGAGCTGGAGGAACATGGTTTCCAAGAACCAACAGATGCAGTAGCACTTACTTCTTTAACACAAGCACAAAGAGATTTATTGAAAGAAAATAAGAAGAAGGACTCCAAAACCCTCTTCTATATTTTCCATGAAGTACATGAGAGTATTTTCCCAAGGATTTCAGTAGCAACAAAGTCTAAGGAGGCATGGGATACCCTCGAGACAACCTATCAAGGCATGACAAAAGTGAAGACAGAAAAACTTCAAATGCTGAGAAGAGATTTTGAAACTCTTTGTATCAAAGAGTCTGATAACATAGACTCATTCTTCACACATATGATTGGGTTGGTTACCTAGATAAGGTCTCATGGAGAGACACTTGAAGAAAGGAGAATAGTGGAGAAAGTCTTAGGAAGTCTACCATCAAGGTTTGATTCCATAGTGGTGGCCATAGAAGAGACAAAGAATCTCTCACAATTTTCAGTGGATGAGCTTCATGCATCACTGATGTCTCATGAGCATAGACTGAACAGAGAAGAGAAATCCTCATTGGAGCATTCATTCAAGACACAAATGTCTTTTGGTCGAGGTAGAGGTCGAGGAAGATCAAACTACCAAGGAAGAGAAAGAAGCCCACACCGAGGTGGAAGAAGCAGCCCTGCAAGCACAAGTGGAAGGGGCAGCAACCAGAATCCAAGCAAAGGCTCAAGCAAAAATCAAGCACAAGGACAGAGGTATGATAAATCTCAAGTCCAATGTCATTATTGAAAAAAACATGGCTTTATGCCAATGAATGTAGAAAGAAGCAAAATTACATGGGTAATAAACGTAGTGTAAATTTTACAAAAGAAAAATCAAAACCAAGGAAATGTGCTTTTAACTTGTAATGTAACACAAGAAAAACAAGAAGATGTATGGTTCTTAGATTCAGGTTGTAGTAACCATATGACTAGAACATAGCAATGTTTCCTAATCTAGATGAGAGTGTAAAAACTGAAGTGACAACGGGGACTGATAGCAAGTTCTCTGTCATGGAGAAAGGAAGAGTAAATATACTGACAAAGAAGGGAGAGAAGAATTTTGTGCCAGATGTCTATTATGTACCTGGCCTAAAATGTAACCTTATAAGCATTGGACAACTCATGCATAAGGGATACAATGTGTTTTTCAAGAATAATGTGTGCACAATCATGGATATACCTCCAAGTAGAAAGGTCATTGCAAAAGTACATATGAAAAGAAATGGGATTTTTCCTCTCAAGATCAGATCAGACTTGAAGGAAGGAGGGATTGTAGCAGCTGTCACACAAGAAGTCTTTCAAGAAGAAGTGAAAGATGAGAACTGGTTATGGCATTTGAGATTTGGACATTTCAATTTTGGAGGTTTGAATTTGTTGCACAGAAAAGACATGGTAAAGGGATTAGCACTCATAGAGAAACCAGACGGCCTATGTGAAAGCTGCATCTTGGGAAAGCAACACAAAGAATCATTTCCAGCAGGAAAGAGTATAAGGGAAAAGGCACCTTTGGAGATTGTCCACTCAGATTTATGTGGACCAATGCAAACGCCATCATTAGCTCGCAGTCATTATGTTTTGACATTTATAGATGATTACACAAGGAAGACATGGGTCTATTTCCTAAAACATAGAAGTGAAGTGTTTGAATAGTTCTACCACTTCAAAGACCTTGTTGAGAAGCAAAGTGGACACTACATAAAAGTGTTGAGAACTGATAGAGGTGGAGAGTATATCTCCAAATACTTCCTACGTTTTTGCAGGGAGCATGGAATACACAAGAAATTTACTACAAGGTATACACCTCAACAAAATGGTGTAGCAGAAAGAAATAATAGGACCATCATGGACATGGTAAGAAGTTTGTTGAAGTAAAAGCATTTTCCAAATGAGTATTGGGCAGAAGCTATAAATTGTGCAACATATATTTTAAATAGATGTCCAACCAAAGCTGTTGTGAACGGAGTTCCAGAAGAAGCATGGAGTGGAACAAAGTAAGTTGTCACTCACATGAGAGTGTTTGGATGTGTGGCAGATGCACATGTCCTAGATCAGTTAAGGAAGAAGTTGGACAGCAAGGGGGAGAAGTGTATATTTTTTGGATACAATGATGAATCCAAGGCCTAGAAGATCTACAATACATCAACCAAGAAGGTAATAATCAGCAGAGATCTTCAGGTCATTGAAGAAGAAGCTTGGGATGGAAGATTAGAGAAGGCTGTAAATGTGAAGACATGTATTTCACATGAGGACTAAGAGGAATTGATTGCAGAAAATAATTCCTCAATGGTGGCTCCTCCTCCACCTACACAAGCTCAACAGAGCACACTACAAGCAAGCAATAGAAATGCAAAACCAAGGAAGTGCTTCTCCAAGCACACCACAGGGATCTGCAACTCCCTCGAGTTCAAGTGCAACTCCAAGCACATCTTCAACAAATACAAGAAGACCAAAACTCAAAAATTTAAGTGAAATTTATGAGCAAGAAGAAGTTAATAGTAATGTTGGTATGAATTCTTTATTTGCTTTATTTTTTCATGTTGATGACACAATCCATTTTGAAGATGCAATCAAAGAAGAGAAATGGATTGAAGCAATGAATGAAGAGATAGGAGCAATAGAAAAGAATGACACATGGGAGTTAGTGGACCTCCCACAAGGAAAAGAAGTTGTTGGATTTAAATGGGTCTATAAGACCAAGAGCAACATTGAAGGCAAGATAGAAAGGCACAAAGCAAGGCTAGTTGTCAAAGGCTACAAGCAGTAGCAAGGAAGAGACCATGAGGAAACCTTTGCACCAGTTGCAAGGATGGAGACAGTGCAGATAGTGTTGATCATAGCAGCACAGAAAAAATGGAAAGTTTATCAAATGGATGTGAAATCAACATTCTTGAATGGAGTGTTGAAAGAGGAGGTGTATGTTGAACAACCTTTTGCATATGAAATAGAAGGCCAAGAACACAAAGTGTGTAAGTTGAAGAAAGCTCTTTATGGGCTGAAGCAAGCACCAAGAGCATGGTACAACAGGATTTATGCTTACCTGATAGACAATGGGTTTGACAAGTGTGATGGTGAACCCACACTCTACATCAAATAAAATGTCAGTAAAATTCTTATTGTTGTTTTATATGTAGATGATTTGATTTTCACAGGAAATGATGTTTCTCTCATTGCTGATTTTAAAGAAGTCATGAAAAGTGAGTTTGAAATGATTGACTTGGGTTTGCTAAGATATTTTTTGGGCATAGAAGTAAAGCAAATAGAAAAGGGGATTTTTATCCCCAAAGCAAAATATGTGGAAGAAGTTTTAAAGAGGTTCAAAATCTATAACATCAAAACATCAACAACTCCAACCATCATGGGGTTGAAATTGAGTAAGGAAGATTGTAGTAAGAATATTGATCCGACATTGTATAAGAGCACGATTGGCTATGTAATGTATTTTACTGCAACTAGGCCTGATATAATGTATGCAGTAATTCTAATATCCAGATTCATGGAGACACCAAAGGAGACACATTGGCAAGCAGGCAAGAGAATATTGAGGTATGTGAATGGAACAAAGGAGTATGGTATTCTATACTCCACATATGATAATTTTAAGTTGATTGGTTACACTGACAGTGATTGGGCTGGAAGTGTAGATGAGAGAAAGAGCACATTAAGGTATGTCTTTCATTTGGGATTGGGAGCCATAACATGGGCTTCCAAGAAGCAGCCAATAGTTTCATTATCAATGGGCTTCCTATCTTTGAAGGCAAAATAGATGCAGACGCTGTAGATAGATGGTTAAATTTGCTGGAAGGGAATTTCTTGGTCCATGATTTCTCTGACCGAGAAAATATTTTTGCACTCCTCAAAGCCACCCCCCATGTCAAATACTGGTGGGAAACCTACTGTGAGCAAGAGGACGAAGGGGAACCCTTTGTGTTCTCAGCCACACCCACTTGGAATTCGTTCTGAGATGACATCAAGGAACAATATTACCCCATGGGGAGCTATGAGGAAAAATACATCCAATGGACCACACTGCAGCAACAAAGGGATCAAGATGTGCACGAACTGACAAATCTGTTCCATACCCTACGCACAAATTTGGGTATTAAATATTCAGAGAGACATTTGGTGCTCAAGTACCATGGCTGTCTACACAAAAACATTCAGGAGGAAATGGAGTTCCTCGAAATTACATCGCTTGGCACGACATATCGCTATGCCACCAAGATTGCACAGAAATTTAAGAAGAAGAAGCGAGACTTTGGATCTGCGAATCTGAAAGGTGCCCCTGAACCGAAGAACAAGGGGCAAGGCCAAAGCAGTGTGACTCAGGACAACACCACAAATCAAAATAAGGACACAGGGAAGTGGTGTGAATTTCATAATAGCCCCGCTCACAGCACAAACGAGTGTCGGTCCAAAAATTCATTGGTGGCCGAACTAAAGGCACCCGAATCAGATGCATTTTCTAATCCTGAGTAAGAACTAGATGAAGGCAATGACAAAGGGAAGCAAATCATTGATGTGGATCCTAGTGCCATTGTTGCCACCCCCAAGATCTAGAGGGAGGATCCAGAGGATCCAATGGAGGTGGAGCGTCTCTTCCATTCGCAGATGTGGGTGAAGGGTTCTCCGTAGAAATTTCTTGTTGATAGCGGAAGCCAAAAGAACCTCATTTCAGCAAGGGTCATGAAGCGGCTCGGCCTGCCGACCATAGCACACCCGCATCCATATACCATTGGGTGGCTTCACCCAGGGAGAGATATATACATCCGCCAACAGTGCCGCCTTCCGTACAACATCAAGCCATTCATGGATGAGGTATTATGTGATGTCTCTCCTCTTGATGTAGCTGATGTATTATTGGGCCAACCATACTTGTGGAGGCGACATGTTGTGTATGAGTCTAGGCCTTGTGCTGTTATTATTACTTTAGGAAATAACTTGTACAGGATACCTGAGGTAGTACTACCTCATGTCATCTCTTTGACTACTACAGAACAATGCAGTAAGATTGTTTCCAAAACCAGGAAATTTATTTTCCTTAAAACTAGCTCACAGGGAAAGAAGAATATTGTGGCCATAACCTTGAAACAGGGCTCCCCTGCATGGCTGCAGTAGATGGAAAAATTCATGGATGAATACGAGGACATTTTCTCCTCACTCATAGAGGTTCTTGTACACTGTCAGGAGAAGCACTCCATTGATCTGACCCCCAACGCACCGCTACCTGATGTTGCCATACCTCCTACAAATAAACATATAGAATCCACACATGTACTATCTGAGGCTGATAAAGCAACCAAATTTACTAAACGCATCTAGCATGTTTGGCCACAGGTCCATGACATCTTCAACAAATCTAATACCCAGTTCAACAGAATTTGCTCCATCTCAGGGATGATCTCAACGCAATGGGGACCATTGCTTCCTAAGGAGGGAGGATTGATCTAGGTGGATATCATTGGCCACCCACCTATTCCATTTGGACCCACACCATCAATTCTTGGAGCTTTTCACATTCAAAAAAGTGAATTCTTGGAGATTCCGAGCTTTTCACATTCAACAAAGTGAATTCTTGGAGATTCCGAGCTCCGATTCTGAAAATCTACACCACAGAAATCTACAATCCACCACTTACTATTTTTAGCAGGTTTTCGGGTCCTGCACTCCCAGAGCCGTTTTGGGGCCTTAATGATCCAGGTGGGTATTGATGGCCACCCAACTATTCCATTTGAACCCCCACCATCATTTCGTTCAGTTTTTAAGTTGTAGCACAACTTACTATTTTTAGCAGTTTTTCTGGTCCTGAACTTTCGGAGCCGTTTTGAGGCCCTAAACGACGTTTTTTGGGAAAACTAGGAGAAACATGGGTACAAATTCCTCACATTGGAAGTTTTACTCCTCGGATAGATCTTTCTAATGAGCTATTGATTGCGTCAAACGGAGATCAGATGCCAAAGTTATGTCCCCGGGAATTTGGAACACCAATTTACCCAAATGAGACCCACAGTTTTGGCGCTTCATCTCCTAGAGTTAGGCTTTTGGAAGTTTTAGTTTTTCCATTTTTTCTCAATAATAAATAGGCCCTCGAGCCTCATTGTAACACAGTTCATAGGTTTGTAGTTTCCACATCTCTTCTCAAAGATTCGGTACCAGCACCCTGGCTATTTTATTTCCGTCATGTTTGTAAGCATATTTCTGTGATTTGATATTAATTAAATCAAGCCTTATTTCCGCTGTATTTCTATGTTTATGGTCATTTATGTATTCTGTTGCATTCCTGCATAAATCTGGATCAACAATCCTCTTTCCCGACATTTCTTGTCCTCAAGCAATGACAAATTCCATTGATGCCCACTGTTTTGTCTAGCCTGAGAGTAAAAAATTATAGTTGGTTGTCAAAATCAATTAAATGGGGTGCCTTGTACAGAAGAGAAAGATACATCTTTAATAATGCTCGATTATGCCATACAAAGTATTCAAAAGTCATTGATTTTTTTCAACAAAATTTACAAATATCGTACCCAACCCTGCTCTTCTATGTTGTGTAACATCGCTCGAACTAACATCATCAAGTTCATGTTGAACAAAAATAGGTCTTAGCAACAAATTATCACATAAAACAAAAAATCCATCTATAAATGGAAAAATACTTTTTGTACCTAAAGAAAGATGCAGTGCCATGGAATTCGTTGCAACATTCCCACTGAACACAAAAGGAAAATTAGAAATATTTCTCAATCGCAGTTCAATTCGACTTATGCAATTGCTCAATCCTTGCCATAATGGGTAATGTGCTACATTTAGTTCCCAAAAAATCAAAAGACCTTCATTTTCCATGTCATTAGTGGCCCGAGTGCCAATATCTGATATTAACTTATTCAATGCTTGTAGAACTCTCAAAATAGTTGTTTCTATCATAGAAGTAGTACTTCTATTGGCTCCATCTCACAGAGAGTCATAAGCTCATCATTTGTTGCACCACTCAGGCTACAAGAAGATTTTTCCAGTTCATAAATGAAAAGTTTTCGATGAGAAGGTGCAACGCTCGATAACTTCTTCAAAACCTCCCCCACCTTGGTGTATACTGTATCTGACAACCCTTCCTTTGTTATAAGTTTACACAAGTTTTGCAGATATTTCTCAGGAAGTTGGAGAAAAACATCATATGCAACCATTTCTATTTTCAAACTTGAATTTTAGGCATCAATGTTTCTACTATTTTTACCTGCCATTGAGCCCCTAAGTAGCTCAGAATCAATATTAACTTCAACACAAGTAGGTTCAGTTTCATTGTTGTGTAGGTGTAGTCTTAAGTGGAGCCCCACGTCTAGCTTGAACACATTACCCTTGTAAAAAAAAATCCTTTGGTTGACCAAAGGGAGCTTCTAATATATTTTTAATTTCTAATTGTTTCATAATAAACTCAAGTAGTCCCACAACCTACTCCAAATTGTAGAAATCATGATGTAGATTTGAAACTGCTCATGAAATTTACTAAATCACAAGACAAAAAGCTACTCCACTACTCTCCAAAATTCATTTCACTATAGAGAACACAAATCATAAAAATGCAAGAAGAAATATCACACATGAACAAATATTTATGTAGAGAAAATAAACTGCTCAAAACCCCTTCCTATCTATATTGCATTAATCAAAGAATAGAGATGTAATACACATGCTTTATCAAGCATGAGCACAACCTACAAGTGTATAGTCTATCTCTCTACCTAACTGACTGTGGCCAATACTTAGCCAAATTTCAAGTCCTCCAAGCCCCTATTTCCTTGCGTTGTTCCTTGAGGAATCAAACCCTATTATTTAGGGATTTTTGCCTCAATTGATTGCACAATCCATTTGGGTTGATGTCTGATTGCATGCACCACCTGTACACATTGGAATATTCGACAACTGATAATACATTGCCTTGGAATCTCCATCTCAACTGAGTAACTCAAATTCTTTGCATGAAACAATTATTTTGGGCTAATTGATTAGTTAATTAGTTTATCACTGAGTGTATTGGTTGAAGTCAAACTTACACAACTGACCTTCCACTAGTTCCTCCAACAGTTAGAACTAGTTTAACTCACAATAACTCAATTTAATTGAATTAGATTGCTAAAAATTAACAATAAATCATGTTGAACTAAACTCAAGCTTCCCCAACTTGAATTAACTGAGTTACATGAGTGACAAGTGCCATGCCATCTTAGTTAACTACCTCCAAGATTTCTACTGATGTGGAAATTCGAATTTTCTCTAGTTTGACCAAGGAATGGTGAAACTGAAATTTTCTTGTGGCATTTTCAAAACTCCCTCTCAACAAGAAATGGATTTAATATCTCAAATTCAGGATTTTGTGATCCATATTATGAATGTTAAGATATATTTTGGTAAAAATCACATAAAAAACTTTTATTTGACACATTTCGAACCATCTAGTGTGGTTCATTTTCAGGATAAGATGGAACCAATTTTCTCCATAAGCCTTTCGTGTTATTTATTAGTGGAAATAAAGTGTAACTCTTATGATGTGGAGCAATGGAGTGTGTTATTTATTAGTGGAAATAACGGGTAGCTCTTACGATGAGGAGAAAGGAAGTGCAGGAAAATTCAAGGTCATTAGCACTTCACATAAAAATCTATCAATCCAACACAGTGCATAGGTGTGGAGCTTCGCATAACCAGAAAAACTAGCTTTCCTCTACATAATTGTTGTAACACAGAAATTGAAGTGCTTAATTGGTAGTTTTTATCAAATATTTTAGG
Source organism: Pinus albicaulis (assembly GCA_034641835.2). Lineage (NCBI taxonomy): Eukaryota > Viridiplantae > Streptophyta > Pinopsida > Pinales > Pinaceae > Pinus > Pinus albicaulis. Next base: position 164,681,991 of record CM076571.1, on the reverse strand, counting down.
AATATTGAGGTCGCAACCATGACAAGTTGGAAGACATGTATTTTTTTAACGCAATGTGGAGCACAAAGTTGCAAAGAAGTGTGATTAAAAATACATCCACAAATGAATGTCATCGTGCAAAGTGCGAAGGTGCGGATGAAGCATGTGTGAGGGTGGGGATAACGAGAGATTGCAAAAACTGAGCATTCCTTAATAACGATAAAACGTGGACCCTACATTGCCTTAATCAATTAATTAGGGGTAGATGCAGGGACTATACTATGTCACAACTATCAATATTGTTATTAATTAACACCAAGTGCAAGTCTTCACTGTAAAAATAACTTGTTAAAGAAACAAATTCTATTTTAAATTGAATATCAACTGAAATGCACATCCATATTCGAGATATCATTTTATCGAGGCTCAAAACTATTACATTTTGAAAAATATACTATAGTAATGAAGGTTAATTCCTTTCCATCAACATTGGTAAAAACAAACCTTCCATCCTACTCGAAATTGAAGATATTAAATACTTTCAAATCCAGCAAACCCTAAATTCCTCAACATAAGTGATTATGTTACACTGGGCACTGATGGTCTCATATCACTATAAAGGATTGAGGCAAAGTGATGTTGAGTAAGTGTGGAAGTTTGAATTGTATCAAAATTTCAACTAACACTCTGTTAGAGTTCTTGTAATGTGTTTGAGCTGAGTTTTCCATATTTATAGGCTTTATTGTTTGTTTGTTGGTTGATGGTGTTGCTTTTGTTTGAAGACTTTGTACTTTGTGATTGGAACGGACCTTCATTCTTTCCATTCAACGAATGATTATGAGATCTATAATTTCAACTTCATGCTTATCTAAGAATTGACGTTGTATTCTTTTTTGCAGAGGAGTTTTTTTCTATGGGTTTTTCTCCTTTTCTCTGCTTATGAGAGTTTTCACTTTGGTACATTATCAACCTCATTGTTAGGTCCTAATTTTTCTTTATGTTTACTCCCTATGTTTCACTTAAGCGATGGTGTTAGAGTTGGTCTCTTCCAATGCTTCCTTTCTTGATGAACTAGCTATAGTGGGTTGTAAGCTCACATAGTGATTTGTATTTGCGTGGTTGTCATAGTTATCTTTAACCGAAACTATGCCTCCTATAATAAAGACATTCTATGTATTTTTATTCAACATTGTGAGTAGTAAATTACTCTTACACTATAATCATCTACCATTTTTTTGTGAGTGTATCTATTTATCCATTATACCAAAATTTACCAAGAACAAATGATTTGTGGCAGTGCATGGGTGTTATTTCAAGTTTATTTATTTAATTAATGTAATCATATCTTATGTTTCATTGTGAGCAATAAAAAACACATCCAACACTTTAGATCATAAATATAGAGCTTGAACATATATATTATCCCTACCTATGTAGACAAGGAAAGGTAGCATGTTAATTTTAGTTTCGACCCAAAGAGAATCTACATTTTTCCTCGAAATGTAAACCTTGGTCAAATCTGAAGAACCAATTGTCATCTAAATGTTGCGAATTTTTCCAAATCAAAGCAATTAGTGGTAACAAGTCACTCTTACTTTTACTCATGCATATTTCCTTCGATTTTAAGTCATAGGAAAATTGGAACGATTCTTAAAAAAATATTTTGGGAAGGAAGGTGGGAAGCAAGGCCTTTACTAGTTTCATGGAACATTTATACTTTTTCCTAGAGATTTTGAAAGCCTTATTGGATATTTTGCTGAAATAAGCTGTAAATGATGAAGAGATCTCTGAAGGGATGATTCCTTACTGAAATGCAACATTTATCGAACTGATATAGTGAATCGAAGAGAAGAGGACTATGGATGGAAACCATAAGAGAGAAAATATCTCTATATTTGTATCATATTTTCCATGTTTGACTAATATACATACCTAGAGGTTGTGCTTGAAATAAACTGTGTTGGGAGAGCCATAAATGGGAATATGCCTTGGCACACTCTTGCCTAGGATCACATACAAACTTACAAAGTGCTATTCATGCAAGTGAAAAAAGTTTATTTCAAAATCTATGATATAATTGGTACAATTGAACCTTCCAAAAATCCCTAGATGAGGTGTCCTTAAAAGGATTTGACAGGATTGGTAGTTAGTCTACAAACACTAAATGCAGAATTTGATGGATTAAAATGTGTGGGGTCTAGCTGCATTATCAAGTTTGACTTGACCATTCCTTTGGATAAGGGACATCTTGATATACTTTTCTAATTTTTTTTTGAAGGGAAGAGGTTTGTGATGCAATTAATTACCAAAACAATGATCTTGATTCAAATTGAAAATTTTCGATCGGCAAAGATTATGAAAATAATTTTTTTGTGTAATCATTTATTTTTACTCACATAAGCAGGTGTGCGGCACAAAGAATACTAAGTCCACATTCAGAATTAGGAATTTGAAATGAGTTAACATCAAATATAGTGATGTCGCATTATTATGAATATTTCAATCAAGATAACTGAAGTGTTTGTAAGAACGGACATTTAGTCATGGATACCCTTTGGTTGTTATCATTTCTTGCAAAGTGAATATCATTCGAAAGGAAATTACAATATAATGCACTCAGACAATGATCATTAATTTGACTAATTCAAATCTAGTGTTGTGGATAAATGAATGCTTTAAAAAAGTAAAGCATAATTACACATTCTTCTAGTGGTATCATTGTTTGTTTGTTGGAATCGATAAAATTAAAAGTAAAAGAGGCCCTGCCCAAAACCAAAAAAGAAACTTCTAAGCAGTGTCAGGTGGGCATGCTAAATAACTTGTGACAAGGTTGACCACCAGTTACTATAGTTTAATGCTACTGTCTAGAGTTAAGGAAGAACTTTCAGCTATGCACAAAATGAACTATTCTTGTGATCACCGAAACATTATAAGTGCATATTGGAACTCTAGATTTCCATCTGATTTGAGCATGAATGAATCTGCACTCTTTTCAAATCATGGTTGAAAATACATTTGTTGAGAGCTCCAACTCCAACGATTGAAGCAGTGCTCATCCTCAGAAGGAAGAGAAATCCATCAACAAAGAGTAAAAGGAGGAGAATGATTCAGCTTCACTCCAAACCTCAAGAGAATTTTCTTTCATCCAAAATCAATGTTTCTCAGCCAAAATGAATCTCATCATAGTGACTGATGAAAATTAAATGTACTCTGGTGCTACAACAATTTATTAGAATCTATAAGCTAAATAGGTATTTTTCAGGTTCATGTAAAAGTAGGGAATCACATATCTCGAAAATTTTCTCTTGCTCTCATTGAGATCTGTTTAAAAGCATTGTATTAAGGCTCTAGCCTACTTTTTTTCAAATGAATATACCATAACTGACTTTGTTAAAAAAATAAAAGAAAAAAGAGAGTGAATTTCAAAACAACAGACCCATCAAATTATGATCCAAACTTATGCAGGAATGCAATAAAATACAAGATTTACACATAAATGAAAAGATGCAGCATAAATAAGACTTCATTTAATTAATATCTCATAACTGAAATATGCTTATAGATAGAATGGAAATAAACTAGCTAGAGCATTGGTAGCTTATCTCTGAGAAGAGATGTGGTGGCTACATGCCTTTGAACTATATTATAATGAGGTTCTTAGGCCTATTTATTATTCAAAAACAATGGAAATCCCTAAAAATCCAAAATCCTAACCTTGGGAGATGAAACACAAGACTATGGGTCCTGTCAGAGTAAATTGGTACATCAATTTCCTGGGGTCGTAACTTAGGCGTACTATCTTCGTTTGACGCATATGATATATCGTTAGAAAGATCTATCCGGGGACTAAAACTAATAATAGAAAACATTAAGCCCCTGACTCCTAATTTTTGGAATTTATTTCCCCAAAAAATGTCATTTAGGGTCTCAAAATGGCTGCGGAAGTTGAGGGACTGAAAAACTGCCAAAAATAGTGAATTGTGCTACAATTAAGGAAATTGGAAAAACTAAAAGAAACAATGGTGGGGGTCCAAGTGGAATAGGCGAGTGGCCACCAATATCCACCTGGATAATTCCTCCCCTCTTAGGAAGCAATGGTCCCCATTGCATTGAGTTCCTCCATGAGATGAGGAAACTTCTGTTGAACTTGGTCCCTAGTGAGCCAATTACCCTGGTGAAGAAGTTGGCCTAATTTGAGAACTCGATATAGCTAGATCATATGCTGTCAGGTGTTATTGATTTGTATGTCCATAGTATAATCAGTTGTGGCTTGTTCCATGTAGTGTAATATTCCAAAATTAGCATGCATCTAATTGGAATATTGATTTTTGCTTTTGACACCTAGGAGATGAATAAATGGGTAAGGAGGACCATGCAAAGGAATAAAATCCCTCATAGTGTGAAAGGGATCATCAACATAGCTGGAATTTTCACCCTCATGTGTGAACAGGGGAAAATTCATGTAGAAAAGGTCAAGTTTGACCAAGTCAATAGTGCTGCCATGGAGGAAGTGGATCACCTTGAGAGACAACGCAGTGTGAATGGGAGGAAGATTCCTTGGTGGAGGAAACCCTAATGTGTGGGACCCAAGACAAGAAGGCTCACACTTTTTTATAAGGAGGGCAAGGCAGCTATAGCAAAGCATGTAATAGATTATTGATTTTATGGTATGTATGACTATTCTGCATTCTTCAACTGTTTAGTTTAGATTGCTGTGTTGCTTAGCACAAGGAATTCCTGTTTAGGAATTCCTTCTCCTTTGTTGAGAGGCCTCTTGAGGGAGCTTGCACTTAATTTCTCCACATCCAGGCTTGAGGCCAAGCGTCAATCTTTAGCTACAATGTTATTTCTGCAGAGAGTAGTGTTGCATTGCAAGGTGTTGCAGTGGAGGGTTGATAACACCACTTCCAGAGCTAGTTTTTCAGAGGAGGAATAATTCCTCTCCTTGGGATATCAGTGAGGAATATTCTGGAGCATATTTCACATCTTGGCACTTGGCCAATATATTTCTCATCACTTACAGTGCAGTACCTCTCCTTGACTGCATTATTTCTGTGAGTATTTGTAGCGAGGGGTTTCATTGCTTTATTGGAGGGTGAGATCTTCAGTGATTGGATCAGCCTTTCACCTAAAGGATCTATTGGAGGAGGTCTATACATCTTGTGCATCATCTATAGCCATCTCCATCCAGTTCTTGAGTTTTAGTTGCTATTCTGCACTAGGGCTGCATTCCTGCATTTTTGTACTTTTGCTTATTTCAGGAAATCCTTCTAGGATTGCCTTGAGAATGTGTTTGGGAGGTTAGATCTTTACTCCCAGCATTATATGAGCCACATATATGCATACATGTGTTATTTTACATTTCCAGTAGCAGTGTACCATCTAAGACTTCATTTTTCATGTTCATGGGCATTCTTCTATGTAGTAGCATTTCACTTTTGGCATATGTATTCATGGGAGGCTTGTTTGCCTTGATTATTTGAGTTGTGCCCACTTCTATTGTACTTATTTGCTGCTAATTTACATAATAAAATGGCTCCATGGTTTTCATACATATTGGTGTAATGTTATTCACTGTTATTTCTAGTTTTTTGTTCCTTATTACTGCAGTCCCCATTTTGGGATATTAAAGTGGTGTCAGAGCATAATCTTGGCTCAACCTGTAGATCTCAGCCATTATGCTATCAGAAGGAGAAGAAGAAAAAGATGTACAGGAAAAGCAAACAAAAGACTCCATTATTTGGAGGAAAAGAGGAGGAAGATCTCTCAAAGCTTTTTCTTCAAACTATGCAAAGCATTCATGGAGATATCAAGAAGATAAGAAGGGATATGTGTAAAGGATCTCCAAGAGAGTTTGAATCTGAAGCAAACTATAGATTTTTACATAAGGAGTGTGAGAATGCAGCCACAAAGTATGATGCACAATGCAGACACATGCCCAGATCTGCTATCAAAAAGATGAGAGAAGAAGAAATGCCTAGGAGGGAAGCTCTTAGTGATTATCTGTAAGAATATGAATCTCAAACTAAGAGGTTCAGAGATCATATTACCTTCCAATAATTTTGCAAGATCAAGGTGGAGAGAAGAAAGCAGCATGATGGGGGTAGATTCTTTCTATCTACCTTTGATGGTTCACCTCAATGTTCAATTATAGCTTGGGTGGAGGAGTTGGACAACTATTTGCAGCAACACCAAATTTCTGAAGATGAAGCCATCGAAGTTGCAATGCTGCATTTTAGAGGTAAGGCCTATGCTTGGTGGATATTTGAGTCTTACTCACTAAAAAATGCAAATACTTCCTCTTATGAAAATTTCAGTAGGATATTAGTGGAAAGGTTTGATGGAAAACATTCTGAAACATCTTTAGTGGAGCCAAACAAACCAAAACAAATAGAACCTTTGCATGTGTTGGAGAAATCTATAAACCCAACTCCACTTCAGAATTTTTTTGAAGAGGTTGACACATTGCATGACAACTTGCTAGAGGAAATATCAATATCTCATACTCTTGGAAAAGAGGGCATGGAGATCTTCTTTTCAAAAGAGGATCCTCTTATTGAAAAGTTGCCCATTTATATCAAAGACGAAGAGAAGGTTGAGGGCAACAACGCTGTCACATCTAGAGTATATCTAGCACCTCATGCAGAGGTAGATGGAGCACTTTCTATAGCAAGAGGGATTCTTGTATCATTGCAAGAAATTCCCCAGGATCTCATATGTGGAGATCAAGGCACAACCCATGAGTAGCATGTACCATTATTAACAGATTGTGAGACCATGCAGATGAAAGAAGGAGGTAGGGAGGATGACCAACATCACATGATGAGGAGCACACACCCCTATCTATTTCATAGGGTTGTTGCACAGGAGAGGTAGACTGATTTGCGCAGTGAGGGCAGGGACAAGGTTGTCCATTCATATATACATTCTATTCTTGAGATTGATGTCTCATTGCATAAAGGAATTTCACCGGGGAGACCACCAGACCAGTTCACATTTGGGTGCACCACTCAGTGATTCTAGAGGGTTGAAGACCTTGGGAGGACTTGGTACAGGGTTGGGAGTCTTGGGTAGACTCAAGGAGAGGAGAGGAATTCTCCCAACATCATCATTACCCACTCTCATTTCAGATTCTGCATTGTGGCAGGAGCAGCATGGGAAGGATAGAAACCTTTCAAATTGCATCTTTGGCATGGGAGATGTCAAAGAGGAGGATAGCCATATGACAAATTTTCTTTGTGATAGATCATCAGTGCTGTCACTATGGAGGATAGATCCATATTGGAAATCCCAGATGTTGGTGGATTATTCCAAGGATCTTTTTACTTGTATGATATTGGATGACTAGTTGCATGAGGAGGGATATTCAGTCAGATATGGGGTCATCTACTATCACGGTAGGATCTTCTTGTCTAGAGCTTCCAAGCTCAAGAAGAAGTTACTACAAGCAGCTCATGAAGATTTCCTTTTCAGCCATACTTATTCTATGAGAGCATACCACACCATCATGGAGGGGTACATTTGGGAAGGCTTTGAGGAGGAGATATATCAGCATTTGAGGAGATGCATGGATCATGTGGACATGGAGGAGATACATAAATCTTTGGAGGAGTTAACATAGCCACCTCTTTTCTCTTTGAGAATGAGAGGGGATTCATCTATGAGCCACTCCATTTGCATGGGAAAAGAATATGGTAAGGATACTGTTTGGTTTCATAATGATTTGTATGTTGAATTTGTGCATTCCTTAACCATATATGTGCAGGATATTGCTCAAAGAAGGAGCATTCCTTCTTCTAGACTTCATAAGGCCATGAGCAGTATTGAAGGCCACTCCCTAGAAGGACTTAGGGAGATTATATTTTTTGCAGGGCATGCTCACTTTGCACCATACATCTTACACTTCCTCAAGACTTGTGAGGAGATTGGGGCAGCAAGAAAGTGGTTGGGAAGCCACACATCATGCCATTTTATGTTGTAGTTGAGGGTAAAACTGCATTGTTTGCATTTGAGGGACCATTTTCCTTCTCCCTTGTTACATATGGCAGCTAGTATGATTCTCATTATGATTCCTTATGTAGATTTTGTACTTATCTTGGTGGGGAGCATGTTGGGAGGAGAGACACATTGGCTAGATGTGTCCATGGGGAGTGAAAACCCCCACACTTTTTATGCTCCATGATTCAATAGGAGTATTGGAGATGGCTTGTCATGTTATGTTTGGCAACAATAGTTAGAAAAACTACATTGTGACCACTTGGAAAACTGTTCGTACATTCCAACACTACATCAAACCTACAGTATTCCTCTCATTTGGATGCCATATGATGGTGATTTCTTATTCATCATATATGGGATGGTTTGGGCCAGCATGATTCATAACGTTGGAGAGGAGATATTTCGAGATCCAATCTTCTTCTTGCCACTTTAGGGCAACATTATTGCAGCCCTAGATCAACATATACTCTACAATTATCATAAGTGGAGAGAGGGATAGCATGAGGTAGGCTATTTTGTCTACCATGATCAGTTATTCAGCCCACCTACATTGCAAGGGCCAAAGGTGGAGGAGGATTTGCATGAGTTACCATTTTGGAGGGTGGCTCATTTGCATGGATGATAGCTTGGGGATGGAGAATCCACATGGGAATGATGGTTCCCAATGCATTTCAGATCCCATGCCTCAAAGGGACCTCTAGACAACACCTTTTTACCTGCTTGAGTATTTCACTTCTTCATGATGATAGCCATTTAGCTAACTTGCATGCTTGGGAGGGGTAATGTGGAGATTTATTGATGAGACAACATATTATTCCTTGGAGGAGTTCATCATATATAAATGCTACAGGAGGAGCAGGAGGAGAAAATTTTTAGTTCTATCCTTGCAGTTTCTTGAGGACAAGCAACATTTGGGAAGGGAGGACTGTAATATTCCAAAGTTAGCATGCAGCTAATTGGAATATTGATTTTTGCTTTTGACACCTAGGAGATGAATAAATGGGTAAGGAGGCCCTTGCATAGGAATAAAATCCCTCATAGTGTGAAAGGGATCATTAGCATAGCTAGATTTTACACCCTCATGTGTGAACAAGGGTAAATGCATGTAGATAAGGTCAAGTTTGACCAAGTCAATAGCGCTGCCATGGAGGAAGTGGATCACCTTGAGACAGAGCGCAATGTGAATGGGAGGAAGATCCCTTGGTGGAGGAAACCCTAATGTGTGGGACCCAAGGAAAGAAGGCTCACACTTTTTTATAAGGAGGGAAAGGCATCCATAGCAAAGCATGTTATTGATTATTGATTTTATGGTCTGTATGACTATTCTACATTCTTCAACCATTTAGTTGAGATTGTTGTGCTGCTTAGCACAAGGAATTCCTGTTTAGAAATTCCTTATCCTTTCCTGAGAGGCCTCTTGAGGGACCTTACACTTCATTTCTCCACATCCAGGCTTGAGGCCAAGCATCAGTCTTCAGCTACAACGTTATTTCTGCAAAGAGTAGTGTTGTGTTGCAAGGTGTTGCAGTGGAGGGTTGATAACACCACTTCCGGAGCTATTTTTTCAGAGGAGGAAGCATTCCTCTCCTTGGGAGATCAGTGAGGAAGGTTCTAGAGTATATTTCACATCTTGGAACTTGGCCAACATATTTCTCATCACCTACAACGTAGTACCTCTCCTTGACTGTGCTATTTCTGTGAGCATTTGTAGTGAGGGGTTTCATTACTTGATTGGAGGGTGAGATATTCAGTGATTGGATCAGCCTTTCACCTGAAGGATCTATTGGAGGAGGTCTATAAATCTTGTGTATCATCTATAGCCATCTCCATCTAGTTCTTGAGTTGCAGCTGCTATTCATCCCTAGGGCTACATTTCGACATTTTTGTACTTTTTCTTATTTCAGGAAATCCTTCTAGGATTGTCTTGAGATTGTGTTTAGGAGGTTAGATCTTTACTCCCAGCATTGTATGAGCCACATATATGCAGATATATGTTATTTTAAATTTCCAGTAGCAGTGTACCATCTAATACTACGTTTTTCATGTTCATGGGCATTCTTCTATGTAGCAGCATTTCACTTTTGGCATATGTATTCATGGGATGCTTGTTTGCCTTGATTATTTGAGTTTTGTTGACTTCTCTTGTACTTATTTGCTGTTGATTTACATAATATAATGCCTCCATGGTTTTCATACATATTGGTGTAACGTTATTCACTACTATTTCCAGTTTTTTGTTCCTTATTGCTGCAATCCCCATTTTGGGATATTACATGCAATATGGGTTTAACTCTGTTGGTTTGAGTTGTTCTGCCATGTCAGATGTGTCTAGTAGAGGTGGAAAGTAGGGTCGATGATAGTCCACATTGAACACTGGGTGCAGACCAAGGAATGGTGGAATAATTAGCTCAAAGTCATTGTCCCATACAACTTTGGTGATGGTTTATGGACCATATCGGAGCGCACGAAGCTTGCGGTGGGGTCCAGCGAGGCACTCCTTATGCAAATGTTATCACACTTTGTCGCCCACTTGGAATTTATGTGGCATGAAATTTTGATCATGCCATTGCTTGTAATTAGAATTGGCTCTATCCAATATGTCATGAACTTGTTGGCGGATGTGTTAAATGCACTCAATGAAGTTGTTCGCCTTGTTAGCTTCAGACTAGACATGAGCCGAATTGGCCTGCGTAGCTACAAATGGAATGGCTTCGTCAATCAGACATAGTGGCTGGAATCCCAAGCCCACTTGAAAGGGGATGTGGTCGGTTGAGTTTTGGAGGGCTCGGTTATATCTATTTTGTACATAGGGGAGGCTCTCATCCCATGTGCATGGGTGCTTTGATTTACACATGCGCAGAATGTGTACGATCATCATTTTGAAGACCTCTGTTTGGCCATTATTTTGAGGATGGAAAGTTGTGGACTTGCTGAGCTTGGTGTCCAGCATTGACCAGAGGTTGGACCGAAATGTAGTGAGGAACCTGTTGTCCTAATCTGAGATGATAGACCATGGTATCCTAAAGTGTACCCACACTCTTTCAAAGAAGAGTTTAGTAGTGGCTTCTGCTGTGATATTATTCCTGCATGGTGCTATAATGGCCATCTTCGAGAATCTACCGACGACCATGAAAACATAGTCATTGCCATGCTTAGTAGAAGGAAGGTCCGACATGTAATCCATGGAAACAGATTCCCAAGGTCGACTAGGGGTAGGCAGCGAAGTATAGAGGCCTTTATTCTTGATGGTTCGTTTGGAAATGGCACAGACAGTGCAGGATTTGATGTACTTCCTGACATCTTGTCGAAGTTTTGGCCAACATAAATGCTTCTATAGTACTGCCACTGTTTTCTTGACCCCAAAATTCTGAACGACCCAGTTGTAGTGTGCTTCCCAAATCATCTTGGCACACTTGCTTGAAGGAACATAAAGGTGTCCCATGTGACATTGCAGTGCATCCTGAAGGTGAAAATTTGGAACTCAGTTACCCTCCAAGGGTGTCTTGTATGTGTGGCCAAATTCTGGATCACTCTTATAGAGAAGCAACCAATCATAAGTCTCGTGCCCATAAGATTTGAGCATGGTTGTTAGCACCACAATCAGTGGACAGTTGAGGTAGTCTGCAACATTATCGGTGATGCCATTCTTGTACTTGATGTTCAAATGAAATTGTTGCAGATATGTGGATCACTTCTAACGGTGATCGTTCTGCAACTTCCCTTGTGGTTGTGTGAACTGCAGGGGTCGGTGGTCTGTGTGGATGACTTTTTCCTTCCCCAAAATGTAATGCTTCCATTTTTGGCAAGCCTGCAAAATGGAATACATCTCTTTGTCATAATTTGGATACTTCCGGACTGTGCCAGACAGTGTCTCACTGTGATATGTCACTAAATGCCCCTGTTGAGTAAGAACTACCCCGATAGCATAGTCATAGGCATCTGTCTCGATCTCAAATGGTTGTTGAAAGTTTGGTAAAGTGAGCACTAGCTCAGAGTAGAGGCGATTTTTCAACTCTATGAATGCCTTCTATTGAGATTCAAACCAAAATAATTTTTCTTTCGCTCCTCCCTTGGTGACTTGACTTAAGGGCCAAGTGATATGAGAGAATCCCAACATGAACCTGTGGTAGAAATTAGCAAGACCCAGAAAGCTGCGGAGCTCTATTAGAGTGGTTGGAGTTGGCCAATCCCGAATTACTTGGATCTTGGATGGATCCACATGCACCCCTTTCTCATCAATAATGTATCCCAGATATTGAACTTGGGTCATGCCAAAAGTGCACTTCTCCAAATTGGCACACAACTTGTGTTGTTGCATTGTTTGGAGGACCTGTTAGACATGGTGGAGGTGCTCTTCCTAAGTCTGGCTAAATATCAGGATGTCATCCAAGTATACTACTACAAATGAGTTGGTGAATGGCCAAAAGATTTCATCCATTAGCCTCATGAAGGTTGCAGGAGCATTCGTCAACTTGAAAGGCATGAACAACCATTCAAAAAGGATCTCCTTGGCTTTGAAGGTAGTCTTCCACATATCAGAGGGTTTGATTGGTACCTAGTGATACCCAGACTTCAAGTCGATTTTAATGAAATATTTTCCCCCCTTGAGTTGGTCTAGAGGTCATGAATCCGTGGGATCGGGTACCTATTCAAATCAGTGATCTTGTTTAGCACTCAATACTCAATACAGAGTCTCCAAGTCCCATCCTTCTTCTGCACCAACATCATCAAGCTCCTACAGGTTGATGAACATGGTCAGATGTGTATTTTCTATAGCAGCTCCTGAATCTACCTCTTCATTTTATCGCTCTCCAGAACAGAGTGCCGATAGATTGGTCCATTGGGTAGTGGCACCCATGGGGTCAGATCTATGGGGTGCTTGACCTGGCAGTGCAGAGGCACCCCTGTGAGTGAGGTGAAGATGTCCCCGTACTCCTCCATGAACTTGTCTATTTGTTTTTGTTGTGTGGCAGAGCCCTGTCTTGAGGTCATAGCCACTGTCTTCTTCTTGCCCTGAGGGTGGATCATCAGGAAAAAAAATTTCCTGGTTTTGGAAATGAGCTTACTGCATTTTTTTGTAGTAACCAAAGAGATGGCAACGGATGGTGCTACCTCCGGTATCTTGTACAAATTATTTCCCAAAGTAAAAATAACAGTGCGAGGTCGGGACTCATATATAGCATGTCACTTCCACAAGTATGGTTGGCCTAATAATACGTCAAAAACATCAAGAGGGGAAATGCCATATAATACCTCATCCGTGAAGGGGTTGATGTTGTAGGAAAGGTGACATTGTTGGATGACGCGGAGATCCCATCCTTGGTGAAGCCACCCGATGGTGTACTGTGGTCAGAAAGCCTAACTGCTTCACAACCTCTATTGAAATATGTTATTTTGGCTCTTGCTATCGACAATGAACTACAATAGGGAACCCTTTACCTACATATGGGAATGGAAGAGGCACTCCTCCTCCTTTGGATCTTCCAGTTCCTCCTTCTAGATCTTCGTGGTGGTAACGATGGCATTGGGCTCCGCATCGATAATTTTCTTCCCTTTGTCACTCCCGTTTCCGGGTTCTAATTTAGAGTCGGAGCATGCATCTGATTCATAAGCCTTCAGCTCGGCAACCGGTGAATTCTTGGCCTGACACTCACTTGTGTTGTGAGTGGAGCTCTTATGGAATTCACACCAATTTCCCATGTACGTCTTTGGCTTCGTGGTGTTTTTCTTTGCTTGCGGCTTTCGTGGGTTATCCTGGGCCACCCCGCCTTTTCTTTTCTTTTGTTCTACAGTTTGGGGACACCTTTCCCTTGCTTTTGATTCATATATACAAAGCCTCGCTTCTTCCGTTTGAACTTCTGCTTAATATTGGTAGCATACTGGTATGTTGCACCAAGCGAGGAGATGTCGAGGAACTCCATTTCCTCCTGAATGTATTTGTGCCGACAGTTGCGGTACTTCAAAACCAAATGTTTCTTTGAATCTTTGATACTAAATTTTGTGTGCATGGTATGTAACAGATTAGTCAGCTCATGCACATCTTGATCCCTTTGCTACCAAAGCATAGTCAATTATATTTACTTGTCCTCATAGCTCCCCACGAGATAATATTGTTCCTTGATGGCGTCTTGGAAATAATTCCAAGTGGGTGCAGCCAAAAACTAAGAGGGTTCCCTCTCTTCCTTTTGTTCACAGTAGGTTTCCCACTAGTCCTTGACATGGGGGGCGGCTTTGAGGAGTGAAAAATTAATCTTTTCTCGATTAGAAAAGTCATGAATCGATAAATACCCTTATAATAGATTCAACCATCTATCTATGATGTCTGCATCTATTTGGCCCTCAAATATGGGAATGAAAAAGTTTACTTGTACCTTAAAAGGAGTTGTGCCTCCAAAGTGTCTGTTGGATGCAGATGCACCGCCGATAGGTAGTCATTGAAGAATCTGGGCAAAGTTATCCATCATCGCGTTCCTTTGTTTATCAAGGGCCTCTTCGAGCAATATTTTGATAGGATCTCCTACTCCCTCATCTTTCTTTTTTTCCCCCATGGGCAGCTATCGGGGTTTGCGAGGCTGATCTTGCAAAGGTTCAACCAGATCGAGCCCTAACTCCTTATACCCCAACCTCATTGGGGACATGGAAAGAAGGATTGAGAAAGAGCATATCACTATGATACCACTAATCTGGACTTATGCAGGAAAATAATAACATAGATAAATACACATAAATGTAGAGATGCAGCAAAAACAAGACTTCATTTCATTAATATCTCATAATTGAAATATGCTTATAGACAGAATGGAAATAAACTAGCTAGGGCACTGGTAACTTATCTTTGAGAAGAGATGTGGCGGCTACATGCCTCTAAACTGTGTTACAATGAGGCTCGCAAGCCTATATATTATTGAGAAACAATGGAAGTACCTAAACATCCAAAAACCTAACCCTAGGAGATGAAACACCAGACTATGGGCCCCATCAAAGTAAATTGGTACATCAATTTCCTCGGGTCGTAACTTAGGCATACTATCTCCATTTGACGCACATGATATATCATTAGAAATATCTATCCGAGGACTAAAAAAACTGACAAAAAGTATAAAGTATTTGAGTGATATTTTTTGGATGTGATTTCTCCAAAAAATGTCGTTTAGGGCCTCAAAATGACACCGAAAGTTCAGGATCTGAAAAAATGCCAAAAACAGTAAATTGTGCTACAATTAAGGAAACTGAAAAAACTGAAAGAAAAAATGGTGGGGGTCCAAGTGGAATAGGTGGGTGGCCACCAATATCCACCTGGATCAAATTATGACTAATTTAAAAACTAGAACCAATAAAACCATGTAACATATATTTTGTTGTAGTTAGGATAGATCAAAACCAATGAAAGGCATCAATCCACAAGAGTTTCATTTTTTTGTAAAAATAAACAAGGAACAATCCTACAAAAAAAATGTTGGTCAAAATTTCAGGCATTGAATTAAATGAACTTGTAAGAGAGTGTGCCATCAAAGAAATATTTAGATTCCCAAGTATTTATTTTCACTTTATATACTAGTCTTATGTTTTAAGATACCAAAAATGCCACTCAAACTTCAAATGCAGAGTAAGAAAAAATTGGTTTTCAAGAAAACAACCATCCCATATATAGTGCATTGTATTTAACATGAGCAAGTAAAATTGGAAATAACATAAGAATGGTGATAAGTAAGCCTCCCTCATTTTTTTTCAGACAAGAACCCAAGAAAATTCCTCCCACAGTTGTAGTATGGACCAATTGTTGTACATGCTCATTATGTCCACCCTGGTGCAATGAAAAATACTAACAAAGTTAAATTTATATGATGATCACCCCTCCTAGAATGTGGTTTCCCCAAAAAACGTCGTTTAGGGAATCAAAACGGCTCCGGAAGTTTAGGACCCAAAAAACTACCAAAAATAGTAAATGTTGCTACAATTAAGGAAACTAAAAAAAACTGAAAGAAACAATGCTGGGGGTCCAAGTGGAATAGGCGAGTGGCCACCAATATCCACCTGGATCAAATTATGACTAATTTAAAAACTAGCACCAATAAAACCATGTAAGATATATTTTGTTGTAGTTAGGACAGATCAAAACCAATGAAAAGAATCAATCCACAAGCGTTTCAAATTTTGTAAAAATAAACAATGAAAAATCCTACAAGCAAATTGTTGGTCAAAATTTCAGGCCTTGAAGTAAATGAACTTATGAGGGAGTGTGCCATCAAAGAAATATTTGGAGTCCCAAGTATTTATGTTCACATTTTATACTAAGTCCTATGTTTTAGGATACCAAAAATGCTACTCAAACTTCAAATGCATAGTAAGAAAAAAATAGTTTTCATGAAAAAAAAACATCCCATATACAATGAATTGTATTTAAAAGGAGGCAGTAAAATTGGAAATAACATAAGAATGGTGATAAGTAAGCCTCTCTCGCTCTTTTTCATACAAGAACCCAAGAAAATTGCTCCCATAGTTGTTGTAGTATGGACCAATTTTTGTACGTGCTCACTATGTCCACCTTGGTGCAATGCAAAATACTAACCAAGTTAAACTAATATGATGGTCACCCCTCCTAGGACGTTAAGACCAATATGGCCTTTTATCCAAAGAATTTCCCAGAGCCTAGAGACCTCCTTACAGCTCAAAATCTTGACACAATTCAAGACTGGATTAATGGGCTCAAGGTCCCAATAAGCTTGTTCAAAGAGAGCTCTGATCAAATTTGAGTGGAAACTAAGCATCAGATTCCACCAGAGAATGGATTATGCCATCTCCAGCCTCCACCATAGGTAGAATACGAAGAGAAAGGAGCAACTAAGTTTTAGATAGCCTTATTGTTATGGGATACACAATCAATTCTACTAATTTCTTAAAGAGTCTTATTATTCTATCTCTATTTTTTCTCCCGATATAGAATATCGATGCTTGGCATGATATATGGGAGAGGAACTCAAGCTTAATATCTTGCATACTTCGATGAATCACCCAATGAAACACTACTAAGACACTACTCAAAGGATCTCATATTTCTTCCGAATTTTCCCAGTGGACACATGAAGCAAGTGGAAGGTAGAGACCGACACCATTTTAACCTCTAGATCCATCACACCCCAAGAGAGAGTCTATCCCTTGGAAAATTTTCCTCTATGGAATTTTCAACTTAGCTCTTATGACAGTTTATTCTAGACCAGTAGGAAACCTCCTCCAATTCCTAGCTAGAAGACCACTTCTTCTAGAGAAGAAGGCATTCCTCGTGCCAGATCCAAGTATTCCATCCAGTCCTCTATCCAAAGATTCTTTCCTTCAGCCTTGATTCTCTTTTTCTTGTACCTTCTTCCAAAGAAGTGTATTTCACCCTACCTTTTCACTAGTAAAGCTTATAGTTCTTATTGATTAGCTTCTTTCTACATTATAGAAGCAGCCTTTCCATTGCTACTATGTAAATCAATTAGGTACTGAACAATTCCATATTATCTTATTGAACTGGGAGAATAAATAACATACACTAATGAATTATTGGAGGTCTAGAAGCATGAGCTTCATGAGTTCTACCTTTAGTCAAACTCAATGTTCCAAATAGAGGTTGTGGAACATGATAAATTAATATAATAATTGTAGAACATCATCTCAAGCTAATATTTGAGAATACATATGTAGCAAAGAACATTTCGAGATGAAATCGTCTTACAATAGAACTCTATAAGAAACAAACGTTTATATGTTCCAATATGCACTTGGAGAGGTACCATATGCATAGATGATGACCCACTTTGCAAAGATGATGTTGTCATGAAGCATAAAATGTTGAAACCAAATTGCCCTGTAGATTTCATAAGTTGTGAAGATTGAAATATGACGCAAAATGGTACCCAATGCACCTAATTCATGTAGTGATAAACATCAAGAGCATGAGATGTGTGGAAAGGATGACCAATCTAGACCTGAGGAAACTCAAAAGTTATAAGAACCATGGACATGCACAAAGCTAGCCATGCTAGCTAATTACATACATATTCACAATTGTTTTTGAGGTATAACATTAAAGTTGTTCCTTTAATTATCAAAATGGATAAATATATGATTGTAAAACTAGCAAGGATGAAGGAATTGAGAATTCTTGTATGCATACGGAGAATAGTGAGGCAGAGTCTCATTTATTAGGTGAATAAATATCTAAGACAACTCACAATATCTAAGTACAAATATTTAGACGAGTGTGGGTGTTGGTTTGCATTCTTGTAGCCATATTTCCAACACTCGGTTTCAAAGACGATGGACCTTCCAAAATGCTCTTGAACTAGGATCAACAATCCTGGTTGTATTTGCATGCACAAAATGTTGAAGTCAAAACCCACAAGGCCGGAGCTTGACATACATTCTTGAGACTTAGATGCACACAATTGTTTCTATGCCAATTGCTATAGATAAGTTCAAGGCACTACAACTCAATGGGAGGATTCTGTGTTGAGATAAATCTACCCATCAACACCAAAATTATGCCAAAATCGACCCCCTGATGGAAAGTATTGGAAAGTTAATCCATAATCACCAACATAGCATTTATCCACCTACATTTAATGCCATCATAAAACTATAATGAAACAAGACTATCAACCAAATAATATGAGATTACCATGTGGTAAAACCCCAAGAGCATCATTGATCCCTTAAGGAATACCACTTTGCTAACCCCTCCCAAAGACCACTATTATAAACTCTTAACCCAAGATAATATTCTCTGTACAACAATGACCATTTTTAATTAGAATAATCCGAATCCCCTTACTTGCCTTTTTTACAACTTAAATCCAATGAGAATAGGACAAGATAACACAACAAGACCAATTGGTAATTCACATAGGAACTTATCACAAATAAATAAGCACTAACATAGCATGGGAGAAATTGTTGTAACAAAAATATGATATTGTGATTTGTGGATTTCACTCCATAATAAAGTCTTCCACTGCATACAAGCAGTTCATCTCCAACACGTATTTCAAGTTTTTCGAGTGCTAATATATCTACTCCTAGACAGGATCACAACCTTTTAGCATGCTAGCACGTGCATTTTTTTAACAATACACTAAAGAATATTTCATGTGTCAAAATTCTCAAAAACCAATTAAATTTGGGGGAAATTGTTTATATGGTGTTTATATAGGGATTCGAATTTTATGAATTCTTCAAAATATTGATTTACAACTTATGCCCGTAATTTTTAGGATTTCGGCATTGGTCATTTCTGGATCAATGCTACAAGCGAATATCAACTTCCAAACAAATAATTCAAATAAAAGTATCCATACTAGAATATATAACACTTTACAAATTTTGTAGCAATCAACGAATTTGTAATAAAACAAAACCTCCTAGTAGCTCTACTAGTTAAAGCTACTTGACATAGGTATTTTAGTAAGAAACAAACACGTAAATAATGATGACCCTTGTTTGAACTGATACCCATGGATCATGAACCCATCACATATTTGGCTAGAATATGTATTTTTTTGAAATTGTTTACATCTTAAAACCATTTTCAAATACAACAAGACGCAAGTTCCTCATACCATAAAAGTGAAAAATATCGAATAGATGTCTCAGACAGATCTTGAACACCTCATTTGTCCATATTTCCTATTGCCATGTTTCAGAACGAATCCCATGCCTACTAAATTGTGGATATTTAAGGTATTGGAAGTATTAATACAAAAAAAATAGGTTTTGGCCTATTCATTGAAGAAAATCATATAGATCTATCATTCAATATCTCTAGTGAACAAACTTGACAAATATACATATTTATCATTCTTAAGTTATTAACTGTTCTTTGAGAAAAACATATGCATTACACAGATTTACTATTCTTAGAATAAAAAAAGTTGAAATATTCTTTAAAAGACTGACAAAGGTTGAAATGGTTGAAGCACTTACACATGAGGATCACTCTAAGATATCACATGTGAATACCTTACGCTCATATCACCTATGAATACCCCATGCATAGTGTAATTCAATGCTCTGCAAGAGTTATGGCAAACGAGATTAACTAGCCAACAGGAAGGAGAAGGGTACAACAACTGGTAAGGCCATGTGAGGGAGATGGTGCTAGAGAAGAGTAGAGGGTGTGAAGTAAGGGAGGGAAATGTTTGCAAATAGGGATTTTTATTAGAACAATCAAGTGCAAGCCCACTAACCTTGTAAATATAGGTTACAACCAAATAAAAGGAGCACACGATTCAAAAACTACAAAATGGCCCATACGATTAGCATTAATAAATGACTTTACATCTCAAATTTTTTTGTATTTTGGTTCCATAATGTTCAAAACATGGTGTTTGTTGTTGCTGTTATAAACGAGACTATGTAGATGAAGAAAGCACTCACATACCTAACTATACCTAATCCAAATGAAAATTTAGGGAAAATGAATGGTTGATTTTTATCAACTGACCTAGAGAAAAGCTACTAGGTATCGTGGCCATGGTCATGGTCATGGTCACGAGACTATTCATAATTGTCACTGAAGAAGGAAGAGGTGGATGAGGAGGAAGAGAGATATGGAATAAATTTCACTATGGAAGCAATGGTGTTAAGTTTGGATATGGCTGAGTCGAGGTCACAACTGTCATCTAGTTGCAAGGAGTCCTCAATGCGACACTTGAGAGAAATAAACATCATATTGGGTTCATGCATCATCAAATGAAGAATATCATCTGAGGTATGACCAGGTAGGGCTCTAGTTATGGCGAAGCAATGAGGGCCACTACTCTGCACCACATGGACCACGTTGGGCACACTGAACAATTTATGGAGCCTGCTCAGTGCCTCCTGATAGGCCCTGCCAAGGAACATTTAGAAATAGTATAACTCACTCCTTTCCTCGAACGAATGCAGAGGAAAGCCACGAGTTCCACCACTGTAGTCATCAGATATGAAATTTTCCACCTTGCCATCACTGTCGCAGGTTAGGTACAATAAAATGGAATGCATAGTGGGCCAATCATTTAGCATGTGGATAGGAATCACTCGAATCAACTGCCAAATTTTCAAGAAGTCGGGAATCGACTTTAATATTGACAAATTTATGTGACACACGAAGGGCCCTTTTCCAATAGGAGAATATATGATATCACACATCTTGTCCATAGTAGCCAACTGTTCAAGCCCAACACACCCTTCTTTGAAAAAATACAAGCATATTGCTTTCATATGATTTGCGTAGTTTTGGCTACTGTGGAAACCACCCATGGTTGTTTAAGCCATCATCGACTTATACTCACCCATTAATTCCTAAAGTAGATCGTCCAGTAGAGGTTTTAGGTTCATTCCATCCACAATTACAGATATAGAGTCTTTCTTGTTATGCATAGATACAACATCAAAAACTAGAGAGAATGGTGTTAAACTAGAGCTATCCTTCTTTCATTGCATATGGTGGGATGGTTACCCCTTTCTGGTTATAGGCCACATGGAATGCCTTATCCAAAACCACCACATATTCTTCCATACTATAAGAAACAAACATATAAGAGCAAGGAGACTTGGTACCTTCATAATCAATACCAAGCCTTCTTCTAATGTCAATGATTTTCATATTGGTGCCCAACTTCATCATCTCACAGTATATATATGTCACCTCGCTCATGCCATCAGTGATAGCTTCAACGCATGGGATCTAAGACCCAATATGGAAATGAAGAATCTGGACACGATACAACATCCCCAATTTATGCAATTTCCCAATGATGCCTTCAATTTCCAAACTCGTGAGCCCAAAGACCAGAATGACTCCTCTTTGACCCCAAATCCTAGCACCTCTTAAACAGAAAAACATATAGAAAAATATAAATGGAAATCCAAAACAAACATAATGCAATGAACGAAATATCAATAGCGCCAACAACAACACTTTCAACTAATATCACAGGCATTGGTGAGTGTTTAAAAATAGGTATGGTGGAGGATGAGCTACAGAAAGATAAACATGGAGGTAGGGGAAAATGTGGGCTAAGAGTAATCTAGAAAGATGAAAAAGTTTCATTGGTTGAATGGACAAACACATGGAAAAATTTAATTAGTTAGAAGAGAAAAAATAAAGCTCTCCCATTGGTCGGGGTGAATAGTGTTTTCCCATCCAAAAACAACAAAGAAAATGCCTATCGACATAATTATTCCATGTTCATATCGTGCCCTTCAAATTGGTAGGTGACTACAAAGTCGTGAGTTACCATGCAACATAGGATCAACCCATTCCTTATAGTATTTAACACGTTTTTATATCCAACAATTTTTTTCCATATTATTCAGTGATTCTGGTTATGATTAGCGATGGTCTGAAGGTTTGATTTTGGCTTTGCTCAAGTTGAAATAATTTGTTACTAATTCACTGTAGTTTTTGTAAAAAACAAAAAAAATGTTGTTTAACTTTTCTTCATAATTGATGAATGGCAAGTAATATTTAGGATTGGGGATCAAACAATCGAGCCGACGCATGATAGGTTCAATATTATATCTAACTAAAATAGCAAAAGTTTTTTTTATGTAGTGAGGCTAGAGGTGATATCATCATAGCTATATTATCTTAAAAGAAAATCTTATGCCAATGACACCTACTTCATGTTGATAAGAAAAAAATATTCTACGCATCTTGATTTTAAACCTTATTAAAGTATACTTAAAATAGAATTATGTTATTTTTAGCCATACATAAAATATAATTATGTTCTAGTTATACATTAATATAGATCTATTTTAACTTTGGCTTTATTTTGTGTAAATTTCGCGAGGTTAAAATCTCTTTTTGAGTGTAAAACTTAAGAAAATGTTTGCACCTCGAAATTTGACCCCTCCTAGTGCATCATAAATTTGGAATTAAGATGGATTGACATTAATTCCAATTGTGGGTAGTAGTGTGACATTTCCATAAGATTATTATTATGTATATGTTTGAAATGAGTATATTCATTTGAAATTTACATCATCATGAATACAACTAATAATAAAGAAAAGAAAAAAACATTGATAAACAAAATGAAATTATTAAGATATTGAATAACACATTAAAACAAAAAGGGGGGGTTTTAAGACAATATTTGAGACAATTTTTGGGTAAATTGTCTTAATTTGAGACAAAAAAAAACTTCTATATTGTCTTTAAGCAAGTGCCTCAAATTAGTCTTAAAAATATATCTATAAAGAAAATATATAACACAAACATTATTGTCTCTTAGGAGATAATTTATTTCATTTTTGTCTCTTGAGAGATGATCGATGGGATTAAATACATATTGTCTTTATAGAGACAATGTATTTAATACTAGCTATTGTCTCTCTAGAGACAATAAAAAATTATATTTAAATACAATACAATATCACTTTTGTCTCTATAAATACATACAAAATAATCAATCTAGATAAATATTTCACTATTGAAATAAATGAATATAAAAAGTATTTAATTAAAAATAAACTACAATATCATTGATTAATTCATGTTAGGGCACAGTGGAATTGAACCACCAACCTCCTGCTTATAAGGTAGGTGCTCTTCCATTGATCTAGCACACTTTAAAGAATTATGTGAGGAGTTCTGAAATTCCTTGAAATTGTAAATATAGGAATTGATTTAAAAAAATATGCTCGAAAAATAATGGCATAGTCATTGTAAAATCTATAATCATGCAACCCCTATATGCTCCCTCTCCACAGGTCTGGGAAGGCACCCCTAACTGACATGACCATATTTAAGTGAGCTATCAAATTGAGTAAATCCAATTCATTAGATTACCTCGATTTCATCAAGAATTTTAGATTTTTCACTTATAGGTGGAATCTATTCTGTATAATAGGATATACAATGAACTATATTCCATTCCTATTCTATTGTAGTATATGACTTTGATTGGTTAGTTTATTCATTCCAAAATTCTTATGAGTGACCCATGCTCATCTCACCGGGAGTTATCTATGGAAAAATAATGAGGATTATAGCTCCAACGATCCTTATATTAGTAAAGGTAGGATTGGGGATGATATGAAGTCATATTTGGTTCTCTACTTGTGCATCTCTTTTGAAATCCAATCTCAATAAAAGGATGTTTTCAAGAGTAAGTAATAAAATTTTTGTTAACTATAGATGTGGCATTTTCTAAGGAACTCATTTGACCTATGTTTCTTTTAATAAAATTACCAAATCTGCAAGAGAAAGTAGAAACACTAGCATTGTCAGTTTTAGTATTCAAGTTTTGAGGGTGATTTACAAATTCTAGGTTCATGGGTGTTGTGTGTAGCCAAAATCATTCCTTTGTTCCTGCATATTTGTTGGCAGCTATATCACAACAACATTTTTATTTGAGATGAACTTTGGATGGGTACCTACAATGTTAGGGGAAAAGGAAATACCAACATTGTTATCACTATAGTACAGAGGGGTACTGGAACAAGCAACTCATTTTTCCTTTAATTTTAGCCAGTAGGGATGAGGATTCTTTCAGTTTCATCACCATATTGTTAAATAATGGTCCTTGGTAATGACCCCATATATCTAATGAGTCAACATATTGAAGTCCTATGCCTAAAAACAAATGGAGTACGTTCTCTTGCTCTTTTTCCACGAGGGAAATGTAATGAATCTACTATGGAATTGGTCATCCTATGTTCTTTATCATAGTTAGCATCATCATTTAAGATAGGAGGGACATCATAATTTATGGCTATCAAAAGTCCCAAACCATAAAAATGTTGTGATAACAGATAATTCCTATAATATTTTGGAAGCAGAATGTCATGGCACTCATCGTCCCTTAGATAAATTGTGCACTGGTAATCTCAATTGTTGAATTTGTATGTGTCATGAGAAGTTCCCTCCATTTTCAATATCTCCATTAAGTTACATAGCATAAAGTGACTTGAAAAAAAATGCAAAAATTGAATATTGCAACAAAATGAATAATAATTCAAATTCATTTGGAGCGGAGAAAGTTGGCTCATAACTAGAGGAGATATCATACTTCATTAAATGAATCAAATTGAGGAACTTGAACAATTAATTTACCTAAAAGGATGGAAAATAATGTAGGGACAAGATTATGGAAGGATTTTTGCAGGCTTAGCTAGGTTGTTGAAGCATTAAGAGGAGTTTCTTGAGTTTTCAAGGAAGTTAAGTGACATGACCAGTCTCCTCCAATGTCATTATGAAATAGAACCTTGTTGGTCCTGAAAATATTGTATTATACCTTAATATAGAATCGTTATGAGAAAAATGGAATTTAGAAGTTGTAAGGTGATTACTCCAATTTTGTTGGCACCATAATCTACTTACTGGGTGTGCTAGCTTCTTCATTTTCATTTGTAGACCATCCATGAAAGGTTATACCTTTTTATTATGTAAATTGTAGCCCAAATTAAGTGGAAAAAGTGCCAAATTGATCACAATGGTTTACTAGGCTAGAATTGGGTCACATTCATGACACAATAATGAAAACAAGGATAGACAAGTTTGATCACATTCATTGCAGAAGGCAATATATATTGCACATGTTGTACTTGTAAAGATATTTATGGATTAGAAGTTTGTATACTTCTCCCTTTTGTAGTAGAATATTTCAATCTAGGAGGGAATAAAGGATCATACAAATTATGTCCGATGATAGTGTAAGGTTGCTGATATGCACTCACAACAATCCTAGAGAAAGGTATAAATTGAGACCTATTGTGAGAGAAGAGGAATGTCCTTATGGTTGTGCAACCTTATCCTCTAAGGTATCTAGATTATACCTTAGAAAAGGTAATTTAAATGAGTGATACAAAGGTGATATATATACATTTGAGTATCGAAATGAATTATAAAGGGGTGACCTTTGGATGGCAACAAATTTCAAAGTATATCTAAGGCTTACCTTTCAATGTTGAATTTAATTGTAACTGAGCCAACTCAATCTGTTGTGTTTATTACATCCATGGGTGAATTGTATGTCAAGCTGACCTATAGGGGTGGAAATATATTGAGAAGGGGGATGATTTTTGAAAACATGAAATTTAAGGGGATTTTTTGGGTGATCATAGGGCTTATCAAGTTATCAACTAATTTATTTTGGAAGGTTATGTTGCTTCAATTGAAATTTTCACTTGGAAAAGATTTGAAGGTGTGATAGTATTCCAAACGAAACAATTCGAATTTGAAGAGCTTTGGAGGCTACATGAAGAATCATAAATCCCTTTATTATCATCACTATGGGGTTCATCATGTATTGTGAAAGTTTTTTCACCCACCTTGGAGGCCAATTAGGGGCTTGTGTACCCACAATGGAGGATGCTTCGATGGCTATGGTAGCAGAATTGAAATGTTAAATATTTAAGTAATTGGTTGAAGAATTTAATATTACTATTAATTATATAACATTTGTAGGGCCTTAGGGTTAAATTTTAGGATTCCCCACTCATAAATTATTGATTTATAAAAAAAAATTGAGTTTCGTGGGTTCTTAGTCACATTGTAGAAAGTCATATAGAACTATCTATTTCAGTGAAAAATCTCGGTTTATCACTGAACTATCCTTTTCTGGTTTAGACCCACTAGTCGGAAAAGTTTGGAACTAAAAATAGCCTCACTAAATTTTCTCTCAAAATGGTCAGACCTGTCATTTCAGTTGTTCCATTCTAGTCCAATAACATTGGTGCTACTATTTAGAACATCTCACAGTTACCTTTGGCAAGACAAGGGAGGATTCTAGAAACATGTCACACAATACTCTTATTCGTGAAGAAAATAAATCTACCATACTACTGTTGTTCAAAACAAGTTGTGATTCAAGGCATTCCAGGTATGAATAAAATTGTCATATTAGGTCTTAGGGAGTGAAAATAGTCATAGTGAGCTGGTTGAAACGATACAAAAATATATTCCTAGAAATGTTGACTTTCTCTTTAATGAAGTGTCAACATTTCTAGGAAAATGTTTTTGAAGAATAAGTTGTCTCAAACGTACAAGTGATTTAGTCATTGTGACAAGTTACATATTGAATATTACCAAGTTTAGATATCATTTCTTTTTTATTGGCATGAAGATAGAAGTGTCTATTACACTAAATGGATTTTCCCTATTTGGGAATCCTTTGTTCAAATATTTTGTGTACGGGGTACTCTCCCAAATTATGAGAGTCTTTGGGATGTATTTTCCCAACAAGGAAAAAGATTAGAATCAGTTATTTCCCAAAAATAAAAAAATATGCGATACCATGTTCTCATCAGGAAGATGAAGAAAGGATGGAAGAAGAAGAAATATGCAAAAGATAAGACGAATAAATCTTCCCTTTACTCTGGTTCTAAGAAAAATAATCAAGTGATTTTTTCAAGTGTGGCAAGAAACAATACTATGTTAATGAATGCTCAAAGAAGAAAGTATTTAGAAAAGGTAATGGCAATAGCCACCAAAAAAATTTGTCGTTAGTGTAGATATTCAGACTGAAGTGAATGGGTTTGCATCCACATTAAAAACTACAATTTCCACAATTTCATCCATTTCTACATATTATCACTTGGAAATACTTTTCATATTTCAACAAAAGAAACAAAGTTATCTAGATAACTATTAGGAAGTAAGTCCCTCTAATTGATGAAGCTTCCTATGACTTTAGAATTGGTGATATCAATTTGAGGGGAGTCTCCCTGGATTATTTAAGGCTTCAGCTTTGAATTCCTAGGGGAATTTGGCAACCCAAATCTACAATAAAACTTGCTGATCTATAACAAGATTTTCAAAATTTGTAGTTTTTTCTCTTCAAATTAGCGATAACAAACTTTAGAGAGATTAGACATATCAAAATAACGCAACAAATTAACAAATTTTCTATAAACTCCCTTTTGTTTTGGGATAAAAGTTGTGGAACAACTAACAACGTTGACCAGAAACACAATGAAAACACTCCAAGTCATTTTTTATTGCTAATATGAGACATACCTCTATTAGCCCTTGAAATTGACCAGGCATTTTGTAACAAAATTTGAATAAAGAAACTTAATGTAACATTAGGAAATATACTCATGTTGTCACCTTGGTTGTTTTGTTAGTGTGAAGGTTTCGAAGAAGTGTACCAAAAATGCTTCACTTCAGTCACTAGTGACAAGTGACCAAAAAAACAAGATGTGGCCACTCTTATGCTTTAGATATGCAAGAAAAAGTGATAAAACCCTGCACCAATATATATGGTGCAAGCCCAAAACATATAGCAACATTAAAGAAAATTGAAATAACCCAACAAAAGGACTTCGAATGAATAATATTTTATTAAAACACCTGATGAGGAATATTTACAACAAGGGTCTATAGATCCCCCTCCGTGGGATGGTTCCTTTTGATTTCCTTGTGCTTCAATGGCCTTGTTCTTCTCTCTCAAATATGAAAGAAACCCAAAAGCCAAATGGAACTCAAGTGGGAGCTCCAATTTTGTGAGATGATAATGGTGACGATTGTTGACACCTAATCCTTGGGATTGGGTGAATTTGTAAAATAATGTAAATAGAAAAAAAGGAGAGTTGAAATATTAAGAAACATTGGGAGATGAAGCCCAAGAGTCTCTACATCCATGTATATTTATGATCACCCTTAATACAAAAACACAATTCACATTATGGAGTTACTTCTTGGTCTGACATGGTATCAAAGCGAGCTCCATTTTTAGCTTTTATTCCCTTTTTGTAACTCCCTCTTGTTCTTCTTGTTTTGCAAAACTGACATTCTCTGCACCAATATTTTTTGTTGGAGGAGTTATGACGATAGTTGGACAAAGAAGTGCATGAGGTTCTATTGTGTTATGGTATGAGAGTTTACTGTTGGTGTGATTGTTTGAAGGAGTATTGACTATTTAGAGATAAGTGAATTGGCGTTTGAAGGTTGTGTGCCTCTTGTTTGCGTGTTAAAATTATCACTAGTGTTGAGAGTAGGATCAAATTCCCGATTGAAAATCCTCTTCCTGGAAAACCAATTTTCAATTAGAGCTTCTCACAAAATATCCCCGAAACTTGTGGCTTTGTGACTCACAAGTCCGCCCTTGAATCGGAATCTCTATATCTATGTTTGGAAAACCACTTTAAAGTTAGAGCTTCTCAAATAATATCCCCAAAATGTGTTACTATGTCTACTTCTCACAGTCTACTCTATTAGTGGCTATCCCTCTCGTTGTTGACCTGCGCTTCCTCCTCCCACTGCATGACACCATGACTCTGCCTCTTTGCACTGATATTCCCACTTGCACTCCTCTCCCACCGTGCTTCTCCAACCGCCCCGACCTCCCGATACCACACTCCCTTTGGCCCTCGACCGTGCTTCTTCCACTGCACCAACCTCCCCATACCACATCGAACCACGGTGGTATTATGGCACAATCATGCATAGATACGTTTTCCCACTTCCCCACAGCCATACCACGGTGGTATTATGACACATTCTGATCTGAAAATGGGTGGATAACTTGAAATGATTATGCACAAGCACCTCCCATTCAGTTAAACAAATAAAAGATCTTGCTTATACATACTGTGCTAAAATGAATACTTGAAACAGATGTATGTTTTTTTTAATTGTTTAAGTTCTTTAAGAACATATTTTTTTGCTAATATTAAGCATGTGCAACAACCATAAAATGCAACAAATAAGCATTAATACATAACAACAAATTTAATAAAGGAGTTCACCCGAATATTGTGGGCTACGTCTCCTTGAGCCTTTGTCAACTGACTTGGATCTTTGGGATTATGATGGAAAATATCTTTTACAAGTTAATAAATCAACTCCAATGGTTATCTAAACTTAACCAATGGGTTTAGAATACCATCATACCCCTGGAATGGCTTAAATCTCTCTGAAGATAAACCTTGTCTCCCTTAGACTTGACTCCTTCTGTCGGTGCCCTTAAGCTTCCCTGAGCTTCCCTGTGTCACTAACTCCCTTAGAAATCATTTTCTGTCTCCAAATTTTTTTTTACAGTCTCCATCATATATCAAACATCCAAAATAGGTTGTTCATTTGCTCCAAATGAGCTTTGGCTCCCCGATCTAGGCCTCCCACACTTGGTGGCTCCAGTGGCCCTGCTAGCTCCCTGAAACTTCCCTATAGCTTCTCGACCTTCAGAACTCTCCAAATGTCTCTACAAATCCCTTCATTGGATTCAAAATTTCCAAAATAGTCAGAATATAATGTTCACTTGCATAAATTGGCCTCCAGTTGCTCCGGTTTTGCCTCCAACACCTGGTGGCACCCCTTGGCTCTAGGTTCACTAAAAACTTATCTGAAGAATCTCAGCCTTCAAAAGTATTCAAAATATTATCAAAACTCCATCAATGGATTCAAAATGTTCAAAATAGTCAGAATAGACTATTGGTTTGCTGAGAATGGTCACTGACTGCTCTAGATAGGCCTCATTCTCCTGCTGGCACCTAGTGGCCCTGGTGGCCCTTGGAACTTCTCTGAAGCATCTCGGCCTTCATAAGTCCTATTGGCTCTGAAAACCTCACCATTAGTTCCAAAATTTCTGAAACATCCAAATTTGACTATTGGATTCCTGAGAAAGGCCTCTAGCTGCCCTGGCTAGGTCTCATTATGTTGTTGGCTCCTCGCGGCCCCTAGAACTTCTCTGAAGCAAAATCTCACTCATAATTCCTCTGTTGGCTCTACAACCCTCACCAATGAGTCTGGAATTTCCAAGAAAGTCGAAATTTACTATTCACACCCCAAAATGGTCGAATCTTGCTCAAGATAGAGCATAATCAATTTTTGTCCACTGGCCCCTAAATCAACTCCAATAAAAGTGGAAGACTTAAGTTAAACTCCAGTCAAAATAGACATTTTCCCAAAATCGCGCACTCCTCCAGATTGTCTAACGAATTTAACCATAACAATAGATTTTAATTGTCGGGGTGGCCACATAGTCCCATACCCCGCGATCACGTTAAATGCTGGAGCAACTGTTTGCGAAATCGTTGACGTTTATGGTTTAAATTCCATGTGACAACACGAATTTGGTGACGATTGTGGAGTTAGTGGTTAGAGGCTTAAGCTTTTGGCCTGGGGTCACAGGCCGACATGCACCTGGGGAGGGGCTGGCCTCTCCGGACCCCCAAATCAGATAATGTTAAACAATAAATAAAACCTGCTTACCACATATGTTAAGAAACACATGTAGAGCGATCGGTAACGTGCGGGCATGCTATGCGAGAGGTTATGCAATTGATCCTCTATCCCTCCACCAAAATTTTAAACCACTGTTCATGGGCCATGTGGCGGCTTCCAGGCTTGCCACACGACGGCCTCTAATTGGCCGAAAAAACCACTTACAGTCCATCTGTCAAAAAACATACTGACACTTATCCTCCAACTACTGGCCCGAAGGGAATATTTCGAGTAATATTCCAAGAATATTCCATAGAATATTCTAGTAATATTCCCTAGAATATTCTTTTTGCTGAACATTCAAATCCCCAGTCAAACCTTGATAAAGGTCGAAAATTGCAGTTTACTATACTTTTCAAATCACGATAACTTCTTCATACGGTGTCCGTTTTTCGAACCGTTCACTATGCCAGAATCAGGAAGATGAGATCTATCCAGTCGCTCAAGTTTGACACAATTTTGAACACTTTTATATTTGAGCTATCACTTATGTCCTTGATCCAAATCTGATCACTCCTCCTCATTGGGAATATTTTGGACCCCAAAAGACTGATTACTTGATCTGTTCAGTAGATGAGAGTACATCATCCTCTTCTTTCCAGCCTTTACACTTTTCCCTGCTTGGCTTAGTGCATTTGAACCCCAACTCAAAGGTAGTCAACACTTACCTTCTTATATTCTCTGGTCCTCCTATTAAGAATTGTCTTCCTTGCTCATCCAGAAATTTTTGGTGAGAAATTTATAGAAGGTATCTGAACATCATGTCCTTGATCATCGAGCAAAGGTGGCTCAAACAAATGTAAGTTTTCAACAAAAATGCATACATGACTGAAATTTTCATATGTACAAATGAATGTATGTCTTACTGGGTTAATAAGTCAAACCACTTCTTACCAAGCCACTTCCATGGCAAGTTTTGTTGTTGAAAATCTTCTTCATGTGAAACATCTGTTCTCACATCAATGATGGAATCTTTGGTTCCATTTTCGTAGTATTTTTATCCTCTTGCTTCAAATGCTTGGGATGATTGTTTGGATGCAATGTCCAACATTGGGCAATTAAATGTCCTTTTTTATGGAAATGTGTGCAAGTCTTTTGAACCTTCTTTGCAAGTTTCTTTCGCTTCAACTATTTCCTGTATGCCTTTATCCTCTTCCAGCATTTTTAAACTTCATGGTTACATAGACCACAAAAGGAACAACAACTCTTTCTTCCATTCATGCATGCAGATTTTCCATGCTTAATAGAAACATAACCAACTTGACTATGGGAAGAATTATACCTCACCTGTTGCTTTGCATGTCCATATTTTTTACCTTCTTGAGGAGACGGACTTGAGGAGGTTCCAACTTTATTTTTTAGGCTAACATCAGTGTCCATGTCTTGATATCTGTCAGAACTCTCTTGCTCACCATTAGCTGCATGTCCATTAACATCTTGCTGCAACATAGGCTTTAAAAAATGGCAATCAACTTGAAAAAAAACTTGACATGTTTGTGGTTTAGAACTTGAAACAAAAGCTCTCTTCGGAGTTGTCTCAAATGCCTTCATAGTTGTAGAGTTTTCACCATAAGATTGAACATAGCCTAGAGAAAAATTCTTAGGTCTCTCCTCAACCAAAATAGGATCAATCATGCCTTGTGCATGTTTTCCTAGACCCTTGCCTTCATAGCCCATTTTTAACATCAACATGGACCCTATACCTCTAGTGTGCTTTTCAAATGAACCTACACATCTTTCTGAAAAGGAATTTGAAGAAAAATTTGAGTGATTTACCTCTGCTTCAAGCATGTTCTTAGTTAAGCCCTCTTGGTCTTGATGGAGATGCATCTCCATCTCATGGTTTATTTGAAGAAGTCCTTCTTTCTCTTGCTTCATAGCAACCAATTGTTCATGAAGTCCAGTGCTTTCTCTTCTATATTCATACAAAAATTGCACCATATCCTTCAGGATGTAGAAGTCTCGCTTCATCTCTTCATCGAAGAATCTTGTGAAAGAAGAGGATTTTGAAACCTCACTTGAAGAAGTTGTCATCTTATGTAAATGAACTATAGAACTTCAAAAAAAATTCACAAAGCTTCAAAACAATTTGACAAAGCTTCTTAACAATAGGGCAGTAGAGTCAAGCTCTTCTTCAAGCAGCCTTTTTGGAAACACACTCTTCTCCTTCAAGGATTGCCTTGAGGTCCTGTAAGTAAGGAGAATGCTTTCAACCTTGTTTCTTCTTGTCCTCTTCTGGACTTAGCTAACAATATCTTTGCCTTCACCTCTAGAAAAATCAAATTAGTCAATTTGCAAATAGTTAAATT
Source organism: Pinus albicaulis (assembly GCA_034641835.2). Classification (NCBI taxonomy): domain Eukaryota; kingdom Viridiplantae; phylum Streptophyta; class Pinopsida; order Pinales; family Pinaceae; genus Pinus; species Pinus albicaulis. The sequence continues at coordinate 164,648,511 of CM076571.1, read as the reverse complement.
ATTTGCGCTATTAAACACCTTTCAAGTCAAACAAGCAACCTTGTGCTATGTTAAGCAAGCAACCTAGTGCTCTGTCAAGCAAGCAACCTAGTGCTATGATAACAACCTGATCTGAAAATGGGTGGATAACTTGAAATTATTATGCACAAGCACCTCCCACTTAGTTAAAAAATAAAATATTTTGTTTATACATGACTGTGCAGAAATGAATACTTGAAACAAATGTATGTTTTTTTTTAATTGTTTAAGTGCTTTAAGAACATTTGTTTTTACTGATATCTGAGCATGTGAAACAACCATAAAGTGTAGAAAATAAGAATCAATACATAAAAACAAATTTAATAAAGGAGTTGATCCAAGTGGATATTGGTGTCTACCTACCTATTCCATTTGGAAACGCAACATCAATTCTTTCAGTTTTTCAGCTTCAACAAAACTTACTATTTTTAGTAGGTTTTCGGGTCCTGCACTCTCAGAGCCGTTTTGGGGACTTAATGATCCAGGTGGATATTGGTGGCCACCCACCGAGTCCATTTGAACCCCCACCATCAGTTATTTTAGTTTGTGATTTTCAGCACAACTTACTATTTATAGCAGTTTTTCGAGTCCTGAACTTCCAGAGCCGTTTTGAGGCCCTAAATGACATTTTTTGGGAAAGCTGGGACCAACATTAACCCATGTTGCTCACATCAAAAGTTGTAGTCCTCGAACAGATCTTTCTAATGAGCTATTGAGTGCTTCAAATGAAGATCGGATGCCAAAGTTACGCCCCCCAGAAGTTGAAACAACAACTTACTCAAACGAGGCCCAGAGTTTTGGCGCTTCATCTCCGAGGGTTAGGTTTTTGGACGTTTTGGGTTTTACATTGTTTCTCAACAATAAATAGGCCTTCGAGCCTCATTGTAACATAGTTTAGGGGTTGGTAGCCAACACATCTCTTCTCAGAGATAAGCACTACCAGTGCCCTAGCTTGCTTGTTCCCATAATTTCAGTTATGTAACATAGTGGGGAGGCCTGTAGCCATCACATATATTTTCAAAGATATGCTCATTTCCATTATGTATCATTGTAACACAATTAAGAGGCCTGTATCTGCCACATCTATTCTCAGAGATACACCCACCAGCACACTACGGGTCGAACCTGAGCGACTGGATAGATCTTGTCTTCTTGATTCCGATGCCGTGAATGGTTTGAAAAATCAACACCATATGAAGAAGTTATCACGATTTGAAAAGTCCAGTAAATTGTAATTTTCGACCTTTGACCAGGTTTGACTGGGCATTTGAATGTTCAACAAAAATAATATTCTAGGGAATATTCCTCAGAATATTCCCTTCGAGCTAGTAGTTGGAGGACAACTGTCAGCGTGTTATTTGACAGATGGATTGTAAGTTGTTTTCCCGGCCAATCAGAGGCCACCACATGGCAGGCCCAGAGGCTGCCATGTGGCCCATGAACAATGGTTTAAATTTTTGGTTGAGGGCTGGATGATCAATTGCACGACTTCCTGCATAACATTCCCGCACGTTACTGCTTGCTCTGCATGTGTTTCTTAACATATGTGGTAACCGAGATTTATTTATTTTTTAACGCAATCCGATTTGGGGGTTCGGAGGGGCTAGCCTCGAGGGCCAGACCCTCCCCACATGGCCACCGGCCCATGATCCCAGGCCAAGGGCTTAAGCCCCTAACCACCAACTCTGCAACCTTCACCGAATTCATTTTGTCACGTGTAATTTAAACCATAAACGTCGACGGTTTCGCAAACAGGTTCTCCAGTATTTAACGTGATCACGACGTATGGGACCATGTGGCCACCTCGATGGTTAAAATTTATTGCTACTGTTAAATTCGGCGTATAATCTGGAGGAGCGTGCCTTTTTGGTGAGATTCCTATTTTGACTGGAGTTTAACTTAACTCTTCCACTTTTAGTGGAGCTGATTTAGGGACACTGGACAAAAATTGATTATGCTCTATCTTGAGCAAGATTTGACCATTTTGGGGGTGTGAATAGTAAATTTTGACTTCCTCAAACATTCCAGACTTATTGGTGAGGGTTGCAGAGCCATTAGAGGACTTTTGAGGGATATTTTTCTTCAGAGAATTTCTAGGGGCCACTAGGGCCACCAGGAGCCAGCAACAGAATGAGGCCTAGCCAGGGCATCTAGAGGCCTTTCTTAGGAATCCAATAGTCAAATTTGGATGTTTCAGACATTCTAGAACTAATGGAAAGGTTTGTAGAGATAGTAGGACTTCTGAAGGCTGAGATGCTTCAGAGAAGTTCCAAGGGCCACCAGGGCCACCAGGTGCCAGCAGGAGAATTAGGCTTATCCAGAGCATTTAGTGACCATTCTCAGCAAACCAATAGTATATTCTGACTATTTTGACCCTTCTGAATCCATTGATGGAGTTTTCTAAAGCTTTTGAAGAATTTTGAAGGCTGAGATGTTTCAGAGAAATTTTCAGTGAACCTAGAGCCAAGGGGTGCCACCAGGTGTTGGAGGTGAAACCAGAGAAACTAGAGGCCAATTTATGCAAGTGAATAGGTTTTAAGAGCTAGTAGAGGACTTCTAAGGGCCAAGATGCTTCAGAGAAATTCCAAGGGCCACTAGGGCCACCGTGTGCCAGTAGGAGAATAAGGCCTATCCTGAGAAGTCAGTGACCATTCTCAACAAACCATTAGTCTATTCTGATGATTTTGAACCTTCTGAATGAACTGATGGATTTTTCAGAAGCTTATGAATACTTTTGAAGGCCGAGATGCTTCAGAGAAGTTTTCAGTGAACCTAGAGCTAGGGGGTGCCACCAGGTGTTGGAGGCGAAACCAGAGCAGCCAGAGGCCAATTTATGAAAGTGAATAGTCTATTCTAACTCTTTTGGACATTATGAATCCAATGAAGGGATTTACAAAGCCATTTGGAGACTTTGGAAGGTTAGGAAGCCATAGGGAAGTTTTCGGGAGCTAGTAGGGCCACCAGGGCCACAAAGTGTGGGAGGCCTAGATCAGGGAGCCAGAGCTCATTTGGAGCAAACGAACAACCTATTTTGGATGTATGATATATGATGGAGATTGTAGAAAAGGTTTCAGAGAGATTTCAGCCATTCCAGGGGTATGATGGTATTATAAACCCATTGGTTTATTCAGATAACCATTGGAGTTGATTTATTAACTTGTAAAAGATATTTTCCATCATAATCCCAAAGAGCCAAGTCAGTTGAAAAAGGCTCAAGAATATGTAGCCCACAATATTCAGGTGAAATCCTAATCTAGGTGGATATCGATGGCCACCCACCTATTCCATTTGGACTTGTAACATCAATTCCTTCATTTTTTCAGCTTCAACACAACTTACTATTTTTAGCGGGTTTCTGGGTCTTGCACTGCCGGAGCCGTTTTGGTGACTTAATGATCCAGGTGGATATTGGTGGCCACCCACCGAGTCCATTTGAACCCCCACCATTAGTTATTTCAGTTTGTAAGTTTTAGCACAACTTACAATTTATAGTAGTTTTTCAGGTCCCAAAATTCCAGAGCCATTTTGAGGCCCTAAACGACATTTTTTGGGAAAACTGGGAGCTGTTAGCCCCCTATTAATTTCTTGAGAAGCAAGCAGGGGGCTAAATTTTTTGGTGGAGCCTTCAAGGAATGCATCTCTCCTGAAAACACATCATCCTTGAAGCCTCCCAGTGCCTGGGTCCTCTGAAAAATCCTCACTGTTGTTCCTAGTTTTAAAGCTTCTGTTTTCCTCTCCTTTTCCTCCCTTAATTCCTCCAAATCACCCCAAATCCATTCTAAGCCTCGCAAACACCCTTTTTTTGGCCAAATAGCCCCTTTTTCTCTCTATCGTTATCCCTCTTTGTCCTTAAATTGCATTGAAAACAGGCCAAAACCCATAGTCTTCATATACTAGTCTAAGCCCCCTTCGGCCCAGCCCCAATAACCACTTCCCCACATGACCCGGGCATTAAAACCAAGCGCTTATCGCAATCGAGGAGTTGGAGTGGAGCATTTTTACTTTGTGAATAGAAAATCTCCGATGCGATAGTGTTTTTGGTCCATCGGCCTTTGAAACAATCTCCACCATCGATCCACAGTTTAATCCAACAGTCCAGTGCTAATCGCACCATCGCCGATCGGAGGATCTAAAATTACCACCCTCTGCACTCCCTGATTGCAATCTTTCGATTCCATCAGGTCCGTCCATTGATCCAAGATCGACGGCCCACATCGCATCGCGTCTCCACTAGAATGCTCCCATCCGGTTTTCCATATTAACCTCATCGGACAATCACCATCGTTGATTGCCTCTTGCGATCCAACGGCTTGCAGTTAATCACCCTCCGCCCTTGATCGGGTCCCACCATATTCACCCATTTCATACGTCTTCCGTGCATTTTCTATGTTTTGCGTTTAAAGGCCCAAAACTCGGATTTTATATTTAACTTCGTATCATCCCGCCAAGCATTAAAATTTAAATGTTTTTCATTAAAGTTTCGTCATTTCGCCCAACTTCCACATACATGTTCCCACCACTCTTCACTACATCCATCCTCCCGTGCATGGATTTCTTAACAAAGTTGCGTGTTTTGTAGGATACAGGCGGTGAACGCTGCCATGGTTCATAGTCACTGTCACAGTGGCACAGAACAAAATGGAGACTATTTTTAGACCCTGAAATCACAGAAAAGAGCCTGGGAAGGTGCTAGAGCGTGATCTTCATTAAATATACAGAGTTTAACCGTGCGAAACCTTTCCAGCGCTATCAAAGCTCAGATTTCATTGACAGAGACAGTCGGAGCAGCAAAGAGTATCAGTGCAGAGTTAAGGAGTTCTAATGCACATTATTGAAAATATTAAGCCTTAATTCAGAGTTTAAAGGCAAGGTACCAGATTGAAGACCTCCTAAATCACACAGAAGGCCTAGTGCACAGAAATAATATCATCAATGGCTACACATCAGCAGAAGTCTCCTCCCAAGAAAGGACATAGTACTCGTACTGTTTTAGTCTACATGGTGTCCATGAGAAGTTTTCCTCCCTGACAATAGTCCTAATGCTACCAGAGCATTTGTTGCACAGCATGGCTATCCTCACAGTTACTTATCTTCCTTTTTTTTTATCCGCCAGAGTACTGCACTGGTGCTACAGCCAAGAGTACATCACGAAGATACCTGGAGTAAATTTCAGCCTGTCAAAGACCAGTCTTTCACCCAAGGAGTACCGAAGATTAATGCTTAGACATTAAAATAGAATGGGCCTCAAGACCCCCTCCCTACCCTATTTAATGTCTCATTTAGTGTTTCACCTACCCCCTCTGCCTCTCTTCAGCTATAAAATTCCTAAAGAAACTCACTGTAAGGTTGTTGATCAGATATCTGTGAACTGTAAGCTGTTTCCCTTGAGACATAGTCTCTGTGTGAAGTTTTAAGATAGGCTGAGGAAGATGTTTTTAGACTAAATATCAAGTTGTTGGCAATGCTGTACATGACTGGCGTTGCTCTTTAATATGACAAGAACATTTCTTTGGATCCTGATTTAAAGCAGCGGTGATGTTTTTCTATCTTTGTATTTGTTTTACCTTGTAGTTCATTTCATTTCATTTCTTCTGGCATGCATCAGAAATCTGGCATAGGATTTACCCTTGTTAGGTACCCTATGTTTCTGCTCTCCCTGCCTTCAATGTTTTCTGCTAAATGTGCTATCTGAGGATTGGTTTCAACTAATTTAACCAGTGTAGTGGTCAAACATATACTGCTAGCTGATGTGTGAATTAATGAATCTGTTCTTAGATGTTCTTGTTAGGCTTTAATTAAGTGAATTGGGATACTGGGAGTTTAGATCTCTGTCTCTGTCCCACTAGGATCCTTTCCAATTAATTGGACATTTCTAAGTTCCCTCAAGCGGGAGGCCGAAGCATTGAGAGTTCAAAGTCTCTCTCTGATCTCAGGTTTTCACCTTTGTGCTCTAAATCTTTTATGTGTCCTTGTCTGAAGAGTTAACCTCTTGGGTTTTGGATCACAGGTTGTCCAATGGCATGTCCTGTCCCTGGATCTGATTTCTGAAAGTTCATTTTGGAGGTTTCCTTGCTTTCACCCTCTCTCTTACCATTTCATGTCACAATATCATCTTTAAGATCCAATGCTTTAGATGACTAGCCCAATTGAAAGCCTGCATATTGAATAACAAGTAAACCCTTTCCTGACTCCATTTCCCAATGGTCTTGAATGTTCTCTGAATTATCTCTCCTTTGCCTAAAATCCTCTTTGCTCAGCCTTGTCTTATACTGAACCCTTCTTTCCTGATTCCCAACAACCAAACAAAAATCAAACAAACAAACCCCGTGCCTATAACTAGCCTAATATCTCAACACAAGAGCTTCAAAGACATAAAACCTTTGCTGATATAGAGAGATCCCTCTCTGGACCCAGGAGGGATAGATCCTAGGGTCTGAAAGTGGTTTTGATGTTGTCTCATCTTTTGGTATTACCAAACTTTCCAAAACATGGGAACCCCAACAGGAGCAACATGGGTGCATGGACCATTTTTTCTCACACCGAAAGTTGTATTACTTGAATATATCTTTCTAACGAGCTATTGAGTGTGTCAAACGGAGATCAAATGCCAAAGTTACATCCCTGGGAAGTTGAAACACCAACTTACCCAAACGGGGCCCACAGTTTTGGCGCTTCATCTCCTAGGGTTAGGTTTTTGGACATTTTGGGTTTTACATAATTTCTCAACAATAAATAGGCCCTCGAGCCTCATTGCAACACATTTCAGGGGCTGGTAGCTGCCACATCTCTTCTCAGAGATAAGCGCTACCAGTGTCGTAGCTCGCTTGTTTCCATTATTTCATTTCTATAACACAGTGGGGAGGCCTGTAGCTGTCACATCTCTTCTCAGAGATACGCTACCAGTGCCCTCACTTGCTCATTTCCATTATGTATCATTGTAACACAATTCAGAGGACTGTAGATGCCACATCTCTTCTCATAGATACGCCTACAAGCACCCTACTAGTCAAACCTAAGTGACAGGATAGATCTTGTCTTCCTGATTCTAGTGCCGCGAATGGCTCGAAAAATCAATACTATATGAAGAAGTTATCGCAATTTGAAAATTCAAGTAAACTGCAATTTTCAACCTTTGACCAGGTTTGACTAGGCATTTGAATGTTCAGCAAAAAGAATATTTAAGGGAATATTCCTCCGAATATTCCCTTTAGGCCAGTAGTTGGAGGACAAGTGTCAGCATGTTATTTGACAGATGGATTGTACGTGGTTTTTTCGGCCAATCAGAGGCCGCCACGTGGCAAGCCCAGAGGTCGCCATGTGGCCCATGAATAGTGGTTTAAAATTTTGGTGGAGGGCTAGATGATCAATCGTACAACCTCCCGCATAGCATTCTTGCACGTTACCACTTTCTCTACACGTGTTTCTTAACAGATGTGGTAAGCGAGTTTTATTTATTGTTTAACACAATCCGATTTGGGGGTCCAGAGGGGCCAGCCCTGAGGACCAGACCCTCCCCACATGGCCATCAACCCATGACCCCAGGCCAAGGGCTTAAGCCCCTAACTGCCAACTCTGCAACTGTCGTCGAATTCGTTTTGTCACATGGCATTTAAACCATAAACGTTGACAGTTTCGCAAACAGTTGCTCCAACATTTAACGTGGTCACGACGTATGGGACCATGTGGCCACCCTGACGGTTAAAATTTATTGCTATGGTTAAATTCAGAAGATAATCTAGAGGAGCATGCCATTTTGGTGAAATTCTGATTTTTACTGGAGTTTAACTTAAGTCTTCCACTTTTAGTGGAGTTGATTTAGGGGTCACTGGATAAAAATTGATTATGCTCTATCTTGAGCAAGATTTGACTGTTATGGGGGTGTGAATATTAAATTTCAACTTTCTTGGACATTCTAGACTAATTGGTGAGGGTTGCAGAGCCAGCAGAGGACTTCTGAGGGATTTTTTCTCCAGAGAAGTTCTAGGGGCCACTAGGGCCACCAGAAGCTAGCAACAGAATGAGGCTTAGGCAGGGAAGCTAGAGGCCTTTCTGAGGAATCCAATAGTTAAATTTGGATGTTTCATACATTCTAGAACTAATGGTGAGGTTTGCAGAGCTAGTAGGACTTCTAAAGGCCGAGATGCTTAAGATAAGTTCCAAGGGTCACCAAGGCCACCAGGCACCAATAGGAGAATGAGGCCTATCTAGATCAGTAAGTGACCATTCTCAGCAAACCAATAGTCTATTATGACTATTTTGAACCTTTTGGATCCATTGATGGAGTTTGAAAAAGCTTTTGAAGACTTTTGAAGGCCGAGATGCTTCAGAGAAGTTTTCAGGGAACTGAGAGCCAGGGGTGACACCAGGTGTTGGAGGCGAAACCGGAGCAGCTGGAGGAAAATTTATGCAAGTGAATATGTTTGAAAAGCCAGTAGAGGACTTCTGAAGGAAAATATGCTTCAGAGAAATTTCAAGGGCCACTAGGGCCACCAGGTGCCAGAAAGAGAATAAGGACTATCCAGAGTAGTCAATGACCATTCTCAGCAAACCAATAGTATATTCTGACTATTTTGAACCTTCGGAATCCATTCATGGAGTTTTAAAAATATTTTGAAAACATTTGAAGGCCGAGATGCTTCAGAGAAGTTTGCAGTGAACCCAGAGCTAGGGGGTGCCACCAGGTGTTGGAGGCGAAACCGGAGCAGTTGGAGGCAAATTTATGAAAGTGAATAGTCTATTTTGAATCTTTTGGATATTATGAATCCAATGAAGGGATTTTTAGAGCCATTTGGATACTTCTAAAGGTTGAGAATCCATAGGGAATTTTTAGGGAGCTAGTAGGGCCACCAGGGCCACCAAGTGTGGGAGGCATAGATTGAGGAGCGAGAACTCATTTGGAGCAAATGAAAAACCTATTTTGGATGTATGATATATGATGGAGACTGTAGAAAAGGATTCAGAGAGAGAAAATGATTTCTGATGGATTTAGTACCACAGGGAAGCTCAGGGAAGCTTAAGGGCATCGATAGAAGGATTCAAGTATAAGGGATCCGAGGTTCATCTTCTGAGATATTTCAGCCATTCTAGCGGTATGATGGTATTATAAACCCATTGGTTTAGTTCAGATAACCATTGGAGTTTATTTATTAACTTGTAAAAGATATTTTCCATCATAATCCCAAAGAGCCAAGTCAATTGACAAAGGCTCAAGGAGACATAGCCCACGATATTCGGGTGAAATCCTTACCCAGATGGATATCGGTGGCCACCCACCTATTCCATTTGGACCCATAGCATCAGTTCTTCTATTTTTTCAGCTTCAGCACAACTTACTATTTTTAGTAGGTTTTCGAGTCCTGCACTCCCGAAGCCGTTTTGGGGACTTAATGATCGAGGTGGATATTGGTGGCCACCCACCGAGTCAATTTGAACCCCCACCATCAATTGTTTCAGTTTGTAAGTTTCATCACAACTTACTATTTATAGAAGTTTTTTCGGGTCCTGAAATTCCAGAGCCGTTTTAAGGCCCTAAACGACGTTTTTTGGGGAAAATTGGAGGAACATGGGTCCATGGACCGATGTTTCTCATACCCAAAGCTACAGTCCTGATACAGATATTTTGAATGAGCTATTGAGAACGTCAAACGGAGATCAGATGCCAAATTTACATCCTCGGGAATTTGAAACACCAACTTACCCAAAACGACTCCGCGAGCACAGTACCAGAAAACCTGCTAAAAATAGTAAGCATTGCTAAAGCTGAAAAACTAAAAGAATTGATGTTGCGGGTCCAAATGGAATAGGTGGGTGGCCAACGATATCCACCTGGATCAAACAATGGCAATCAACTTGAAAACAAACTTGACATGTTTGTGGTTTAGAACTTGCAACAAAAGTTCTTGTTGGAGTTGTCTCAAATGCCTTCATGGCTGTAGATTTTCCGCCATAATATTGAACATAGCCTAGACCAAACTTCTTAGGTCTCTCCTCAACCAAAATAGGATCAATCATGCATTTTGCATGTTTTCCTAGACCCTTGCCTTCATATCCCATTTTTAACATCAAATTGGACCCTATACCTCTAGTGTGATTTTCAAATGAACCTACACATCTTTCTGAAGAGGAATTTGAAGACAAAGTTGAGTGATTTACCTCTGATTCAAGCATGTTCTTGTTTAAGGCCTCTTGGGATTGATGGAGCTGCATCTCCATCTCATGCATTATTTGAAGAATTCCTTCTTTCCCTTCCTTCATAGCAACCAATTGCTCATGAAGTCTAGTGCTTTCTCTTCTATCTTCATACAAAATTTGCACCATATCCTTCAGGATGTAGAATTCTCGCTTCATATCTTCATTGAAGAATCTTGTGAAAGAAGAGGATTTTTAAACCTCACTTGAAGAAGTTGTCATCTTATGTAAATGAACTAAAGAACTTCAACAAAAATTCACAAAGCTTCGAAACAATTTGACAAAGCTTCTTAACAATATGGCTGTAGAGTCAAGCTCTTCTTCAAGTAGCCTTTTTGTAAACACCCTCTTGTTCTTCAAGAGTTGCCTTGAGGAACTTTGAGTAAGGAGAATGCTTTCAACCTTCTTCCTTCTTATCCTCTTCTGGACTTAGCTAATAGTAGCTTTCCCCTCACCTCTAGGAAAATCAAATCAGTCAATTTGCAAACAGTTAAATTCTTTACACTGTTAAACACCTCTCAAGTCAAACAAGCAACCTTGTGATCTATCAAGCAAGAAACCTAGTGCTATGTTAAGCAAGTAACCTAGTGCTCTAATGCCAACCTGATCTGAAAATGGGTGGATAACTTGAAATTCTTATGCGCAAGCACCTCCCACTCAGTTAAACAAATAAAAAATCTTTCTTATACATGACTGTGTGGAAATGAATACTTGAAACAGGTGTATGTTTTTTTTTAACTATTTAAGTGCTTTAAGAACATTTGTTTTTGCTGATATTAAGCATGTCAAACAACCATAAAGTGCAACAAATAAGCATCAACACATAACAACAAATTTAATAAAGGAGTTCACCTGAATATTGTGGGCTACGTCTCCTCGAGCCTTTGTAAACTGACTTGGCTCTTTGGGATTATGATGGAAAATATATTTTACAGGTTAATAACTCAACTCCAATGGTTCTCTAAACTAAACCAATGGTTAAAACACAATCATACCCATGGAATGGCTGAAATATCTCTGAAGATGAACCTTAGCTCCCTTAGACTTGACACCTTTTGTCGGTGCCCTTAAGCTTCCCTGAGCTTCCCCGTGGCACTAACTCCCTTAGAAATCCTTTTCTGTCTCTGAAATATTTTCTACAGTCTCCAACATATATTAGACATCCAAAATAGACTGTTCATTTTCTCCAAATGAGTTGTGGCTCCTGTTAGTCATCAGTATTTTTCACCTGTTATTGATGACTAGATTCCTAGCCGAGTTTTCTAGAAGCTAATCTCCATATGCCATATGTCATCTAGAAAACACCCCAGGCAAATTTTTATCCTTTTACCTTTTTCCCTGTCAACCTATGCTCAGAGCGAGTTTCAGTTTTCAAGTCATGTCTTGTTTCAATAAAATATCCCTGTATATAGTTGTCTTAGTCTTTCTTGTCTACTATCATTTTCCCCTTCTTTCTCATGAAATTCATTGTCTAATATTTGAAAAAGTGTCCCCCTTCCTCTCCCTGATCTTCTTGTCAAAAAAAATCAAAATCTATGAAAGTCGCCCCTAAGTTAGATAGTGGTGTTTAGGAGTCATTTCCTTGGCAAACTATCCTAAGCCATAAGAGCCTCTGTCTATTACCAACCAGTCATAGATGGCCTTCCTATTCTGCAAAATAAATCTTGATACATCCATAGGTCGCACACCACTAAGAGGTTTTTGTCTCTGTTTAAGAAGAAATTCAACAAAGGTCCAAATCAGAAGAAAATGAGCATGTTCACTGTCTAAAGAATGTGCTTAGATCAGGAAAAATCTCCATAAGGCACTAAAGAATCCTTCCAAGGTTCAAAGTCATATTTTTTGCATCTCTGCAGGGGTGTAAGTGAATGGCAAATAGTATCCAAACAAGAGCAAAGAGACAAGTCCAAATAAGTCTCTCATGTTGAAGAAATTTTCCATCATGAAGCAAATGGAGAGCTGAAATGAAAGGATAACAGGAGTGCATGTTTCAAAGGTCAAAATTTTCCCAAGGAGCTGAGATCATCCTTCAAAGCCACATAAATAAAAAGGACTGATATAATCTTGATCTACTTTGCTTCAGTATCTTCTCCAAAATCAGTGCTACATAAGTTTCCCAAAGGACATCATCATGTAGTGCATAAGAAGACAACTGCTTCTTATGCTGCCTTGAGCCTGGGATAAAAACACTATTCAAAGAAAAATTCCAACGTACCTCTGCAAACACAGTAAAAAAGGTTAGTAAATGATGACTAGCAAGAAAATACTCTACAAATACAAGCCATGTAGCTTCTGGTTTAAAATTTCATAAGGATATTTTGACAAAAAGATACATATCTCAGAACATGCCTCATATAGCAGATTGTCAAAATTTCACTTTATTACCTATTGTGATATACCAAGCAGAGATATATATTTCAAGGAAAGATGATACAGTTTTGGAAATAGATGAAATGTCATGACTGTGTTGACCTCCTTCAAAAGAGAAAATGTTAGAAGACATCGCGCTGATAACCTCCTCCAAGCAAGAGCAGATGGTTAGGCAACATGATAAGAACCTCCTTCATTTTAAACCAGATGGTTGGGAAACATGCTGATAACCTCCTCCAATTAAAGAGCAGATGGTTAGGAATAGGATCAATAAGACCTCCTTCATTTAAAAGGCAGAGGATCAAGGTGTTTTGAGTAATTTCAGAGCTATTGTAGGCCACCTCCTTCTAAGGGATGAACAAAAGAAACATCAGCACGATTTCAAAACGATGTGTGAGAAAGGCTTCCATTTTAAAAAACTAATCGAGAAATGATGATGAAACAAACAGAGGTGTTAAGTTGAAGACCTTTTTATGTTATAAATAGAAGGATAATACACTGATGTTAAAAGTTCCATGACCTTGTGTATATGAAAGCCTCCCTCCAAAGATAGATCAGGGATGTAACCTCATTCAAAGAGCAAAGAGCTAACATATGTTTTAAGCGACTTCAAAAAAATTGTTTACACTACTTTCTCCAAAAGGATGAAAAACAGATGCATGGCAACGATATGAAATTGTGTTTGAAAAGGTTTTTTATTGGTAAAATCAGTTGAGTAACATTGGTTAAAAAAAATGAAGGTTTGTAGGTTGAGGACCTATTTCATATAACAAGAAAAATATTGTCATGATGGTGTTAACAGGCCCCTGTTTCTCTGTTTATAAAAAGCCTCCTTCAAGGTATAATCGGAGGCTGGAATTTTTGACTAGGGACAGCCTCATCTAAAAGGCCAAATTTCCAAGCTTCATATGAGGGCCAAGTTCTGCAAAAATCAGTGGACTAAGACTATGAAAAAGAGGCTGAATTTTGTGAGTTAATAGGGGTTGATTTTCCTTATGTCTAAGGGCCATGTTGACTAACATAAATAGTCCCTTGGTTTTCACTAATTTTATCTTGAAAAAAGAGGGGCTAAAGTAAATTATTATTGAGACTGATTTCCCACTGTTTATTGAAGCTTTTAGGCAGAATTATACCACCATTGATAAGTTTGATAGTCAGCTTTTCCTATGGGTGGTAGTGGTCTAGATTTGATATAAAGGTCAAGACATATGGTTCTTATCATAGAATGTCTTCATTGCAATTTCTTCAAATTAGAGAGTGAAGAGTATGCAGTCCCTGCTGAATTGCCTAAGTTGCTGACATATTTAGGTCCAACAATTGTTTCAATCTATTTTACATTACCAGATGGGAAATTACTTTGGCCAGCATTCTTGAGAGGCTATGAAAAGTGTTGCATGCAAACATCTGCATATCAATATGCTAATCTGATGTTTATAATTTTTCATGAAGTAAGGAAAAGGGCTAAACTTCCTTCAAAGCTGAAATTTACAAATAATGAGACTGACAAAATCGATGGGAACTTCAGTGAAAATGACATTTGTATATTTTTGTGGTTCTATTGGGTTATGGAACATAATGCATGGTTCCTAGATCTACGTAAAAAAAATGATGCAAGTAGTATACAGCCCTAGAAATAAATCATCTTGTAAGATCAGTAATGGTGATTTTGTTCTAGATCTGACAGAGAAGAATTGCACCGAGAGAATTCAAGTAAAACATCATATGCATATGTTGAAATAACAACAAGAAGTTTTAATTCTTGGATTTTTGCAACAATTCCAAGCCTTTCTCATTGCTTTCCACATTATGTTCAGGGTGTCATTCAAAGAGCCAATACAAGTCTCGATGTTGTAGTCCACACTCCACCACAAAAGAAGTGTGTTCTTCAGATGCAACAGGTTTATCGACTTCTGGAACAGCATGGGCTATTGCTCTAGCTATTGGAGCTCCATTAGGAGGAGAATGGCTGATCAAAGCCTTGGTGTCTGTGAACAATTCTAGCAGCCTTCCAGATCTCATATATCGGTCTTCTCAACATGGCAAAAGATTAAACAAATTTTGGTCTCAGGTTGAAGGTTACAAGGGCTTACAAAGATCATTATGGATAACAGTGTAAAATCTGTAATGAAAGGGGCCATTGACTCAGCTACTAGATATGAGTCCATGATATAATGTATAACATGACAAGCATGCCGCTTACAACCTGATGCGTTATGATTTTGAAATTGAGAACACAGGAATTTTTTTTAATTTTTGAGCAGATTAAACTTCTAGAGCAGTGGCTTCTTGAAATCAGACAATGATATAAAAAACACAGCTTCAAATATATCAAGAAGAAGTACACTACAGAGTAAGGAGCATCCTCTTTTTATCCCAAGACAAAACTACTCTACTACCAGTGAAGAAATTTCTTGGTCTGACAATAGTTCAATGAACTTTGGTGTTGCATCTATGGAGTCTCCCAGAATGCATTATTTAGATAGAGCTGGTAGTAGCAACATTGATTATGGAAGCAACTCTTCCCATTCATCTAAGAGTTTGAAAGGATTTTGAGTTTTCTGTATTCAAAAGATGCTCAGGCTATACTGTCATCCAAAGATGCTAAGGTAAGGTCTAGAAGGCGGATGCGACAATCTAACAGGACCCTACATGAGTCATCAGTTGCAGATTCTGGAATATCATCAAGCAGTTTAGAGGAGAGCAAACATGCACACGTTGAAATGAAGCTTGGTGTGAGAGATGGGCCAAGTTGCATGACGAGTTTCCTTTATACCAATAAAATGTCAGACATGAGAAGAGAAGAAAACTAGTTCGACGGATGGGATATTGTGGAACATCCCACGCTGCCCCCACCACCTTCACATTGAGAAGATGTTGAACATCGGACTAAATCAATGATCATTAATGATAAGAGGAAATCATTATGGACCTATCATGTAAAATCGCATCCCACCATTGGAATACCGGGGCAATATTTTCTCACAAATGTTTTTTGTTCTCATCCTTTTGTAATTAATTATGTTGCTGCAGTAAGCATAAAATGCATTCATTTTATTACGAGACGGTGGAAAGTATGTGTCATTCTTGGTTCAATTCTATTCCATATCAGTGTTTATTCACGTATTGACTGATACATTTTCAGCCTAAATGGTTTCCTGTTTGAAGGATGATTCTGGTCCTATTTCAGAAATTTGTTGTGTTCATCCTCTTAGTGGTTCACTCCTTTCAAAATTTAGGCTTGATCCAGTTAGTGTACATTCAAACTTCATTTTAAACATGCAGAACCAAGTCATGGAGGAGAGAAACAGGTATCGAACAATTTTGAGCCATTTTCAGGCTTGATGGAATGAGCGGCATGCGTGTAGGAGTGCGCGACGTGCCTGTAGGAGGACATAGAGGAAATTTGTGAAGAGCGCGACACGCCTATAGAAAGGCGTGGCACGCCTGTGCCCAACACCCATGGTTGTTGCTAAATGGCAGGGCCCGAGAAATTTTTGTCATTTTCAAAGCTCTCCAAGCATGAAAATTTTCTATTCCAAGTGCCAAATGCTCCTAATACAGTCATGTTCCAATTTCAATTTTTGAAATTATAAAAAACTGCCCCTAACCTCTGCTTTTTGACCCCGCCTGGTCTGCCCCTGAACGGCCCAGTGCCCGGGTGCCCAGGCCACCAGCAACACAGTTTTTCAAAAGATGTCAAAGTCCAGTTTTTAGCAGAAAGACACCCCCAAATGCATCAAGAAATTTTTATAAAGAAGTTGAAGGAAGACTTTGACTATGATAACAAAGGACATAAAACAATGAAAGAGAGAAAGGTTATTGTGTCACTTTGAAGGAGATTTTATTTCTATGAATGGCTAGGGATATGCTTAGTCTCTAAACAAGAAAAACATCAGTTTTATTAGAAGGTCTTCAATTAGTTTGAAAGAGTATTCAAAACAGTGTTTTAAATGACTCCCTTTTGTCTCAAATAAACCACAAAGAGACAGTGAAAGGGAGGAGGTTTTATGAGCCAATTTGAGAGTTTTTCTTGTGTTATGAATGGCTTAGAGCATACATAGTCTGTAAGAGAAAAGAAGACTTAGGTTTAGGTCTTCAAATCAATTTAAAAAGGGTGTCTTGGCACTGTTTTTAAAAGAGCATCATGTTTGTTAAACTCAGAGAAAAACAATGACTAGAAGATGAAATTTTTGTCAATTGAAAGGAGCCTTTAAACATTGATTTCAAAAGTACCATGATCATCTAAGAAAAGAGAGACAATGATTAGAGTATAAGGATTTTTTCAAATTTGAAGGAGGTCTTTTGTGTTATGAAAAAATAAAGGATTCGCAGTCTCCAAAATTAGAAAAAAGCAGAGTTTGTGAAGGGTATCATGATCAGTTTGAAGGAGTATTTAAAAAATTTGTTTTTAATAAGTCTCTTTTGTTTCTAATAACCACAGAAAGACAATGAAAGGGATAAGGGTTGATATGAAAATTTGAAAGTCCTTTTGTGCTATAAAATAGCTAAGACTACACACAGTTGATAGAAGGAAAAAAAAAGTTTGTTCGTGGAGGTCTTAAATCAGTTTAAAGAGGTATTTTAACAGTGATTTCAGGACACCTTGTTTACTAAACCAAAGAAGAGACAATGAATAAGGGATGAAGATTTTTTGTCGAATTAAAAGAGGTCCACTTCTTGGTATAGTAGCAAGGATAAAAACAGTGATTGAGGGAAAGAGGTTTTTGGTGCCAAAAACACCAGGATACTTCTCTTCAAAAAACCACAAACATGTCTTGGTAAAGGCTTCTTGACTCAAACACAATACTGAAGAGATGACATTAGTTATGATGAGGAACAAGGCAAAGAGTCTAAACATAGCAGTGATAAAGAGAAAAGTGATGGACAACAAAATAGTGAAGGGAAAAAACATGACAGTCATGAAGAAAGCAGTGACAAGGATAAACAAGACAACCCTCAAGCAAGCCATGATGATGGCAAGCAAACACAAGACATAGAGCATGAAGGGCATTCTCCAAAGTATGTGCTAGCTACCTCTCCTAGGCAAGGGGCCATGACTTCTTCGCCAAAGCTAAAATGCCAAACAACAAGGAAGAAAACCAAGAAAAATTCAAAATTGTCCAAAGAGGGCGCCCGGTGAGAAAAAGTGGAAAAGACACATCTAGACTTGGAATTTTGGCCAGATATTCTAGGCATGTTTCTAAGCACCCTTAAGGGGTTTGCTCACCAAAATTGAGCAAATTTCGACATGATCTTGTTTTTTGTCATTTTTGGGCCTAATTGCATAAAATCATGGGTGCCGCCATTTTTGTTTGGAGCATCCTCAGCTGTTGAGAGTGGTACCATTGGATGAATTAAATTCAGAGGCATCTACTCAGAAATTTTCAGAGCAATTGAAGCTGTTTTGGTCCCCCAAAGATACAAAAAACACTCACTTTTTCAACACTCTGCCCACATATCAGCAAGGCCTAATTTTTGGGTTTTTTCACTCAATTTAGTATTTGACATACTTCTAGGCATCAGTTTTGGAAAATTCAAGTCGTTCAAGAAAGTAGACATCTAGAGCTTTCCAACGAGCCATCACGGGCATCGTTTCGATATTGGGAAGGTCCTAAAAATTCATCCGAAAATCAAGAAATTTTCTACTGATGCGCCCTTAGTGTTATTTGACCAAAAAAGGAAGATTTCTGAAGTGGTCTTTCAAAATGTGCGTTAAGCTATTTTAGGACATTGTCAGTCATAAAAAGTCAAATTTATTCCCTTTTTTGGCATTTTGAGATATTTTATTGGATATTTTGTGCCTTGGGATTTGCAAAGCCTCAAGGACAAGATAAGATATTTATTTTTGAGCCAATGGCTAGCTAGTTGCCTTGGTTGGTTTTCCTCCTCTTTGGCCTATATATTCCAAGAGGATTCATTGTAATAGAAGGCTGAACTTGATGATATAGAGCAATATATGGTTATACAAGCTTGGAAGAAATACTTGTCTCATGCATTAGATAGTTTCTTGAATGTTTTGGATGATGAAAGAGGACTGTTGTTGGATTCCTTGACTTGGTAAAATGGTATAGTGTCCCTCTCTGTTATGCTTCTCACTTTTCATACATATTTCATGTTCTTGCTTGCTATAAGAAAGTAGAGAATAGATGTGATATATGCCCTTGGAGGCACCTCAGATTTCCTGTTTCATTATAGCTTCTATGTTTTCTTCCTTCTTAGTAATATCAAAGAAATCTTGATTTCTCTTTGATCACTGAAGAAATTGTTTGCTTGTTTCATTTATGGTTTTATGCATGCTAAGTATGATTCACGGTATGCCCTACTTACTCATGGCTAGTCATAGTTCTACCTCTGAAACCTTTCTTTGACTGTTTGATTGTCCTAGTTGAACCAAGGAGGTCTTGTACTGATTTTGCCCTTTGCCTAAAACTCTTCAATCTTACTTCGAAGTGCCGGATAGCTTGAAATACTATGTCTAGGAATTTCCTCATAGTACTTTGAGTTATTTTTTTGTCTTAATTGTATTTCCCCAAAGTCTGATAGCAATTTTCTAAAGTTAGAGAGTCATATATCTCTATGTATTGCTTGAATGTTTATTTCTATGCATTTATCAGTTTGTAGTTACATTCATCATGATTAATGGTTAGCCCTACCATGTTTATGTTAGCTATTGAACTATTTATGTTTGAAATCCTTTGTCCTTCACAAACTTAGTGTCCATCCCACTTCATTTTACCTTAAGATCCATTTTACCTTGATCAAATCGGCCCTTCAGCATTCCTTGTATCACCATCTGAGGCTTTCTCGACCCTTTCAACCCCATAGCCCAGTTAATCTAACAATATTTTTATCTATCTTATTCTTTGATCAGTTCTTCCCTCAAAAACCTAAAAGCAAAACTAAAAACCTACTTCACAACTAGCCTAAAATTAGAAAAATAAGAAGCAAAACACATAGACATCCCTTATACAAATAGAGAGAGCCCTCTCTGAGTCTAGGAAGGCTAGGTCCTTGGGCTCCAAATATTGGTTTGATGTTACCCTGTCACTTGGCTTGCCAATCAGCCAAATCATGAGATCCTAACAGCTCCCCGATCTATGCCTCCCACACTTGGTGGCCCTACTGGCTCCTTAAAACTTCCCTATCGCTTCTTGACATTCATAAGTCTCCAAATGGCTCTGAAAATCCCTTCATTGGATTCAAAATGTCCAAAACAGTCAGAATAGACTATTCACTTGCATAAATTGGCCTCTGGCTGCTCCAATTTCGCGTCCAACACCTGGTGGCACCCCCTAGCTCTAGGTTCACTAAAAAACTCTCTGGAGCATCTCGGCCTTCAAAATTATTCAAAAGCTTCTGAAAAATCCATCAATGGATTAAGAAGGTTCAAAATAGTCAGAATAGACTATTGGTTTGCTGAGAATGGTCACTGACGGTTCTGGATAGGCCTTATTCTCCTGATGGCACCTGGTGGCCCTTGGAACTTCTCTGAAGCATCTCAGCCTTCAGAAGCCCTCTACTGGCTCTGCAAACCTATTCACTTGCATAAATTGGCCTTCGGCTGCTCCGGTTTCACCTCCAACACCTGGTGGCACCCCCTGGCTCTAGGTTCACTGAAAACTTCTCTGAAGTATCTCGGCCTTCAAATGTCTTCAAAAGCTTCTGCAAACTACATCAATGGATTTAGAGGGTTCAAAATAGTCAGAATAGACTATTGGTTTGTTAAGAATGGTCACTGACTACTCTGGATAGGCCTTATTCTCCTACTAGCACCTAGTGGCCCTAGTGGCCCGTGGAACTTCTCTGAAGCATCGCGGCCTTCAGAAGTCCTCTACTAGCTCTGCAAACCTATTCACTTGCATAAATTGGCCTCCGTCTGCTCTGGTTTCGCCTCCAACACCTGGTGGCACCCCGTGGCTCTAGGTTCACTAAAAACTTGTCTAAAGCATATTGGCCTTCAAAAGTCTTCAAAAGCTTCTACAAACTTCATCAATGGATTCATAAGGTTCAAAATAGTCAAAATAGACTATTGGTTTGCTGAGAATGGTCATTGACTGCTCTAGATAGGCCTCATTCTCTTGTTGGCACCCGGTGGCCCTAGTGGCCCTTGGAACTTTTCTGAAACATCTCGGCCTTCAAAAGTCATTTACTATCTCTATAAACCTCGCCATTAGTTCCAAAATGTCTAAAACATCCAAATTTGTCTACTGGATTCCTGAGAAAGACCTCTAGCTTCCCTAGCTAGGCCTCATTATGTTGTTGGCTCCTGGTGGCCCCTAGAAATTCTATGAAGAAAACTATCACTCATAAGTGCTCTGCTAGCTTTTCAACCCTCATCAATAAGTTTGGAATGTCCAAGAAAGTCAAAATTGACTATTCACACCCCTAGAATGGTCGAATATTGCTTAGATAGAGCATAATCAATTTTTGTCCAGTGATCCCTAAATCAGCTCCACTAAAAGTGGAAGACTTAAGTTAAACTCCAGTCAAAATAGGAATTTTTCCAAAATGGCACGCTCCTCTAGATTATTTTCCAAATTTGACCATAGCAAGAAATTTTAACCATCGAGGTGGCAACATGGTCTCATACCCCGCGGTCACGTTAAATGATGGAGCAACTGTTTACGAAACCGTCGACGTTTATGGTTTAAATGTCATGTGACAACACGAATTCGGTGATGGTTGCAGAGTTGGTGATTATGGGATTAAGCCCTTGGCTCGGAGTCATGGGTCGGCGGCCACGTGGGGAGGGGCTAGCCCCTCTGGACCCCCAAATCGAATTGCATTAAACAATAAATAAAACCCGCTTACCACATATCTTAAGAAACACATGTAGAGCGAGCGGTAACATGTGAGCATGCTATGTGGGAGGTCATGCGATCTATCCTCTGGACCTCCACCAAAAATTTAAAACATTGTTCATGGGCCACATGGTAGCCTCCAGGCCTGCCACGTGGCAGCCTTTGATTGGTCGAAAAGACCACGTAAGGTCCATCTGTCAAATAACATGCTGACACTTGTCCTCCAACTATAGGCCCGAAGGGAATATTTCAAGGAATATTTTGAGGAATATTCCAAGAATATTCTAGGAATATTCCCTAGAATATTCTTTTTTCTAAACATTCAAATGCTAAGTCAAACCTGGTCAAAGGTCGAAAATTGCAGTTTACTAGACTTTTCAAATCGTGTTAACTTCTTCATACGGTGTCGGTTTTTCGAGCCGTTCATGTCACCATAATGAGGAAGACAATATATATCCAGTCGCTCAAGTTCGACACACTTTTGAACACTTTGAAATTTGAGCTATCACTTAGGTCCTTGATCCAAATCTGATCACATTCATACATAGATATGTTGTCCCACTTTCTCACAATCATACCACGGTGGTACCACGACACCTACACCCTCCCAATACCGTTCTCCCCTATATAATAACTACCCCACATAGAAACTTCCCCACATTTACCCTCCCCCATATAATCCCCTCCCACCACACACACACACACCAAGATATATATATATATATATATATATATTTCAGAATTATATTTTTTTACCACCAGAATTCCAATTTTTTTTTTTTACAATATTTCCAACAGAGTACATTTCACAGAATATACATGTTAGAATGCATTCATTGATATCTATTGTTGAAGTAGTTATCTTGAATGGTCAAGGAAGATTAAACACACTATCATATTTAATGAGTTGTGGAGAGGAGTTTGTGAAGCAGAATGATACAATGCACTTGCAAAGCCTACCTCAGACAAGGAGATTGTCATTTGGGAAAACAAGAACAACAAGCCCTATGCCTTGATTGCAGCATCTGTAAATGAAGAGGTGAGTCAACATATTTCACCATTCTAAAATTATTATGTTGCCTTGAATAAGTTGAAATAATTGTATGACTCACACTTTGAACTTGAAGTTTTCCAATTGATGATTAAATTGTTTAGTCTTGAATTCAAAAATGATGACCCTCTTTCTTTAACATCAGAACTAAGATCTATTATACATGACATTAAAAACACTGGTGTTGAAATAAACACACCTCTTATAGATTATTTCAAGGAATTATATCCCGCTTAGTCACATTATCTTGAGTCATTGCAAGCAAGTGGAAATATCAACGAGATTACCTTTGACTCCCTTGACAAGAAGTTTGCTGAGATAGAAAAGGATTTTGGGAAGAAGACAACTCCTATGTATTCTGAAGAAGTTGTGTGTCTTGCACATAGATAGAAAAATCATGCTCGAGATTATTCTAGAGGAAGAGGTGTCCAAAGAGGAAGAGGAAGTGGAAGAAGAAATTTCAGAGGCAAGGGGGGCATACAATTTCAAGGAGAAAAGTATGATATTCATTGCACACGTTGCAATAGAGATGGAAGTTATGCATCCAAATGTAAGTTGCCTTGGGACAGAATTGAGAAAGAAAAAAATGAAGCCAAAGGTAAAACTCATGACAAAGAGAAAGGTAAAGCACATGAATCCACTCATTATGTTGTGGCACATTGTAATATTGGAGTAATTGAATAATTGTTTAATGCTTCACTTGCCTCTTGGAAAAACGATTGGTTTCTTGATTTAGGGGATGCATTCCACATGAATTTTAGAATATATATTTTTTGAATAATTTACTGAAAATTTTGATGGATCAATATACTTTGCAGAAAAATCAAAACTCAAGCCATCAAGGCTTGCCATAATCAAGCTGAAACTTCCTGGTCTTCCACACTTTATTCTACATGAGGTTCTATACCTCTCGAAGTTGAGGAGAAACTTGATGTATTTGGTCCACATCCACCAAAAAGGAAACTCCATTCATATGTTTGATGGCAAGGTTGAGGTCATAAAAACATCTGATTTCTCACTTGTTGTTGGTTGGATTAATTGTCGGATTAAACCTCTCAATATCAATTATCAATCTGAGAGTCGTAAACACGAGTTGTATTGTGTCTTGGCTCAACTTAATGGTCAGAGTATATCTATTCCTTTGTAATGATAAAATATACACTGGAATGAAACACACATTTTCTGGCAAATAAAAAATCTTGAAAAGGAAACCTACTTAACCAATTTCATTCACTGCAGACCCCATACTGCAATTAAACTATAAGGAAATTCAAGGCAATCCTCAATCATTCTTGCACTCGAATTCTACTTTTTAAATCTCCTATGATATGTTGAAAACCCTGATCTATTTGTTCCTCTCATTAAATTAGAAACTAACAGTTGAAACTAAGCTTGAGATGACTAAAAGAACACACATATTATCCTAATAATAACTTCAAACCTTAAACTAACTAAAACTACTCATGATAAAAAATTCAAGATTCCAAATTAACAAAAGACAATTCTAACTATTTCTAAAAAAAAACTACTTCGCTTCGTGTAAAATCACACTTAGATACTATTAAAAATCGCATTGCAAATAATCTATGATAGCCTTCAATTGAAATATTTTAATCTAGATGAAATAAAAACAAGCTTACTCTTCAAAACCATGTAACTAAAAAATGAAAACTAAATCAGAATCATGTAACTCAATAATGAAAACTAAATCACTGCTACATGCAAAATTAAATCCGCACTCAAACTTGCTCTTATAAATAAATTATTAAACTATGAAAACAAGAAAGATTATAATTAAAAAGAAATCTAATCATTAAAAAGAAATATAATTATTAAGCGAAGTGCGCAAATGCATAAACAAATTAAATGAGCATTAAATCCTGCAAATATTCAAAGAAATTACATAATGCAAACCTTGATTTAATATTTTAAACGGGAAATGTTAACATATTCAAATTCAAAGCATTACGATCTGTTCTAATTCCATATTTAAACTCAGAAATCGGTGTATTCCTATGCTCCCATTACATTCAATTTAACAATAGGAATAGAGTGTAGCATTTTTTTATAACTCAAACACATATTATGTAATGTGTAATAATTGTTTAGTCCATTAATTGGCATGATGCAACGATGACTAAAATGCTTGAATTGAACCATACCTACCACAAATTCACACATTCATACAGGAACAGGAAACTATGCACACATCTACTTATCTTATACTGACTGATCAAGCTTAGCTCCAGAGGTGGTGGGCCATCCCACGCCTGGAGTAAGCCGAATTACTACAATGGAAGAAATATTTTAAAACATCACAAACAAAATCCTAAATGAATCATGGCACAAATGCTTCTGCTCATGGCTTGTATCTCTAAAACAACAACTAGAAATCGATTTATGCAAATCACAAGCCAAATGATTCTGGTTTTTTACACAACAGTCCCTATCTCTATTACATTGCTCCTACAAACTCAATGTTGGTTCTACACCTGAGTAATTCGACTTTACGTGTGAGAAATTCTGGTTTTACATCTGAGAAATTAGACTTTTACATCTGAGAAATTCCCTCTATCTAATTGACAGACTAACCAATTCATTCCCCCTTCCGTAGTGCGCAGCTTCTACTTTATAGCAGCAATGCTGCTCTAATTCAATGGTGGATAGTTACAAACAATACAAATTTAGGAGATTTTTTAATACAATCAATTAAATGAGGAATAGGAAGATTCGCTTAAATCTCAGTTCCAGGAAACAATTTGATCCTCATGCTTTGCTAGCAGAGGCAATGCACATCCGGTAAGCTTCAATCCAGGATTAATATTTCTGTTGCAACAAGCAAACAAGATACACGTTATTTGTCAGCACGGATTCCAGCGGATGAGGTTGGCTAGGGTGCCTACAAGCCCGACATTCACGTGCATCATTGGCTGACAACAATTTTTCAGATGATCCACTCGAGATTCAAGAAATATATTCCCTAGATGACCTTCAACATTTAACTGCTCCTCATTTCCAACTAGTAAAAGGTCACTTGAAGTCACAATACGGAAAAATAATCTATGTTAGGGCACTTATTTGATGGAATTTTAACTATGTGTAGGAACCTCATTGCAATTTCTGATATTGCAGCATTCGTTGGTGCACACACAAGTAATTTGTACCCCAGATGGATTAAAATAGAAAGAAGTGAAACCGACATCGAGGTCTTCCCTGCTCCATGGGATTCTTCCAATAGAACAAGTGTTGGGATAATAGTTGAACTATAAAATGCATCGTCAACATTGTGCAGAATCCTGCCCCATGTAGTGTCATCGTTCTCTGGTTTGTCTTGTCTTCATACTCACAGCTAATAACATGAAGCTTCTACTGATGGAAATTTTTTTATTTACAGTACTAATGCAAACTGTGTACAAATGTAGATACTGCAGATTCGGTGCCAATTATAGCTACTACAATGCCCACGACAATTATGAAAATGCATAGTATAATATGTAGCTTAGTTATTTTCTTGCCAGCTATGTTCATGAAGCAAGCACATGGTAGAACCAAAGGCAATGAAAAGAATTGAAATAGCTACAATCAATGTTGAGACAATAAGACACGTCCTGATAATAAATGAGATCCACTGGGATTTCAATCTAGTTGTTGGTACAAGCTCCTCCATGCTTAGTGCTAGAGGAGTGATGGTCAATGTGTATTTTATGAAAGGGTTAAAAAACATTGTCCACACAACTAGTTTTGAAGCTACAAATCTCTTTGGCATATTGAGAGTAAACTGAGATTTTTTTTAATCCCAAAACATCGTATAACCCATGAGTGTTGTGACCACATACATGATCGTACATATTGTAAAGCTTGTGATCAACACAACAGTAAATTATCTTCATTTTTTTCATAGATGTATAGATGTTTGGGAAGACTGCATAACCGGAGTAGCAATATTCATAGAGACCTAGTGCTAAAGGAAGAGTAACTAAACTCAGTAAGCTGCCTCTGTAGTGAAACCCAACTTGATCCATAGTTCCGACCCAGAACAAATAGAGAAATACCAAAATTGATGCAATAACTCCTATAGCTTTGTTGTAATATACCTGGAAAGTTGATTGAAGTTGTTGCTAATCGATTGCATTTCAAGAAGGCCGAATTATATTTTTTTGGTGTTGTTGATGCTAGAAATCTCATCTTGAAACGAGGCAAAGGGTTCAAAACATGGCTCTCAATATTTGTTATAGAGTCCAAGATGCTACTTCTTGCATGGGGTGAATCCGTACATGAATATGATTTTCCCCCCATGCATGAATCTGTATTTAAATGCAGTTTTGCACTAGACTTATTCACCTGCCACCAAGAAGGCATTTATTAATGAAACTATCATACAAAACACCCTTCAAATTAACTAATAACAAGAATTTATAATTTAATAATTAATGTCTCTAAATGCCTCTAATCATCAACTTAATAAGATAAAATGTATTAAAAAAATAGGTACAATCATGTATTTATTTGATAAAAATCGTAAAAATATGGACAAAAATGCAAGTCAACATCCCCCCACACTGAACTTCTTGCACGTCCTCGTGCAAGCCAAAATTATAAAATAAGGCAGGGAAAACGTCAACAAAGATTTTAGCAAGTAAGGATGAAGGTGCCTGATATTGTAATGCATTCATTAGCCCGCAACATTGGTATTATTATTACATTTCCAGCTAAAACCATGTGAAATGATAAAACAAGATCAAGTACCGAAAGTAACATTTATGGAGAAAATAATGTTGCACATACCTGTTACCTTGTCCCAAATGAATTCCCTATTTTGTTTCTACCCAAAGTCTTATGATGAAAATCAAATTTTGTTGAAAAAGTGCAGTTTCAAAAGGAATAACGCAATATTCCTGCACCTACTATAACAATCTCGTACCTAGGTCATGCAACACATATTTAGAGGCAATTACAATCAATACGCATTGTTGTTAACCAACACCTTGTGAGTAGTCATCATTGAGTAATTCATTACTCTAAATACCATGAGAATTAAAGTGAGTTATGATACCATTTAGCAACCTCTTTATTGAACACTCTAAATTATGTTGTTATCCAGATTCAAAACTGAATTTCCTCTTAATCTAGTACAAAGAATTACCTTCACTAAGGGTACCACATCGTTCAATATTCTTGATTTTTGAAAGATAGAACTCAAAGCATCATGTTCAAATCATCTTAAAACCATTGTCCAAGAAAAAGGATGAGTATTATGGAAATATAAGGATAACCCAACAAATCAAAGTATGCAGTTAACTTTAATACCACAAACATGGCCCTGCTACCCACAGGTGTCCATAACCTCCACAGGGATGTCTTTCGACCCAATGAAATGTTTGTGTCCCACTTACTAGGCATGGATTCAGAGCTAGCTTATTTGACTTTTTAGATGAAGGCCACTATCCTAGCTTGGTAACCAATTGATGGCAGTGCCACTCACAAGAAGTAACATGGATGAACATGTCGGCTCGTGATGATACCTCCTATCTTCCAACTTTTTGGCTGAAAGCCATTACTCTAGCTTGGTGACCAGTAGCAGTAATGTCATGTATGCTAGGTCTCATGATCATGGTAGGTCGACTCATCACGAGACCTCCTATCCTTCCCTAAATCTTTGTAAGCTCTGATTATGATTAATCTTAAAGGTTACTTAATAAGTGGGGAGACAATTCTACTCCTTAAGAGTACAGGATGGCGTGAAAAGTTTTTAATGACTAATCATTGCTGGCTAATTCCTCTACCTTGAAGACTTATTGAAAAAATATCCCAAATAATGATTGAAATATTCTTTGAGTTAAGAATGCTAGTGTTCTAACGAATAGCTCATTATGATCTTTACAAGAGTGGTCCACCATAGGGGTTCTCCAATAGTACCTTTTAAGGGAAAATGAAAATATATATCCTATATGACAACTTATTA
Organism: Pinus albicaulis; assembly: GCA_034641835.2. NCBI lineage: Eukaryota > Viridiplantae > Streptophyta > Pinopsida > Pinales > Pinaceae > Pinus > Pinus albicaulis. Next base: position 164,620,121 of record CM076571.1, on the reverse strand, counting down.
GAGTGATTGATCATGGTTACCTTTTGCAAAATCATGAGGCATTAAAGCGAATTGTACCCAAAAATATTTGTCACAAATGTGTGTGTTAACAACTAATGTGGATCAAAAGTATTTTTAACAGCCATGATTTAAAATTCAAAGGCTTAATAGCATTATAACAACTTTATTTATTTATTCTCCTACCCTACTTTACCCTAAGAGGTGAAAGACTCCCGTTTAAGTATAGTACTTCCAATGAAGCCATGTGTGTAACAAAATGCTGATTATACTCACACTTAGTTTTAAAGAATAGACTTCAAGATATACGAAATCATGAGAAACCAGTTGCTTCAATTGATATGGTACCAAGAGTTTTCGAATGTTGAGGAAATAAGATGGCTTGATGACTTCTCAAAACCAAGATTCAATGGAATCCACATATTTATGATTTTCCAACTGATGCAAATCTTCCATAATTTGATAGTGATTCTCTTGGAGGCACAAAGAATCTGGTGAAAGAGAAAAGATAAATCCCTCAAGTTCAGGCTCAAATATATTCTTTTCAAATTGACAAGAATATTTGAGAGAGATTCTAGGGTTTTGAGTTTCCATAACATTTTTAGAACAAGTTCCAATGAAATATTTCTCCCCTGGTGGTCTTTGAATTACACCTTCTTGGGGGAATGTTCTGCGGTAATGGGGGAAGTTTCTATATTCATTCCCTTTTCCAACATGGAAGATGTAGCATTATGTTCAATAGGGGAATCAACGGGAAGAATAGGTGGCTCAAATTTTTGTGCAACCCGATGGTTTAGATTAGGGTTTAGGATATGGTTTGGGCTAGGGTTTTGTTTAATGCTTTGACTAAGGTTTGAATTTGGATTAGGATTAGGCTTCAGACTAGGGTTAGGTCTAGGTTTATGTTAGGTCCCTATATTAGTAGTTTAGTCCTTTATTGTTATTATTGTATCCCCCTTATTGTTATTATTGTACCCCTGTAACCCCAATATTGTTATTATTGTGCCCTTACATTGTTATTGTTAGGTCGGCTAGGATTATATTGTGGGCACATGGACTCCTATATATCGAAGGAGGTTTTGGTCATTTGTATAATCCAAGAATTGTTCATTTATGTAATGTATTGGAGGTTTCCCCCTTGAAGTGGCTGATTTCTAAGGCGTCGATCTCTCTTTTCTTCTATTTTTGGAGCTAGTTTCATAACATTTGGTATCAGAGGTTTGACTTCTAGGGTTTTTCCGATCCAAACAGGTCATCGTGGAATTTTTTCTATAACTTTGTTTCTACGAAGGTTCAGAAGCTGAAATTTTTAGAGTGCAAAGCTAAAATCCTAAGGAACATCATCGCAAAATTTTAGACCTTGGTTCGCAACATTTGTGGAGTTATGATCTGTGCAAGTTAGGGATTTTTGTAGGCTCCTGAATTTAAACAGTTCATCACGGAATTTTCGCTATAAATACTTTTATACAAGGTTTCAGAAGCTGATAGTTTGAAAGAGAAAATCCTAAATCCTGAAGAAACTCCTGGAAAAATTTCAAATCTTGGTTTGCAATATTTTTGGAGATACGATCTATTGAAGTTAGGATTTCTTTAGGCTCCCGAATTTCATCTCAAAGATGTGACCGTGGGAAAAATTTCATAACTCTCTCTCTGAGCGTCAGATTGAGATTTTGCAAAATGTGGCTGCAAGTACATGGACTGTAGTTTCCTGTCTATAAAGTTCAGAGCTGAAGGAGGAAACAGTGACACGTGGCAAGTTGTACAAGTTTGCTCTACTGAACCAGTCCATAATTAGGTCATTGTGGGATATTTGACATAACTTTGACTTGAGGAGTCCAAATCAAGTCAAACCTATGGCATTCGAAAGAGGATTCAGAGGGCTACCTCAGGGCAGAATTTCAGATATTGAAGATCTGAAATGACAGAGACAATTCAGTTTCAATATCGAGGTCCTCAAAAGCAAGAAAAAGGTGTGTATATTTTTTAATTACATAAGTTTCGTTTGTGTTAGGCTTCCATAGTTTGCAATATTGGCAAGAACAAATACTACAGGGCCTACATCAGAACCACTTTGGAATCCTAGGACCTAGCCTTCCTGGATTCAGAGAGGGATCTCTCTATATGTGTTTTTTAGAATGATATGCTTATAGGCTCATGATATGATATTAGGCTAGTTATTAAGCACAAGGGATTTTTTTTGGTTTTGGTTGGGTAGGTTATCATCAAAATAAAGGAAGACTTTTGAAGGGTAAAGGTGTGAGTAAGTTGAAAGAATGGTTCAACAGATAGGATAGGTAAGAGACAATATCAATCCATTGGGCTATGGAGTCACAAAATGATTTAATTGCACAATAAGTTTCAAGAGTGGTCCATGGGGCAAGTCATCTATATCAAAGGATCTCTTTAAGTTGATTTTGTGGTATGGAACATTAAGAAGTGTGGTTAAAGAAGAAAACATATAAGAAAACAAAGGGCATTCTAAGATCAAGTAAGGACTTTGAACCTATCCTACTCTCAAGGGAAAAAATTTAAGATAAACATAAAAAGTAGCCTGAGATCAGGTAAGGACTTTGAACCTATCCTGCTTTTGGCATACTCTTCAAGGGAAACTTTCAAAGCAACTGTTGAAGACTAAACAAGGGACAGGGCTAACCATAAACTTCCTTGATTAGGACTCTACTTGGCATGCAGTGAAAAGATCATTCAAGAACAACATCTCAGGTTTTACGCAGCAAGACATGGGCTCACCAACATTCCTTGACTGGTTATACTCTATTGAAATCATTCCCAAAGCAACAATTATAAGAAAATATAGAGATAAATCTTATCAGTGAGAATTAGGGTACCTTTTATGGTAAATCCTTATCTAAATTTGCTGTTCTTTATTAGAGAAAGTGGATAGTATGAAAACATAAGAAAAACAACAATTACAGTAAGAAAAACATCACCATTGACATAGACCAGGATCCCATAAATCAACTTTTATATTTGATGTTCAAACCGGTTACAATATTCAAGTCCAGTAGGTCTTTACAACTTCAAACTTCTCTTCTCAGCCTATCTTTCTTTAATTACTAACAGAGCTTCAACAGCCTCAGTAACTATTTACATTCAATAAGTATTCAACCAACAACAATATTTGGCTCCTCATATGATATATATAGGTAAATTGAGGAGGTGGAATGAAAGGAAGGTCTAACTATTCAATTAATACAGAGTAAATGATTCTAAACCTTTGGGAATCCTAATGGAGAAGATATCTAATGTATTAACTTTGTAAATTGATTTTTACATTAACTTTCATCTACTTTAGTCACTTTTGTTGACTTTTGAGGCTTTTGGTAGCTCGCAATTACTTTTTGAGCTGTTTTTGAAAATATATCTAACTGTACATTGAATTTGTATTCTTTTGAGGTAAAATAAGCTGGTAGGTGGCATTTTTGGTCTTTGGGGAAGTAAATAGCCCTGATGATCTGGCAATTAAGGATGTATTTTGCTAATCTGTCTCTGTTTCAGTGCTTTAATCATGAATTAGGCCTTTGATATCATTTTAGGCCTTCTTTGTCATCTTTGGTCTTCATTGTTGTGTCTTTATCTTTAAAACTGTAGATTAAGATTTTGATCTTAAAAATTTTTCTTTAATCCTTTAACTTTAATCTCTGATTCTCTTTACTAATCTTCATTAAATTTTTTTGTTTGCTGACAGGTACTTTCTTTGTGCACTGGAGGGTTTTGCTGTGTAACCAATGCTTATGAAACAATTGGTTAAAACATGGAAATTAACCCTTTATGTCCCTTTTTTCCTTTGATCAGGCCTTTGAGTATCGTCACCCTCAGCCTTTGTCACTTTCTTTGACTGTGGGATGGCTTTTATAATTACCGCCATGAAATGTGCAACAAACAACCAATCGTTATAGAAAACTTGCATTATATGGTAAAACTGCTTCAGAGGGCTCGGTGAGGGGTGGAGGAGCAATGCAGAGGGGATAAATGCATAGAGGAGGGTTTCATGACAGCAAAGCAAAGAACCAGGGTTTAAATTTGCTTTCGGCGTGAAGATTTTACCGACGGTTTCCTGAAAACCATAAGCGGTTTTCGCGTAGGGTTGAGGCGGTTTATGGTTTTGCATAGAATGGATGCAATATGGTTTGGAGGGTGACGTGTGTCCCTCACGAAACCGCTTATTTCACGTGGAAGATGCACGATGGAGGATTTTTTGGTCGGATGGGCACGAAGATATGCAAGGACCGTTGGATCTGAGGGGGGCCAGATTAACAGTGAGGAATGAGTGCGATACAACAGAGTTGATCGGTCGGAGGAGTGGTGGGAGCGGAGGCGTGACATCATAGCGGGGGGATTGGGGGTACAAAGGAAAAACTCGGCCTATGCCTCCACAGTAAATCTCAGTCGTAGATCTGAGATCTTCCACAGTCAAATGAGTCAACTACAGGGGCACTGGGGATTATGGGCCACTTTGGTCGGGTGCCCCCGCAGAGAACCTGCGCCGTAGATCTGGGTTAGTTGGACGGTGAGGATTAACTCGAAGAAGTGGAGATTAAAGATGGTGGATGAGGGGTCAGGGGGATGGAAAAATTGCAATGAAGCAAGGGCTGTTAGATCTTGAGGATCAATGGCAGAGATACGTCGAGGAGAAACATAGTCGGGGTGAGAAATTATAAAGGGAAGGGGCTGAGGTAAGGTTGAATGGGAGCCATTGGATGGCGAGGATCAACAGCGAGGATTCCATCGGTGGGGGAAAAAGGGAAGTGCTAATGGGAATCGCTGAAGTACGATGGCCGATGGCAAAGAGCGAAGTGCGATGGCCAATTTTCGATGGGAAGGAGTGCAGACCATCTAATCTGAGAGAGATCAACAATCGAGATCTTATCGGAGGGGGATTCCATCGACAAAAAAAGGTTTGGGAACGAAGAATTTGGAATCGCCGAAGTGAGATGGTGATGGGGGCTTAGGAATTTTATCCGACGATCTCGGGCCTCGTTCTTATGGTGAAAAGGGGCTAGGGGATTAAGCAAAAAGCACTTAAGGCCCAAAGTTAAAAGGTCGGAAAATAGGCCGAAATTGGGGTTTTTGAAGGTTTTTAAAGGTTTTGATAGATATAAAGAAGGGCTTAAAACCAAATAAAAGGGACTCATCTAGTTTTAAAGCGAATTTTGGAGGAAATAAAGGGTATAATGAATAATTTATGAATGAAAGAGGGTGGAAGAGGGGGTCAAAAATAGTTTTCTTCATGATAACAACAGGGTTTTTGATTAAGATATCAGTGAGATGGATTCTTGGACAAGAGACACAACAAGGCTTCAAGAAATGACATATTTGCTTCAAATTTGTTTCTTGAAGACTAATAGACCTGTTTTAGCCATCATAGTATATGAAAAATTTATAGATGGCTAACAGTGGCTCCACTTGGGGAGGGCAGCTCCATGGAGGTGTCAAGAACCTCAGAGATAAATCTCTGGAATGTAGACTAGTGCCTTGATATTTTGCTGCACTTTGACAATCCTCTATATCTTTGATGACCATGCTGCTTAAAAAGATGATCTGCAGATTTACAACAAGATGATTTTATCTCCCAAACTTCTACCTACCCAACCTACTTGTCCTAATATTTTTTCTTCAATGGGTGCACTTGGACTTGCAAACCCTTTCAGCATCATTTTATTCTTTTATTTGAAAGAAGGAAAATAATATATTTCTACCCTTGTGTCTTCCATGAGTTCAGATTAAACAGTTGAACTCAAAAATTCTCTACCTAAGCTACTATTTGTCAAGATTAAGCTGTTTGATAGATCTGCATTCTCTATATTCTAAAACAGAAATTTAAATACAGACAAACCAGGATTAAGTTGTCTGATTTTCTATAAGACTATGGCATAAAAGCAAGCTGCACATAGACTAAAATTTATATAAATTTAAAAAAAAATTGTTAAGGCTTAAGATCTGCAAATTATGAATATCCTTCCTTCTTCTTATGACCCAGATTTTGATCTGTTTAGAGTCATTTTTCTTTTTATGTCTTGTTTCAGATTTTGAGCATGTTAGAACCATTCTTTTTTATCCTAATATATTCTACTGATAAGCCAAGATTAAACATTTTGGCAAATCTGATTCACTAACCTATCAGCAGTAAATTGAAATCTATCTAGTCATGATTAGGTTGTATGAATAAATAGCAGTGCTCTCTTTTGGTAGTGGCATTTAAACTTGTGCACTTTCAGATTTTCCTTTTATTTTTTGGTATGGAGCTGTACCTTTCTTCTTTTATATCTGCCCTCTTTTCTCTTTTTCTATTGTTTTTGTATTTTTTCTTTTTTCAAATTCAAAAGAAATGTTATATACAATGAACAAAAAGCTTTGAAACTAAAATATCAGTTAACAGAAATAATGTTTGAGCATCCTGCCATTGACAATGTTGGCATCCTGTGTTTTGATAGATTGGCTAACCAAAAGACAAGGCAACATCAGAACCAATCTTTAGAGTTCCAGGATCTAGTCATCCTGTTCTCAGAGAGGGATCTCTCAAATGTTTTAGCAAAGATATGTCTTGTTTGCTTTTAAGTATGGATTTTAGACTAGTTATTAAGTGCAAGTGTTTGTTTGGTTTGTTTGTTTGTTTGGTTGAATTGGTACAGAAGAATATGAAACGTCTAGGAAAGATAGGTAGAAAGAAGAAGTGTCAGTTTCATTGGGAAATGGAGTCAAAATGAGGTTGGTAACAAACTCATAAGTGGATATGGGATATCAAAGGGCAAATCTAACTTGGCCACAGGATCCTTTGGTTTTTGTGAATGAGATGAACATTAATGGTTTGGAAAAGAGAAGTTTAATTCTCAACAAAGGAAACTTAAAAACATAACTTGAACATAAAGAGGTATTTGATAGACAGGGCTAACCATGAATTCTACAAACCACACTTTAAGCAAATGATGACTTTAAGACAACTTTCAAAATGAAATCTAAGATTCAGGGAACTCCCTATTTCCTCAAAGATTTTATTTCAAAGGAATTAGAAAACATGAAAGATTCACTGATAATTGCAGTCATAGAAGAGGGAACACCTAATACATCTATGATCACAACTATAAAGACCTTTAAAAGAACTGTTTAAGCAGGGACAAAGGGTATGATTAAAACAGACCTCTTTGGCTAACTATAAACGATGGTACTTCAAAGGGAGACTTCAATAACAATTTTCAAGTGGCAGCAAACAAGTAGGGAAAACCATAAATCATGTTGGAACCAACTATTTGAACTATTAGAGAAATAAACAAGCATGAGGACTAAAGAGAGAGATTAAAGACTCTAAAATACCTCAGCAAAAGAAAACATAAAAAAGTGAAGGATAAACAGGTCTAAGGTGCTTGCAGGAGTAATTTTATAGCCTAAAATTTTTATCCTACTGTAGTAATAAATTATGAAACATAATGAAAACAGGAAAAACAACAGACAGTTCAGAATACATCACCAACAGCCAAGTTCAGGGATCCAATGATAGAGCCTTCTCAAGAACAAGCATGTCACAACATCATCAAGCTTCCAATACTTCAATTTCTTCTTCAACTTCAACAGACTATGTATTATTTCAGAGAGTTTTCAGTATTACTAGTGACCAACCAACAACTCCTTATCTTCTTCAGAAGTATTTATAGAGGAAATGAGGAGGTGGAAGAGTTTTAGGATTGAAGTGTGATTAATTCTACATTAAATGCAACTCCTAGCCTTGAAAACCATGCAAGGTATAAGGCAGGAAAGCATCGAATTACAACTCTATTTCATTTACTCTGTTTCTGCTTTTAAGGCTTTAATGGGTAAAAAGATTGATTTTAAGGCCTATTTATCTTTTATAATAAATTTAATGACAGCTTAAAATATCTTCCTTTGTTCGAAATAACTGTTCAGTTGTCTTTAGGAAAAATATCACTGACTAGGAAATAACTATGCCTCCTTTCGATTTATTGAGGCTGCAGGTGGCACTTTGGTAGCTGAAGAGGATAATTGGGCTCTGATGTGGCAGTGAAAGCCTCCTTTGTTGATATTTTTCTCTATTTTGCCTTAAAACACCTTAATCTATTCTTTATCTGTGTTTTAGGCTTAATTAAGCCTTGGTCTTAGTCTTCGGGTCTTTTTTCCTTAACACTGTCTTTATTCTTTAAACCTGTGGATTAAAAACCTTGATTTTCAGGTTTTTAGGCATTAATCCCTTTATTTTTGATTTGTCACTGATACACTTTACTCGGATGATGTCTTCTATATTTTGCTGTGTTGCAGGTGTGCAGAAGGTTTCAGGATATCACCAATGTTCATGAGACATGGGTAAAATCAAGATTTGAAACCTTGCAGATCCCCTTTCTTCATTTTTATGCCATAGAATCGTCATTCTAGGCATTTTTGTTTATTGACTATCACTGGGAAGAACACAGAGCAAACATCGTCTAATACCCTACAAAAACACATAAACTTATCATAAAATCCTGGGGAAAATGGTTTAAGACTGCTTCAGAGGTTTGGTGAAGGGGATGGAGTTGTGCGGGATGGAGGATTCTATAGGAAAAAGGGAAAAAACCCTTGGCGGAAGCGAAATGGGCGCAGATGCAGTTTGGGTGCAAGGATGAATAAGAGCCGTTGATTTAGAATGATCAATGGTCGAGATTTCCTGATGAAATCCCTTTGGAGAATGATGTAGGAAAAATGAAATGGAGGGGATTAAATCGGGACCGTCGAATTAGAATATCCGATGGTTGAGATCGTTTGACGAGATGTTTTGGGAACATAGGCAAATGGCAAAAGACTCAGGGTCGCATTAAGCCAGGACCGTCACATTAAATTAATCAACGGCGAGGATCAAACAAGAAAATACATTGCGGAGGGGAGAAATGTGGCGGAAAACCATTAATGGTTTTCACGTAGGCTCTAGGGGGGTGGGTGGAATTCGCAAAAACAATGCGATTCCACATAGAAGTTGATGCGTGTCTTTCTGAAAACCGCCCATATCGCACGATTTCTAAACATTAACGTCCGAGCGCAAAATTTGTGTGATATGCATCCTCAGCCATTGGATGACGAGCGGAAGATCTGATGGTGCAGGTGATGCACGATGAGTCAAAAGGTGCACGAAGGATGAAACAGTGGTGCCAGGTGGATGATGTGATTTCCTTTGTCGCGGGGTGAACGACGGGTTTATTTTCGACCGTTGGATTCTTTGAATGAGCGGTTGAGATCTAATATTGGGGTGGAAGGTTTTGAAAAGGGGAAAGAGGTGTTAGATGGACGGGTGGGGCATGAATAACTTTAGGGCTATTGATCTGCAAAGATCGACGGTCTGGATTTTCCTTCAACATTTACACGGCGGAATGATAAAAACAAAGGAAAAAGGGTTATGACAGGGTTTGGAGGTGGGGTTTAGGACTTTAGCGCCCAGTTGCGGGATTTGTGGGTCATATGAGGAAAGGGGTTTACAGGAGTTAAGCCCTTGGGGGCTTAAGAAACCTTTATATGTAGAATGTGTGTTTTTAGGCCTAAAAAACAGGGTTTTTTAGGCAAATTGAGGGTTCCGATAGGGGAAACAAGGGGATTTAAAACCAAATAAGAGAAAGAAAATGGTTTTAAAGGGATTTTGGAGTGGTTATAGAGGTTAGATGAAGGTTTTTAGAAGGGTTTTTATGGAGGAAAATAGGTGAAAGGAAGGGTGATAATGATGGAAAATAGGGGTTTTAAGCAGTCTTTTTCTTGGCAAACAGCAGGCTTTTTAGGATAAAGAGGAAACAGCAGTGAAGATTAACTCAAGGAATAATAATCATCATAAAACTTTAGAAGATAATAAGTTTTTCAAAGGGAATTATTTCTTGAAGTTTTGAAAAGACAAGTTTTAGCCACTTCTTGGTATACATTTTTTTATAAGTGGCTAACAAACATGACCTCCAAAATATTCAGCTCCATCCAGTTCTTGCAGAAAGAATGCATTGTTTCCAATAACAGATTGAATAAGATAAGGGCCTTGCCATAAATTATCAAATTTTGCATGTTTTCTCTTATCTTCCCTCCTTGAATTCCATTTCAATACTTTGTCACCAATTTTAAAGTCACTTTCCTTGGTTCTTTTGTCAAACATCTTCTTGATGTTTTCTTGTAGTTGTTGTGCTCTGATGTATAACTCCTCTCTAGTTTTTTGTAGATGTATAGTCTGGTTTATTCTTCTTGTCATATCATCATCTTCAGCCTGTACTTCTTGGATTAGCTTCATGACTGGAACTCCTAGACTGGTTGGAAATATTGCATCTGTTCCATAAACAAGCTGATAGGGAGACATTCCAATTGTTTTTTTAATTGTTAGTCTGTCTGCCCATAATGCGTGTACTAGCTTACTGTGCCATGATTTCTTGTTATATTCCAACAACTTCTTGATTATGTTCACCGAATTTTTATTTGAGGATTCTGCCAACCCATTATCTTGAGGGTAATAAGTTTTAGAATGACCTAATATAATCTGATATTTATGATAGAATTCCACCATATTTTTAGACCCAAATGCAACAACATTGTCAGTTATGATCTTTCTAGGACAGCCAAATCTAGACAATATATGGTTTTCAAGGAATGAAATGATAACTAAGTTTGTAGCATTCCTAGAAGGGATGGATTCTATCCATTTGGTAAAATAGTCTGTTTCCGTGAGGATCCATTTATGTTGGGCAGATGAGGCAGGATGGATTTCCCCGATGAAGTCTATACCCCACTGCTGAAAAGGAGCTTCAACAGTGATTGGTTGCGGAGGTAAGGGAAGCAAATTTCTTTTGCCTTCAAAGATTTGGCATTTTTTACAGGAAATAATCATTTTGTGGACATCTTTAAAGAGGGTGGGCCAGTAGTAACCAACTCTAAGGATTTTATTAGCAGGTGACTTCCAGTAGAGGTGGCCTCGACATTCTCCTTCATGAAACTCGTGCTTGATCTTATCTGCATCATTCTCAGGAAAACATTTAAGCAATAATCCACTAACATTTTTCCAATATAAACATTTATTCAAAATGCAATAATTTACATCTTTCAACTTTAAGAATCTTGCCTTTGTTTTGGACAAACTAGGAGAGACATTTAGGTTGAGTAACACATACAAAATATCAGCATACCAAGATGAATTCATAAAATGATCTTCAATAATTGGAGTTGTTAACTCCTCTTGTTCATCTAATGCATTAAACATGTTTATATCAAGAGTTTGAAAGTTGGATTCATCCATAATTTTTTCTAGTCCTTGACCTTTTATGAGCTTAGTGGGCTTGATTTCTAAGTCATATTCTAAAATTACAACAATCCACTTTCCTCTTTTTCCATCTAGATCTTGGGTCAATATGTCTTTTACAACTAAATGAGGCACAAATGCTATAATGTGGGAATGTAAAATGTAAACTCTGAAGTCTTTTAAGGCTTTGACCAGGGCAAAGGCTTGTTTTTCCATTATTTTGTATTTTAGAGGTGCATCTCTTAATGCCTTACTGAAAAATGCAATTGGCTGCTCTTGTCCCTCAAGTTTTTCTGTAATAGGACAGTAGCTACTATGTGTTCTGATGCAAATGAAAAGATGAAGAAATCTTTTGTAAAATCAAGACTAATGAGAATTGGTGTTTTAGTAAGTGCTTGTTTTAGCAGTTCAAATGATTTATTTTCTTCTAAGGTCCATTCAACTCCTTCTTCTCTTTTAAGAATATTTGTCATGTTTCTAAGGAGTTCAGCTAGGTTGGGTATGAACCTTCTCAAGAAATTAATCTTCCCAATGAAATATTGAAGTTCCTTGATGTTTCTAGGATGGCTGATTTGCAATATACCATCGATCCTCTTTGGGTCTATTCTTGTTCCCTCTTCTGATATGATATGTCCAAGAAGTTTACCTTCTTGGAGACCGAACAATGTTTTCTTTGTATTTAAGGACAGCCCATATTTTCTACATTTCTCAAAGACTTTTCTCAAGTGTATTACGTGTTCTTCATCTGTTCTGGAATAGACAATTATATCATCAAGGTAAGTCACTATGAAATAACCTATTTCTTCTGAGAATGCAATATCCATGGCTCTCTGAAATGTGGCACCAACTTTCATTAAACCAAAAGGCATTTTCAAGTACATTGATCCGGATTTATGCAGGAACGCAACAGAATAAAAATATAAACATAAATACAGAGATGCAGCGGAAATAACACTTCATTTCATTAATACCAAAGAACTAAAATTTGCTTACAGACAGAATGGAAATAAAACTAGCTAGGGCGCTGGTAGCTATCTCTGAGAAGAGATGTTGTGGCTACAGGCCTATGAACTGAGTTACAATGAGGCTTGAGGGCCTATTTATCATTTAGAAACAATGGGAAATCCTAAACAGCCAAAACCCTAACCCTAGGAGATGAAGCGCCAAAACTATGGGCCCCGTTTGGGTAAATTGGTGTTCCAACTTCCTAGGGGCGTAACTTTGGCATACGATCTTCGTTTGACGCGTACCATACCTCGTTAGAAAGATCTATCCGAGGACTACAAATTTGGAACAGGAAACATCGGTCCATGGACCCATGTTGCCCTCCGTTTTCCCAAAAAACGTCGTTTAGGGCCTCAAAACGGCTCCGGAAGTTTAGGACCCGAAAAATTGCTAAAAATAGTAAACTGTGCCGAAACTGAAAAACTGAAATAGACAATGGTGGAGCCCCAAGTGGAATAGGCGGGTGACCACCAATATCCACCCGGATCATTCCTCCCCCCTTAGGAAGCAATGGTCCCCATTGCGTTAAGTTCCTCCATGAGATGAGGAAATTTCTGCTGAACTTGGTCCCTGGTGAACCACTTTCCTTGGTGCAGGAGTTGGCCAGCTTTGACAACCCGATATAGTTGGATATTCTGCTGGCGAGTGTTCTTGATTTGCATGTCCATGATGGAATCTGTGGTGGCCTGTTCCATGCAGTCTGGATTTAACTCAGTTGGTGTGAGTTGTTCTGCAATGTCCGAGGTGTCCAGTAGAGGTGGGAAGTAAGGACGAAGGCGATCCACATTGAAGACTGGGTGCAGACCAAGGAATGGTGGAATACCGAGCTCGAATGCATTGTTCCCTACAGCCTTGGTGATGGTGTACGACCCGTATCGGAGCGGGCGAAGCTTGCGGTGGGGTCCAGTGAGGCGCTCCTTCTGCAAATGTAGCCATACTTTGTCACCCACCTGGAAGTTGTGTGGCACCCGGTGTTGATCATGACGTTGCTTGTACTTGGCATTGGCTCTGTCCAATATATCATGAACCTGTTGGCGGATGTGTTGAATGCGCTCGATGAAGCTACTGGCTTTGTCAACTTCAGACTGGACATGAGCTGAATGGGCCTGAGCAGCTGCAAATGGCATGGCTACGTCAATGGGACATAGTGGCCGGAATCCCAAGCCCACCTGAAAGGGGCTATGGCCGATTGAACTGTGGAGAGCCCGATTATAACTATGTTGTACATAAGGGAGGCTCTCGTCCCATGTGCGTGGATGCTTTGAATTGTACATGCGCAGAATGTGTACAATCATTCTGTTGACGACCTCTGTCCGGCCATCTGTTTGGGGATGGAAAGCTGTGGACTTGGTGAGCTTTGTGTCCATCATTGACCAGAGGCTGGACCAAAATGTGCTGAGGAACCTGCTATCCCACCGATATGATAGACCGGTGGGATCCCAAAGTGCACCCACACTCATTCAAAGGTAGCCAGTGGGCGGGCTTCTCGTCGTGATATTCTTCTCGTTGTGCGCCAGCACGGCCATCTTAGAATCTCACGACGACCACAAAAACACAAGCCATTTCCCTACTTAGCGAAGGCATGCTCGACATGACAGATTCCCAAGGTCGACTAGGGGCAGGCAGAGAGCATAGGCCTTGCTTCGATGGTTTGCTGAAATGGCATAAAGCAGATCCGATGTGCCGACATCCTTTCGAAGGTTCGGCTTATAAGGAAATACTGCGTATCGCCATCGTTTTTCTCGACCCCGAAATGCCCAGCGACTCGACCGTAGTGTGCTTCCCATATCATCTTGGCACGCTCGCTTGAAGGAACACAAAGGTGTCCCATGTGACATAAAAGTGCATCTTGGAGGTGAAAATTTGGAACTTGCGCACCCTCCAAGAGTGCCTTGTAAGTTTGGCCGAATTCTGGGTCACTCTCATAGAGAAGCGGCCAATCAGAAGTCTCGTGCCCACAAGAGTTGAGCACAGTGGTGAGCGCCACGATCGGTGGTCGGCTGAGGCAGTCCGCAACATGATTGGTGCTACCCTTCTTATACTTGATGTTCAAATGAAACTGTTGCAGATATGTAGACCACTTCTGATGGCGATCATTCTGCAACTTCCCTTGTGTCTGTATGAACTGCAAGGGCCTGTGGTCTGTGTGGATGATTGTTTACTTCCCCAAAATGTAATGCTTCCATTGTCGAAAAGCTTGCACAATGGAGTACATTTCTTTGTCATATGTGGGGTACTTGCGAACTGTGTCAGACAATGTCTCACTGTGAAATGCCACTGGATGTCCCTGTTGAGTAAGAACTGCCCCAATAGCATAGTCAGAGGCATCTGTCTCGATCTCAAATGGCTATTGCAAGTCTGGTAAAGTGAGCACTGGGGCAGAACAGAGGCGGTTTTTCAGTTCTGTGAACGCCTTCTGTTGAGGTTCCGACCAAAAAAATTTTGCTCTCGCTCCTCCCTTGGTGACTTGACTCAAGGGCTAAGTGATATGAGAGAATCCCAACACGAACCTCCGATAGAAATTAGCAAGACCCAAAAAGCTGCGAAGCTCTGTTATAGTGGTTGGGGCTGGCCAATCCCGAATGACTTGGATCTTGGCTGGATCCACATGCACCCCCCTTTCATCAATAATGTATCCCAGATATTGAACCCGGGTCATGCCAAAAGTGCACTTCTCCAAATTGGCACACAACTTGTGTTGCCGCAGTGTTTGGAGGACTTGTCGGATGTGGTGAAGGTGCTCTTCCCAAGTCTGGCTGAAGATCAGAATGTCATCCCAGTACACCACTACAAATGAGTTGGTGAATGGCCGCAAGATGTCATCCATCATCCTCATGAAGGTGGCGGGAGCATTCGTCAACCCGAAAGGCATGACCAGCCATTCGAAAAGGCCTTCCTTGGTTTTGAAGGCAGTCTTCCACACATCAGAGGGTTCAATTGGTACCTGGTGATACCCAGACTTCAGGTCGATCTTGCTGAAATATTTTGCACCTTTGAGTTGGTCCAGAAGGTCATCAATCCGTGGGATTGGGTACCTATTCCGGACAGTGATCTTGTTCAACACCCGATAGTCAATACAGAGTCTCCACATCCCATCCTTCTTCTGTACCAACACGATCGGGCTCCCACAGGGCGATGAACTTGGTCTGATGTGACCTTTCTGCAACAGCTCCTAAATCTGCCTCTTGATTTCATCATTCTCCAGAACAGAGCGCCGATAGATCGGTCCATTAGGTAGCAGCACACCTGGGGTCAGATCAATCGGGTGCTTGACCTGACAGTGCAGAGGAACCCCTGTGGGTGAGGTGAATATGTCCCCATACTCCTCCACAACCTTATCCATTTGTTGTTGTCGTGTAGAGGAGCCCTGTCTGGAGGTCGTGGCCACAGTCTTCTTCTTGCCCTGGGGGCGGATCATCAGGAAAACGAATTTCCTGGTTTGGGAAATGAGCTTACTACATTGTTTTGCAGTAACCAAAGAGATAGCGGCAGGAGGTGGTACCTCTGGTATCCCGTACAACTTATTTCCCAAAGTAACAATAACAGCACGAGGTCGAGACTCATACACAGCATGACGCTTCCACAAGTATGGTTGTCCTAATAATACATCAGAAACATCAATAGGAGCAACATCACATAATACCTCATCCGTGAAGGGCTTGATGCCATAGGGAAGGCGACACTGCTGGCTGACGCGGAGATCTCGTCCTTGGTGAAGCCACCCGATGGTGTATGGATGTGGGTGAGCTGTGGTCGGCAAGCCCAACCGCTTCACGGCATCTGCCGAAATGAGGTTCTTTTGGCTCCCATTGTCGACAATGAACTGTACCGGGGAGCCCTTTACCCACATCTGGGAGTGGAAGAGACGTTCCTCCTCCTCTGGATCTTCCGGTTCCTCCTTTTGGATCTTTGCAGTGGCAACAGTGGCGTTGGGCTCCGCATCAATAATCTGTTTCCCTTTTTCATTCACCTTTTTAGGTTCTGATTCGGAGTCAGAGCATGCATCTGACTCAGAAGCCCTCATCTCGGCCACTAGCGACTGCTTGGCCCGACACTCACTTGTGTTGTGAGTGGAGCTCTTATGGAACTCACACCACTTTCCCGTGTCCTTCTTTGGCTTTGCGGTGCTGTTCTTTTCTTGTGGCTTCGATGAGTTGTCTTTAGCCGCCATGCCTTGGCTCAATCCTTTGTTCTGCGGTTTGGAAGCACCTTTCCCTTGCTTTTGATTCGTCGGCATCCAAAGTCTCGCTTCTTCGCTTTAATTTCGCTTCTCAATTCGCATACCGTATGCCGTACCAAGCGAGGAGATGTCACAGAACTCATTTCCTCCCCGAATGAATTTGCAGCAAGATGTACTTACGATACTTTAGCACTAGATTTTTCTCCGAATCTTTGATACCCAACTTGGTGCGCAGGGTATGGAACATATTTGTCAGCTCATGCACATCTTGATCCCTTTGTTGTCATAGTGTGGTCCATTGTATGTACTTGTCTTCATAGCTACCCATGGGATAGTATTGTTCCTTGATGGAATCTCGAAAAGAATTCCAAGTGGGTACGGCCGAGAACAGAGAGGGGGCGTCCGGTCCTTGTTCTCGTCGTAGGTTTCCACCCGCCCCGATATGGGGGTGAGTTTTCTACGAGTGCAAAAATAATCTTCTCCCGTCCGAAAAGTCATGAACCAAGAAATATCCTTCTAACAGAGTCCAACCATCTATCTACGACACCGCGTCCATTCGACCCTCAAATATGGGAATGTCAAAATTTACTTGTGAATTTTGCAAGGAGTCGCGCCTTCCGCAGTGGCCGCTCGGGATGCGCATGCGCCACCGGTGGGCAACCGTTGAAGGATCCGAGCAAATTTATCCATCATCACGTTCCTTTGTTTTTCGAGGGCCTCCTCGAGCAATATTTTGATAGGATCTCTTGCTCCCTCATATTTCTTTTCATCCCCCATGGGTGTCCATTGAGGTTTGAGAGGCTGATCTTGCAAAGGTTCCACCAGATCAAGCCCTAGCTCCTTATACCCCGACCTCATTGGGGACATGCAAAGAAGGATCGAGAAGAAGCGTACCGCTTCCGATACCACACTGATCCGGATTTACAAGAACACAATGTATCAAACATATAACCATAAATACAGAGATGCAGCGGAAATAACACTTCATTTCATTAATCTCAAAGAACTGAAACTTGCTTACAGACAGAATGGAACTAAAACTAGCTAGGGCGCTGGTAGCTATCTCTGAGAAGAGATGTGGCGGCTACCGACCTCTGAACTGAGTTACAATGAGGCTCGAGGGCCTATTTATCATTTAGAAACAATGGGAAATCCTAAATAGCCAAAACCCTAACCCTAGGAGATGAAGCGCCAAAACTATGGGCCCCGTTTGGGTAAATTGGTGTTTCAACTTCCCAGGGGCGTAACTTTGGCATACAATCTCCGTTTGACGCGTACCATACCTCGTTAGAAAGATCTATCCGAGGACTATAAATTTGGAACAAGCAACATCGGTCCATGGACCCATGTTGCTCTCCGTTTTCCCAAAAAATGTCGTTTAGGGCCTCAAAACGGCTCCAGAAGTTTAGGACCCGAAAAACTGCTAAAAATAGTAAACTGTGCCGAAACTGAAAAAATGAAATAGACAATGGTGGAGCCCCAAGTGGAATAGGCGGGTGACCACCAATATCCACCTGGATCATACATGAAAGTACCCCAATGAGTAGTAAAGGCTGTTTTAAGTTGATCATCAGGATGTACCAATATCTAATTGTAACCTAAGAAGCCATCTAGCAAATAAATTCTTCTAAAACCAACTACCCTTTGTAAGATATGATCCATTTTGGGAAAGGGATAGTTGTCCTTTAATGAGGCTTTTTTTAAGTTTCTGAAATCAATATGAAGCCTTATTTCTCCTTTTTTCTTCCTAACAGATACAAGATTAGATAAATAGTCTAAATATCTTACTGGGACTATGATTCTAGCATCATACATTTTCTTAATTTCTCTCTCAACCAAAGGTAATTGAACAGGGTTGATTCTCTCTAAGTAGCTCAATTTATTTCAGTTTAATGTGAGCTGGTGGTGTCCTGGATAATTTGATCATTTTGGGCTTTTCCTCACTGCCTATGTTGCATTCTTCCACTTCAGCTTCAATAGGTTCCAATTTTGACTTTTTGGCAACATCATTCAAGTCAAACAATTCTTCTAATGGGACCAGTCCTTTTGGCAAGCTTTGATTTTTAGATTGCAACACTTCTAAGTCTTCTTTTTCTAAATCTGTGCTATTTTCTGTTGTATGTTTGGGTTTATTAGTTAACAGATTTATATCAGCAATCTCAGGAGATTTTTCATCTTCAAAAAGTGGGTTTTCTTTAGGAGGATAGTCTTGTTCATACTCTGAATCTGAGTTTGGTATTTCAAATTCATTTTTTGACTGTAGGAAATCTTCTATTTGTTTATCTCTGTTGAGCCACACTTTTGCCCAAATTTTTTACGATTTGTATCAACTAAATACATACTTGTACCTAGAGTTTTTAATCGTTATTAATCCATTATGTTGTTAATTAGAGGAATTTTAGCTATTAAATTATAAATTCTTGTTTTTAGTTAATTAATGAGTGTTTTTAATAAATTACTTCTTGGTTGCAGGAAGGTTCGGTACAGGAATACATTCAAGTGCGAATTCACCTAATGAATAAAAGCAACAGTTGGGTAGTTGAATTTTTGTAGGTGAAAATATCCAATTTGCTACCAAATGGAGCAGAATCTCTAAATTTCGAGACATGGGTTGTGTTTAGAGCACCATGTTTCCTATAACCCAGAAACCGTTTGGCGAAATTCGGCTTTGGGAAGGAGTTATCGTCAGGGAAATATTACATTAAATACCACTCCTGAACGTGAATGTATTGGGTCTCTGTGAATATTGCTACTCTGGTTATGTTTGGGCAGGTTTCTGGCCTACAAAATGGAGATAGATTAATATCCTTCTGCGAGAGCAAAATTCAAATGGAATTTGAGAGATATAATTCATATGTGTTAAAGGGATGTTATGGTTCCAAATGCCTGAATGTCATTTTGATATTTCATAAGAACGAAGATCATGCATCATTCTAGCATCAGTTGGGTTTATAGCAGATAATGTCAAGGTAAATGTTAGTTGTTGTGCCTAATTTCACCCAGCACTCTTAGATTCGTTCATCAAGCACATTGATTGATGATTCAAATTTGTAATTTGGAGTTGTACGTAGAAAATGAAAACAACTCATCTTGTTATTTTCTTGTTGGAAAAAATAAAGGAATTAGGATGCACCAATTGTTGGTTGGAATGTAACTGTTGCAGTAATTGAAAGGGAAGTTGGAGTTGTCATTCAAATGAAGAATGAGAGCCACAATTTTTGGTATCATTGTTTGTTTATCCAAGAAAAATCAAAGGCGCACTTAAGATATTCTTTGCAAAGAACATGCAAAAACATAGTACAAGCATGTAAACGTTATACCATTGATTCTATAGCTTGTGTGAATGCAATTGAAGTTGTGTATGTTCTAGAATGAATGAAAGTCTACAGGGATTGTTATTCAAAGCCTTGATTTCCAGATAGTTTGTGGATACGACTAGAATCAAGATTGAAAGGCTACACGCTGCTTTTCCTAAGCTTGTTGGAAGTGGGAAACAACATGCTCATGTCCAGAGAGAATGTTGAAATTGATTTACTAGTAGGGTGAATTCCTTCTAACAATAATCTAGGGAAAATGCAAGTTATGTGAAAATGCACAAGTTGCATCCAAGATAATATTCCTATGGAAACTTGCCAGGTACTTATACAACTTTAGAGTCTTTGTTGAGATCTTCCAGGCAGCAAATATTTCTAATGCTGCAGCTACGAGGTTAGTTCCAAGTTAGTTCCATCAAAGGTAGAACGGGGCTTATCAAAAGACATTCAGTCTTATGCAGCTCTTCTAGCTGATTTATTTAGACAGCCCGATCTAGAATTTGGGAGTTTTTCTGTACTCGTTAATCCACAATCGGATGACCCTAAATCAATTGCACTATTAAGAGTCATGGTGGGTGGAACAAGGATGAAAGGCAATGATAATTCAAAATCAGATCATAATATCGACTCCACCAGCTATACTTCAAATTTCTTCCAGAAGCCAATTGCATCTTCCAGCAACAGAAAAATCCCACAAAAAGGAGAACGAATTCCTGAATTTAGGCATCCTGTCTCAATCTAATTCTTGTTCCAGCAAATAATTCATAAGTTGTGGAAATCGATTTTTCAAATCTCTGTTGTCAAATCTATTGTAACAAAAATCTGCTATTTATAAATATTGTTTTGGGCAAACAAGAGCAGCTCTGCTGCTATAAAATGTAGAGCTGTGCATTAGACCAGGGAATAGCTGTAGGTGAGAAGAAATCGATATGTAGGAGCTATAGAATGAAGCAGTCGATTTTCTGGAGAAGTCGATAGATCAAAGAGTAGCTGTAGAATGAAGAGTATGTCAATTAAAGTAGCTACGTATTAGAATGAGATAGCTGCTCAATTTGTTAGAGCACAGAGCAACGAGTTCCTCAATTAGAAAGCAGAATTTCCCATTTGCAAAATCGATTTTTGAAGATAAGAGGAGAAGGCGCAGAGTGTCAATCCGTCATTTAGAAGAGCAGAATTCTCATATGCAAAATCGATTCTCTCATAAATCGAATTGCTCAACACAATGGTTGTAATGAAGCAGCAGATTATGTATTTGTTCATTAATGTTTGAAGCAATGGTTTTGATTTAATTTAGTATGCATTTATTTGTTTTTTTAATGTAAGCATTGTAATTTTTGTTAGAGTCCTCATTTTTCATAGATTTAGAATTTGTTTAATTTGTAGAATTATCTTTTGCTTTAATTGTTTTGTTTAATTTATAGAGTTTTTTTCTTTTTGTTTTAAATTGTTTTTTAATAATATCTAATATTACTTAATCTAAATTGTTTAATTTATATTTTTGTTTTAAATTATTTTCAATAGCATTTAATCTTTCTTAATTCTTCATTAGATGATTATGTTGTTTTCCAAGTCTTGATTTTAATTTAGAAATTAGAATAGATTGTATATGTTTTGAATTTGAATATGTTAACATTGCTTATTTAAAATGATTGCACTCAATAATTAGATCTCTTTTAATTAGAACTTGTTTTGATTTAGATCTCTTTTTAATTAGATTCGTTATTGTTTTTATAGTGTAATCATTTCCTTATGTGAGCAAGCTGAGTGTGGATTTGATTAGGTGGAAATATCAAATTTAAATACAGTGTGACCATTCGGTTTGAAGTAGGCTTGCTTTTTAATAGTTCATTTTCATTTAGATTAAAATATTTGAATAGTTTTTAATGGGATTTTAAGTGAAGTAAAATAGTTATCTTTTAACAATAGTTAGAATTGTAATTTGTTAATTTAAATCTTGAATTTGTTATCAAGAGTAATTTTAGTTTTGAAGTTATTATTAGGGTAATGTGTGTGGAGTTATCATAGATCATTTGCAATGCAATTTTTAGGATCTTTTAAGTAGTTCTTTTAGCAATAGTTAGGATTGTTTCTTTTGTTATTTTAGAATATTGAATTTGTTTAACAAGTAGTTTTAGTTAGTTTGAGATGTGAATTTATAATGTATAGTCTTTTTCTTATTTCAAGATTGTTTATCTGTGAGCAAATGTGTGTTTCATTTCAGCACCTAGTTTATCATTAATAAGGAATACATTTATACTCTGATCAGTAAGCTTAGCCAATACGCAGTACAACTCGCGTTTACGACTCCCAGATTGATAATTAATATTGAGAGGCTTAATCCAACAATCAAGTCGCCCAACATTTTGGCACCGTTGCTGGGGAGTTGTATTTTGGCTCAAGTAAAATTTTTCTTCCAAAGTTTCAAGGGTATTGCAGGATGTCAGAGGGCGGAGAGTGTATGGTAAGACGTGAGTGAAGAGCCACACATCCACTATTGTGGGGTTGCTCCAAAGTCTGGCCACCTTGCTTATCTCTTGAACTTTTATTTCCTTATCTTGCTTATGTGTAGAAGTAGAATCATGATTTGGACATTTAATTTCTGAATTTCCTTGTTAAATAGCACTTTGATTCGACATTTTCCTTTCATGCAAGTGTGGTGAGTTGTATTTCAGTCAATTTTTTTTTTTATCTTCAACATTATATTGTTTTTGGGGTACTATAAGAACCCTTGCATACTAATCCATGTGATGATAGAATATACCAGTTTGCTCATTGAAGACCAAAAGATGGTATTTTGAGGAATCATTCAATGAGGAGTTTTCATGCTGCTGCAAAGACAAACAACTCATACGATGAAGAATTCACAAGTGAAAAATTTAACACCTTGCTTGAACATAAATTTAAATCTTTGATTTTGAAATTGGATGATTTGCAGGAACAAGAGAAGGACGAAGAACCACTTCTTATCCTTTGTGCCAACTGTCGAAAGAAACACTACCTTGGAAAGTGTCCACTTAGCGATCTAAAAGTTTGCGAAATTTGCGAGGATGGTCATGCAACCGAACACTGCCCATCACTGCCACGATTACGAAAGGTACTTAGGGAATCAAGTAAGGAATTGAATCAGCCGCCAGGTATAACTCAAAACCTAACACCATTTGATACTTGGAATAACGATTATTTTCTTGAGTAGGTTCCTCAGCATGTTTACAATCCTGGAATTTAATGGCAAACTTCTGATCCTCCTCCAATTGAATATCCAACTTCATGGCTGTAGTGGCCCTCGCCTATGCCCTCATCCTCAAGCCAGATATCTCCATGGCCTCAAGAATCATTTGGATCCTTATCTCTAGGGCAATCTCCCATGCAAATTCAATCATATGAGCACCACCAACAACCACCATTTCTTTCCAATGCACCATTAAGTTATCCTCTTCCATGGTCCTAGCCGCATGTGCAACCTTACCCTAGCCCTTATCCTTACCCTAACCCTAGTCCATACCTTAATCCATACCCTAACCCTATCCCATACCTTAATCCATACCCTAGTCCTAATCGAAACCCTAATCCACACCCTAGACCTAACCTTAATTCTAATTTAAAACCTAGACCTAACCCTATTCCAAAGCCTAATCCCAATCCAAATCCAAACCTTACTCCATGCATTAACCAAAACCCTAGCCCAAACCACATCCTAAACCCTAATCTAAATGATCAGGTTGCACAACAGTTTGAACCACATATTCTTTCCGTTAATTCTCCTATTGAACAAAATGTCACATCTTCCATGTTTGGAAAAGGAATGAAGTCGGAAACTTCCCCCATTATTGTAGAACATTCACCCGAAGAAGGTGTAATTCAAATACCACAAGAGGAGCAACCTTTCATTGGAACTTGTTCTAAAAATTTTGTTGAAACTCAAAACCCTAGAATCTCTCTCAATCATTCTTGTCAGTTTCAAAAGCAGATATTTGAGCCTGAACTTGAGGGATTTATCTTTTCTCTTTCACCAGATCCCTTATGCCTCCAGGAGAGTGACTATCAAACTGTGGAAGACTTGCATCAGTTGGAGAATCATAAATATGTGGATTCCATTGAATCCCGGTTTCAAGCAGTCATCAAGCCGTCCTATTTCCTCAACATTCAGAAACTCTTAGTACCATATCAATTAAAGCAACTGGTTTCTCATGTTTTCATGTGCCTTGAAGTTTATTCTTTAAAACTAAGTATGAGTATAATCAACATTTTGTTACGCACATGGCTTCACTGGAAGTACTCCTATACTTAGACGAGAGTCTTTTTATTCTTAGGGTAAAATAGGGTAGGAGAATAAATGAATAAAGCTGTTATCATGCTATTAGGGTTTTGAATTTTAAATAATGCGTGTTAAAACTACTTTTGATCCACATTAGTTGTTAACTCACACATTTGTGACAAATCTTGTTGAGTACAATTCGCTCTAATGCCTCGTGATTTTGCAAAAAGTAACCATGATTAATCGCTCTAATAAGTTGTCGTCTCAGATATATATTTTCAATTTCCCTTAGAAGGTACTATTGGAAACCCCCTATGGTGGACCACTCTTGCAAAGATCATAATGAGCTATTCGGGAGAACACTAGCATTTCTTAACTCAAATAATCTTTCAGTCATTGTCTGGGATATCTTTAACAAGTCTTTTGGGTAGAGGAATTAGCCAGCAATGATTAGTCATTAAAAACTTTTCACGCCATCCTGTGCTCTTAAGGAGTAGATATGTCTCCCCACTTATTAAGTAACCTTTAAGGTTAATCATAATCAGAGCTTACAAAGATTTAGGGAAGGATAGGAGGTCTCATGATGAGCCGACCTACCACGATCATAGGATCTAGCATGCATGAAATTACTACTGCTGGTCACCAAGCCAGAGTAATGGCTTTCAGCCAAAAAGCTGGAAGACAGGAGGTCTCATCACGAGCTAGCCTGTTCATCCATGTTACTTCTTGTGAGTGGCACTGCCATCAACTGGTTACCAAGCCAGGACAGTGGCCTTCATCTAAAAAGTCAAATAAGCAAACTCTGAATCTATATCTAGTAAGTGGGATACTGACATTTCACTAGGTTAAAAGACATCCCTGTCGAGGTTATGGACACCTGTGGGTAGCAGGGCCATGTCTGTGGTATTAAAGTTAACTGTATACTATGATTTGCTTGGTTATCCTTCTCTTTCCCTAAGACTCATCATTTTTCTTGGGCAATGGTTTTAAGACAATTTGAACATCATGCTTTGAGTTCTATCTTTCAAAAATCAAGAATCTTTGAATGATGTGGTACCCTTAGTGAAGGTAATCCATTGTACTAGATTAAGAGGAAATTTATTTTTGAATCCTAATGACAACGTAAAGAGGCTACTGATTGGTATCAAAACTCACTTTAATTTTCATGGTATTCAGAATGATAAAATGCTCAATGATGACTACTCACAAGGTGTTGGTTGCCGACAATGTGTATTGATTGTAGTTTCCTCTAAATATGTGCTAAATGACCTAGGTACAAGATTGATATTGTAGGTGCATGAAAACTGTGGTAGTATTTGTAAAATTGCACCTCTTCAGTAAAACTTGATTTTATCATAAGACTTTGGGAAAAACAAAATTTGGGACAAGGTAACAGGTATATGTGATACTATTTTCTCCATCATGTCTACTTTCGGTACCTGATCATGTTTTATCATCTCACATGGTTTTAGCTGGTGTCGTAATAATAATGTTGTGGGTTAATAAATGCATTACAATATCAAGCTAAACTCTTTGTTGACATTTTCCCTACCTTATTTCACCATCTTATAGTTTTTCTTGCACGAGGATGTGCAAGAAGTTCAGCATGGGGGGATGTTGAGCCGCACTTTTGCCCAAATTTTTTATGATTTGTATCAACTAAATACATACTTGTACCTGGTGTTTTTAATCGTTATTAATCCATTATTTTGTTAATTAGAGGAATTTTAGCTATTAAATTATAAATTCTTGTTTTTAGTTAATTAATGAGTGTTTTTAATAAATTACTTTTTGGCTGTAGGAAGGTTCGGTATAGGAATACATTCGAGTGTGAATTCACCTAATGAATAAAAGAAGCAGCTGGATAGTTGAATTGTTGTAGGTGAAAATATCCAATTTTCAACCAAATGGAGCAGAATCTCTAAATTCCGAGACGTGGGTTGTGTTCAGAGCACCGTGTTTCCTATAACCCAGAAACCGTTTGGCGAAATTCAGCTTTGGGAAGGAGTTATCGTCAGGGAAATATTCCATTAAATACCACTCCTGAACGTGAATGTATTGGGTCTCTATGAATATTGCTACTCTGGTTATGTTTGGGCAGGTTTCTGGCCTACAAAATGGAGACAGATTAATATCCTTCTGCGAGAGCAAAATTCAAATGGCATTTGAGAGATAGAATTCATATGTGTTAAAGGGATGTTATGGTTCCAAATGCCTGAATGTCATTTTGATATTTCATAAGAACAAAGATCATGCATCATTCTAGCATCAATTGGGTTTATAGCAGAGAACATCAGGGTAAATGTTGGTTGTTGTGCCTAATTTCACCCAGCACACTTAGATCCGTTCATCAAGTACAATGATCGATGATTCAAATTTGTAATTTGGAGTTGTACGTAGAAAATGAAAACAACTCGTCTTGTTATTTTCTTCTTGGAAAAAATAAAGGAATTAGGATGCACCAATTGTTGGTTGGAATGTAACCTGTTGTAGTAATTGAAAGGGAAGTTGGAGTTGTCATTCACATGAAGAACAAGAGCCACAATTTCTAGTATCATTGTTTGTTTATCCAAAGAAAAATCAAAGGCGCACTCAAGATATTCTTTGCAAAGAACATGCAAAAGCGTAGTACAAGAATGTAAACATTATACCGTTGATTATGTAGCTTGTGTGAATGCAATTGAAGTTGTGTATGTTCTAGAATGAATGAAAGTCTACAGGGATTGTTATTCAAAGCCTTGATTTACAGATAGTTTGTGGATATGACTAGAATCAAGATTAAAAGGCTACAAGCTGCTTTTCCTAAGCTTGTTGGAAGTGGGAAATAGCATGCTCATGTCGAGAGAGAATGTTGAAATCAATTTACTAGTAGGGTGAATTCCTTCTAACAATAATCTAGGGAAAATTCAAGTTATGTGAAAATGCACAAGTTGCATCCAAGATGATATTCCTATGGAAACTTGCCAAGTTGAAATCGATTTACTAGTAGGGTGAATTCCTTCTAACAATAATCTAGGGAAAATGCAAGTTATGTGAAAATGCACAAGTTGCATCCAAGATGATATTCCTATGGAAACTTGCCAAGTACTTATACAACTTTAGAGTCTTGGTTGAGATCTTCCAGGTAGCAAATATTTCTAATGCTGCAACTGCGAGGTTAGTTCCAGGTTAGTTCCATCAAAGGAAGAACAGGGCTTATCGAAAGACATTCAGTCTTATGCAGCTCTTCTAACTGATTTATTTAGATAACCCGATCTAGAATTTGGGAGTTTTTCTGTACTCGTTAATCCACAATCGGATGACCCTAAATCAACTGCACTCTTGAGAGTCATGGTGGGTGGAACAAGGAGGAAAGGCAATGATAATTCAAAATCAGATCATGATATCGACTCCACCAGCTATACTTCAAATTTCTTCCAGAGGCCAATTGCATCTTCCAGCAACAGAAAAATCCCACAAATCCCACAAAAAGGGGAACAAATTCCTGAATTCAGGTATCCTGTCTCAATTTAATTCTTGTTCCGGCAAATAATTCATGCAGTTGTGGAAATCGATTTTTCAAATCTCTGGTGTCAAATCTACTGTAACAAAAATCTGCTATTTATAAATATTGTTTTGGGCAAACAAGAGCAGCTCTGCTGCTATAAAATGTAGAGCTGTGCATTAGACCAGGGACTAGCTGTAGGTGAGAAGAAATCGATATGTAGGAGCAGTAGAATGAAGCAATCGATTTTCTTTTTTTTTCAGAAAGAGAAAAACGATGTTTTATATTATGATAAATAAAAACAGTGCATAATACATCATAAGAAAGTGAAGTGAGTAATCACTTCCAAAATATGCAACATTGCTCCTAAAACCAAAAATAATGTGATTTGGCAAAACATACCCATCACATGAGACTCATAATCAAGCATAGAGTCAATGATCATGTCTAAATGGAACCCCCAATTTCCAAATGGAAAAGAAATGGAGGATCAACCAAGTCCGTAGATGTGAACCCACAACATTCGCGACAAACAAAAACCACTTCAATGATAAGCCAGACATCCCACGGCATTTACCGTAGCAGCATATGAAATGGGGCATATTTATGAACCATAAAAAACATGATAGAAACATATACAGCCATCTGCAACATACTATTCGCCCATGCCACATGAGCTGAAGGGGAGGGCGAAAATCATTTGGAGACCCAAGGTGGGTCACAAACTCCATCCACCCTGGGATCATCAGCTGAAAAAATAGGGACCTCCCGGAGGTCAATAAGTTTATCCCGGAAGAGGGATTTTGTTTTCGGCCTCCCTCTGAAGTGTCTGGATGCGGACTTCATTTTTTTCCTCACCGTAATATTGCAACCCGAAGCCGGCGAGATGACAATATCAGGATTCCTAGGAATATTCTCAAATATAGTGAGGGTAGCCAAGTCAAGGTTCGAGTTGTTTAAAAGGGATTCGACATCACATCCAATAGTATTTATAGGTGATTCTGCTAAGTCCCCATTCGCAATATTATGTGGAGAGGGAGGAGGGTGGGGAGGGGATGGGGATGTATATAAAGAAGCAATTGTGGGGCAGGTTTGATGGTGGTCAGCTAGAGCAGTAGAGACATAACGTGAGTCCGGTAAATTCACCTTATCAGTATTATGCGGAGAGGGAGGAGGAGGGGGAGGTGTTGCGTCTTCTAGGGGCGGCATGGATGGGGAGGTATATGATGGCTCACTGATGGGATAGGTTTTATGGTGGTCAGCAAGAGCAATAGTGGCATGCGACATATTATCCTTCCTCATGATTGTCGATCCCAGGTTTACTTCGGCTTCTAATTGCATGGGTAAACCGGAAATGTTTTTAGAAATAGTAGGAGCCATCAGCTCCTTGTCTGGTGGAGTTAACTCTGCAGATTTTTCATTAACATTAGCAGACAAATAAATAGCAGAATCCACAATAGTAGAATTACCTGATGGGAGGACATTTCGATGATCATTTGGAGTCATCTTGCCATTTGCACCATCTGATCTTTGATTTCCCCAACGGGGCTTCCAATGCTGCCGAGGGCAGTTGTCCTTTAAATGTCCCGTGCTATGACAAAACAGGCAGCGGAAAGTATGCCCCAATAATCCACCCTTTGCCTATGTCTTCTCGAGCCCCAAACGAGGTCAACATCCACGGGCAAACTGCCAGAGAAGACCAATTCAACTAATATCCATGCAATGCGTTTGTCAGTGGCACCAAGAATACTTGCGTCGATGTATTTAGTGCATCCAATGGAATTTACAATGGCCCTTAATGCTTTGTCCGTCCAGAACTCCAACGGAAATCCCGGGAGCTTTACCCACACTGATCTATTCTTTGGAGCCTTCAATATTGGATTAAAACCGATGTACCAGGGCAGAAGTTGCAAAAAACTCTTTCCACGTACCCATGTCTTATTAACAATCATGGCAACATCTTTTTCATTCATAAAATGAATACTATACCAATTATTTAGGAGCAGGCTGACCTTCGGAACATAACCCACAATTGGAGTCCAAACTTTCTTAGCCCATTCCAGCATATCATTCACATGACCATCGGCAAACATCCAACGTCCTATTAGTGCACGCTTTTGCAGACTAATGACTCGCCCCCAAAGATCCTCATGTTCCAGCACCACTTCTTTGATGTCCACAGCAGGCTTGAAGCAGGCCAATCGATCCTTTTTCAGCTTGTGTCTACCTCTGCGAGTCGATCCTTTTCCTTGTTGACGCGCATGAAAACATGGAGGTGCGATGATGGATTGAGCAATAATAGAAGCATCCAGCTCAAAATCCAATTGCGCAGATTTTGCATCAACCCCCGTGGCACTCGTCATGGCAACTTGGCTGACGTGTCATAGGATAAGAGATCCGGGAAGTCAACGTAAGAAAATGACGCCAAAGAAACGAATCAAGTAATGGGCTAGTTCTATCTGAAACAAAGGTGCCGCCTGTTACAGTACAGCTTGTTACAGTGCAGCATGTCACATGGTTCATAATGAAGGAAAGTTCGTATCAGCGAAAAAATCCCAACAACCCCTGTCGAAAGGATTGAAAAAATCAGAGAATAAAATGGAAAAGCCTTGAGATGGAGACGTCCAGATAAGGATCAGTCGAAAATGACATCCACATAAATCCAGCCATAAATGGGCGCCGGTTTCGATTGAGTAGCATGAGTACTTACACAACAGAAGAATTTATGATATCCCCATGCCAGACAAGTCATCAGAAAGATAATGTCATGTCAAACAGCTAGTAGGAAATCAAATTCAAAAATACCAGCAAGGTAGATGTCCCGGAAAAAAGTTGGTGAAGACTGTTTGCCCGAAAAAACCAGTCCAGTGAGAACTGTAGGCCCAGATATGGCAGTAGCACCCACAGAAAAACAAACAGGGCTGCA
The DNA here is from genome assembly GCA_034641835.2 of Pinus albicaulis. Taxonomy (NCBI): domain Eukaryota; kingdom Viridiplantae; phylum Streptophyta; class Pinopsida; order Pinales; family Pinaceae; genus Pinus; species Pinus albicaulis. Next base: position 164,589,703 of record CM076571.1, on the reverse strand, counting down.
CCACCTTCAAAACTAGAATCTGATAGCCAAATACCAAGTGAAGTGTTTTGTGCAACCAGGTTATATTGGGAAGATACTAGGGCCTTCATAAACAATCCGCTGCTTCTGTTTAAAAAAATGGCTTACACCAATACCGAATAATCTCTATTTCTCCTTCAGGAATCACCAGGCCAGTCACTTGGTTACATTTAGTTTATGAAAACTTTAAAGCTACAGAAACCTTAAACCAATCCCATAACCGCAAATGCCCAATGATGGCAGATTCCTCCTGTAGTGTCGTAACTACATTCACAGTAGCGGCTCCTTCTGGAAGCAACCTTGTATTGTTTGAAGGCTATGTGTTGCGCTCCTCCCAGATGTGCACTTTCATGTTCGAAAACAAACATGGCAGCTCCACCCAAATTTGCAGAACAAGATTACATGCCATTCCTTGACCATGTCCCCTTCTTGCAAATACCCATTGTGGGCATCACTGGCTGCGTTCTGGAGAAGTAATGGAACATGGTGACCTTGTGCGCATTTTGCAGAGACCGTTAATCTCTGGGTAATGTAATAGAATTGCTTCTGGATTTGAGATTCGTAGTAATTATTCTATTTCTTCCAACAACGGCAACATCGATCACTTGCTTCCTTCATTCATTTCTCAGCAATTGCAACATCAATCACCTGCTTCCATGCTGAAAGAAAGATCATTGATCTCCCTGACCCCAAAAATTGTAAACAGCTCTCATAGATCTCTGCCATTTTTCTTTCCTTTGCCTCCCAAAAATTGTAAACAGCTCTCCCTGGTCACCTATCTAAAATACTTATAAAAATCTCTAAGTACATATGCACTTAGTTGATATCCTCTTTCCTAAAAGATATCGCTACTGAGTATTTCTTTTATCACCATCAACTTCCAGCAAATTGCTATAGTACAATATATTTTTCATTCCACATCCTGTCCAAATACGATTTGCAGGGCGTAATATCGTGTCCCAATGAAATTTTCTGGTTCACACCAGGATTCTTGAAGTCGATAGATCAGAGAGTAGCTGTAGAATGAAGAGTATGTCAATTAAAGTAGTTACGTATTAGAATGAGATAGCTGCTCAATTTGTTAGAGCGTAGAGCAATGAGTTCCTCAATTATAAAGTAGAATTTCCCATTTGAAAAATTGATTTCTGAAGATAAGACGAGAAGGCGCAAAGTGTTAATCCGTCATTTAAAAGAGCAGAATTCTCATATGCAAAATCGATTCTCTCATAAATCGAATTGCTCAGCACAATGGTTGTAATGAAGCAGCAAATTATGTATTTGTTGATTAATGTTTGAAGCAATGGTTTTTATTTAATTTAATATGCATTTATTTGTTTTTTAATGTAAGCATTGTAATTTTTGTTAGAGTCCTCATTTTTCATAGATTTAAAATTTGTTTAATTTATAGAGTTATTTTTTTTGTTTTAAATTGTTTTTTAATAATATCTAATATTACTTAATCTAAATTGTTTAATTTATATTTTTGTTTTAAATTATTTTCAATAGCATTTAATCTTTCTTAATTCTGCATTTAGATGATTATGTTGTTTTCCAAGTCTTGAGTTTAATTTAGAAATTAGAGCAGATTGTATATGTTTTGAATTTGAATATGTTAACATTTCTTATTTAAAATGATTGCACTCAATAATTAGATCTCTTTTAATTAGAACTTGTCTTGATTTAGATCTCTTTTTAATTAGATTCGTTATTATTTTTATAGTGTAATCATTTCCTTATGTGATCAAGTTGAGAGTGGATTTGATTAGGTGGAAATATCAAGTTTAAATACAGTGTGACCATTTGGTTTGAAGTAGGCTTGCTTTTTAATAGTTCATTTTCATTTAGATTAAAATATTTGAATAGTTTTTAATGGGATTTTAAGTGAAGTAAAATAGTTATCTTTTAACAATAGTTAGAATTGTAATTTGTTAATTTAAATCTTGAATTTGTTATCAAGAGTAATTTTAGTTTTGAATTTATTATTAGGGTAATGTGTGTGGATTTATCATAGATCATTTGCAATGCAATTTTTAGGATCTTTTAAGTAGTTCTTTTAGCTATAGTTAGGATTGTTTCTTTTGTTATTTTAGAATCTTGAATTTGTTTAACAAGTAGTTTTAGCTAGTTTAAGATGTGAATTTATAATGTGTATTCTTTTTCTTAATTCAAGATTGTTTATTTGTGAGCAAATGTGTGTTTCATTTCAGCACCTGGTTTATAATTAATAAGGAATACATTTATACTCTGATCAATAAGCTGACCCAATACATAGTACAACTCGCGTTTACGACTCCCGGATTGATAATTAATATTGAGAGGTTTAATCCAACAATTAAGCTGCCCAACAATCTCCTTCAAAAACTTGGCAGTAATTTTCATTATCCGGGACAACTGGTCTATATTTTACTTGGATGGTGTATTCTTTTCTTTCATAAGGTCTTAGACAAGTACTAACAGGAAAAGCTAATCCATTGGCAATAATGTTTTGGTTCCTTGGGACAAAGGTAAGTTGGAATTTAGCAAATGTTTTTAACAAGTCCATGGCATCATCTCTATAGGCTCTAAGTCTGGGATGTTTAGCAGTGTATTCCCCATTTACTTGCCTAATTATCAATTTTGAATCTCCATGAACTGTTATCCTCCTGGCCCCTAATTTTTTCAATAAATGCAGGCCTGAAAGGAGAGCTTCATACTCTGCTATGTTATTTTTACAATGGAAGTTTAATCTATAAGAATGACCTTCAACATGATTGTTTTCAGTGTTGTGTACCCATATGCCTTCTCCTGCACCAGTTTTAGAGCAAGACCCATCAAAACTCATATTCCAAAGAGGATTGTTTTCAGATTTGTCATTTATTTCATTGCTATCCTCTCTGTTTTGTTTGCCTAATCTGTGACTGTGTTGTTCCTGTAGGACTGCACTGTGTTTGTGCTTATTTTGTTCCTCAATATTTTCAATGTTTTGAGGCTTTATTCTTTGATTTTCTTGATTGGTACTATGTTCATGATTGTTTTGATGCTCAAGACCCGTGATCTGTTTGCTATGATTTTTTGAATTAGAAAATTATTTTCTAGTTTTCTCCTTGTTTTCCTCTTGATCTATGGCTACCACTATGTTTGGGGATGAAGTGGCCACTATATTGGTTGATGTTTCATTGATTAGTCCTTGCTCATTATAAATATCATAGTTACAAAGAATGAATGAGTCAAGGTTAGTATGTATAGAATAGAGAGGGGAGTTTTCTAGTCTTTCTTGACTACTCGCCATATATTTCATGTGTGTTTCCTTATAGAGTCTTCTAGGTTGACTGAAGACAGGGATGGTGGCATAAGTCATATCCATCTACATAGTACCTTGCAACTTAGCACCCCATGATCTTGAAAGAAGCATGCCATATTTGGGGGGTATATCAGCCACTACAATGTCCATCACTAGGCTTTTGGCTAGAATTTGGGCTAAGTTAACACATAGATCTCTTATTAGGCGTAGGCATTTCACCCTACTTTAATCAAAGGAATATAAATCTTTGTATGGTTTGGTTACCTCAAGGCCTAATCTTTCCATTATTACTTTAGGTGTGAGGTTATGTGATGCCCCTAAATCAAGCATGGCATTGTGTAACATCTTATCATGGATATTCAAACTGATGTAGAATGGAGGGGTAGTTCCTTCTTTAAATTTTCCTTCAATCTTTGGACTGAACATAAGCTCTGGTGTATCATCATTCAAGTTAGAAGTATCATGAATATCTTCTATGTTCAAAGCTTTCAAAACTTGACATTTATATACATTTTGAGTGACTAACTCAGTGAGTGGGACAAAGATCTTGATTTTGGCAATTTCATTCTCTAGGCTAAAGGGAATTTGATTTTTCAAAATGCTTGATTCAGCCTTGTTAGTCACTCTTTTAACAACAAAATTAGCTTGCCGATTTCTACTATTTACAGCAGTCAAAATGGTTTTTTCAGGAGCATTAGCTGAAATGCTAGTGCTACTAGGGTCACGGCTATGTTTGTCTTGAATCTGAGCATTTTTTTCCTTATTTTGATCAGAACCTTCAGCCACTGTTTTATGATTTTCTGTTGTCTTTTTGGAAGTATTTATAAGGCTATTTTTGGTAGAATTATCAAAGGTTTTCTTTTTGGGAGTTTCTGGGTTCTTTTTACTTCTTAGGTCATATTGTTTGGGGCTCCTATGATGGCATTTTCGAAATCTTGTTCATAGTATTTAGTTTCTAGTCTTCTATCATCATAGGGTGTATATAAACCATGTTTTCCTTTATGGAGGAAATTAGAATCCTCATTGTTCACCTCCAGCATGTTCATGTTATCATCCTCTGTTTGTTCAATTGTATCTCCATCCTCATTAACATAATTTTCTTGTAAAGGAGGTCTAATTTGTTGATCAGCATTTCTTTGTCTGTTCTGAGGTTGATTTCTCCTAAAGTTATGATTTTGATTCTGGGATTGGTTTCTATTTTAAGGAGCTGCTTGGTTTTCTCTAGATTGAGCTTTTTCATATATGCTCATCCTCTCCATCATTGTCTCCATCATCCTTTCCAGTTTTGAGTCAAATGTGGAAGGTGCAGCTTCATCCCTATATGATGCCCTTTTCTTAGTCTTCATTCTATCTCTCTTGGCAAGCAAATTTGCCTCAACACTTACTACCCTTGCTTGCATATCTTCTAATGTGAGGGGTTCTCTTTCTCTTAGTTGGTAGGCCATTTAAGGATCAAATCCATCAGGGAATTTCATTAGAGCTAGGCATTGTGGAGGTTTCACATGGATAGGTAGGGCATTGTACACACTATTAAATCTATTGCAGTATTCTTGGACTCCTTCTCCAGCATTCCTTTTAATGTTCTCATATTCAGATAGAATCTGGAGAGGATTCTTCTTGACCTCCCATTTGTTCAAGAATAATTTATGGAAAGCTTGGAGGTCATTAATACTATTAGGGGTTAAGTTTTTAAACCATTTTCTTGCTTCTACCCCTAAACTTTGAGAAAAAAATCTGAGTTTAAAGGTTTAATTATCTATCTCATTTCTATCAAAATAGTCATTCATCTTGTCCACATGTTGTAAAGCAGTAGTAGAACTACTAGCATCATATAATGGAATCTTGGACTGATAGTCCAGTGGAAAATTTACTAAAGGTAAAGGAAGGACTAGAGCAGCATACCATGTTGCCATGATAGGAGGTTGTGGAAAAAATGGGGGGTTTACAAGTGGAGGGTTTATGAAAGCGGGGGGGGGGGGGATGGAATGGAGTAGTTTGAACAGTGGGTGTATGGATAACAGAAGTGCTTGGACCATCAAGATACTGTTGAGCAGATCTAGGATGAGAGAAACCGAGGTTATGAATGAAATGCAAATCAGGTGGGCTAGTTTCTCTGCTATCAGTATGTTCACCACTATGTTGGGGTGAGTGTGGAGGCTCAAAGTCTATCTGATCTATATCACTAAGTGACTTAGTTCTGGATGGGTTTCTTATGAATGGTAAGTAAACTTGTGTATCTTGTAGAGCTGAGAGATTTTCAGGGACAGAATTAGCTCTATGAATTGGTCTGACAACAGTTGAAGTCTTGGATTTAGGAGATTTCCTAAGGATACTTTCTGGATTATCAACTATCTCGGGAGGATTTGAGTCAGGATAGGCTCTAGTATGAATTATTTTAGAAGCCACTATGTTTTGTTTTTAGACCTAATGATGAGAAAATTTCAGCCAAGTACGACAGTCTTTTAAAGGCTAACTAATCATTTTCAAAGAAAACTCAATCCTAAAAGTCTTATTAACTGGGTTTGAATGATGTTTGAAGGATAAAATAATTTCCCAGTGGAGTCTTAGGAAAAAACATTGGGGTCAGTAGGCCTACTGAATACTAATGGAGTCGCGAGGTGAAGGATTTTTACTTGTTTTCAAGGTTTGGTTGTTGTTCACCATAAACAATCAATAATAACTAGTCTTGGTGACACTTGTCTCATTTAGGAAAAGGGGTTCGTTGAGTTGTGAAGTTATCTATTACTCAATATTCCCCAGTATGGTCGCCACTATGTTAGGCTCCCGTAGTTTGCAAGATTGGCAAGAACAAATGCTGCAGGGCCTACATCAGAACCACTTTGGAATCCTAGGACCTAGCCTTCCTGGATTCAGAGAGGGATCTCTCTATATGTGTTTTTTAGAATGATATGCTTATAGGCTCATGATATGATATTAGAATAGTTATGAGGCATAAGGGATTTGTTTTGGTTTTGGTTGGGTAGGATATCATCAAAATAAAGGAACTATTTTCAAGGGTAAAGGTGTGAGTAAGTTGAAAGAATGGTTTAACAGATAGGATAGGTAAGAGACAGTATCAATCCATTGGGCTATGGAGTCACAAAAGTATTTAATTGCACAACAAGTTTTAAGAGTGGTCCATGGGGCAAGTCATCTATATCAAAGGATCTCTTTAAGTTGATTTTGTGGTATGGAACATTAAGAAGTGTGGTCAAACAAGAAAACATATAAGAAAACAAAGGGAAGCCTAATATCAGGTAAGGACTTTGAACCTATCCTGATTTTGGCATACTATCAAGGGAAAACATTTAAGATAAACATAAAAAGTAGCCTAAGATCAGGTAAGGACTTTGAACCTATCCTAATTTTGGCATACTCTTCAAGGGAAACTTTCAAAACAACTATTGAAGACTAAACAAGGGATAGGGCTAACCATAAACTTCCTTGATTAGGACTCTACTTAGCATGTAGTGAAAAGATCTTTCAAGAAAAACATCTCAGGTTTTACTCAGCAAGACATGGGCTCACCAACATTCCTTGACTAGTTATACTCTATTGAAATCATTCCCAAAGCAACAATTAGAAGAAAACATAGAGATAAAGCTTATCAGTGAGAATTAGGGTACCTTTTATAGTAAATCCTAATCTAAATTTGTTGTTCTTTATCAGAGAAAGTGGACAGTATGAAAACATAAGAAAAACAAAAATTACTGTAAGAAAAACATCGCCATTGACATAGACCAGGATCCCATAAATCAGCTTGTATATTTGATGTTAAAACCAGTTACAATCTTCAAGTCTAGTAGGTCTTTACAGCTTCAAACTTCTCTTCTCAGCCTATCTTTCTTCAATTACTAACAGAGCTTCAGCAGCGTCAGTAACTATTTACATTCAATAAGTATTCAACCAACAACAATACTATGCTCCTCATATGATATATATAGGTAAATTGAGGAGGTGGAGTGAAAGGAAGGTCTAACTATTCAATTAATATAGAGTAAATGCTTCTCGACCTTTGGGAAGCCTAATGGAGAAGATATCTAATGTCTAACTCTGTAAATTAATTTTTACATTAAATTTCATCTACTTCAGTCACTTTTGTTTACTTTTGAGACTTTTGGTAGCTGGAAATTACTTTCTGAGCTGTCTTTGAAAATATCTCTGACTGTGCATTGAATTTGTATTCTTTTGAGGTAAATAAACTGGCAGGTGGCATTTTTAGTCTTTGGGGAAGTAAATAGCCTTGATGATCTGGAAATTAAGGTTGTCTTTTGCTGATATGTCTCAGTTTTAGTGCTTTAATCATGAATTAGGCCTTTGATATGCTTTTAGGCCTTCTTTATCATCTTTGGTCTTCATCATTGTGTCTTTATCTTTAAAACTATAGATTAAGCTTTTGATCTTCAAACTTTTGCTTTAATCCTTTAACTTTAATCTCTGATTCTCTTTACTAATCTTCATTGAATTTTATTGTTTGCTGATGGGTACTTTCTTTGTGTGCTGGAGGGTTTTGTTGTGTAACCAATGCTTATGAAACAATTGGTTACAATGTGGAAATTATCCCTTTATGTCCCTTTTTTCTTTGAGGATCATCACCCTCGGCCTTTGTCACTTTCTTTGACTATGGGATGGCTTTTATGATTACTTCCATGAAACCTATAACAAACAACCAACCGTTATAGAAAACCTGCATTATATGGTAAAACTGCTTCAGAGGGCTCAGTGAGGGGTGGAGGAGCAATGCAAAGGGGATAAATGCGTAGAGGAGGTTTTCATGACAGCAAAGCAAAGAACCAGGGTTTAAATTTTCTTTCGGTGCGAAGATTGTACTAACGGTTTCATGAAAACCATAAGCAGTTTTCGCATAGGGTTGAGGCGGTTTATGGTTTTGCATAGAACAGACGCGATATGGTTTGGAGGGTGACGCGTATCCCTCATGAAACCGCTTATTTCGCATGGAAGATGCACGGTGGAGGAGTTTTTTGTGGGATGGGCATGAAGATATGCAAGGATCATTGGATCTGAGGGGGGCCAGATTAATGGTGAGGAATGAGTGCAATACAACAAATTTGATCGGTGAGAGGAGTGGTGGGACCAGAGGTGTGACGTCATAGTTGGGGGACTGGGGGTACGAAGGAAAAACTCAGCCTGTGCCTCTGCAATAAATATCAGTCGTAGATCTGAGATCTTCCACAGTCAAATGAGTCAACTGTGGGGGCACTAGGGAGTACGGGCCACTTTGGTCGGGTGCCCCCGTAGTGAACCCACGCTGTAGATCTGGGTTAATCGGACGGTGAGGATTAACTAGGAGAAGTGGAGATTAAAGATGGTGGATGAGGGGTCAGGGGGATGGTAAAATTGCGATGAAGTGAGGGATGTTAGATCTTCAGGATCAACGACAGAGATATTTTGAGGAGAAACATAGTCAAGGTGAGAAATTATAAAGGGAAGGGGCTGAGGTAAGGTTGAATGGGAGCCATTGCATGGCGAGGATCAACGGCTAGGATTCCATCGACGGGGGAAAAAGGGAAGTGGAAATGGGAATAGCTGAAGTACGATAGCTTATGGGAAAGAGAAAAGTGCGATGGCCGATTGCTGATGGGAAGGAGTGCAGGCTGTCCAATCTGAGAGAGATCAACGGTTGAGAAATTATCAGCGGGGATTCCATCGGCAGAAAAAGGTTTGGAAACGAAGAATTTGGAATCGCCGAAGTGCGATGGCGATGGGGGCTTAAGAATTTTAGCCAACGGTCTCGGGCCTTAGTCTTATGGTGAAAAGGGGCTAGGGGCTTAAGCAAAAAGCGCTTAAGGCCCAAAGTTAAAAGGTCGGAAAATAAGCCGAAATGGGGGTTTTTGAAGGTTTTTAAAGGTTCCGATAGATATAAAGAATGGCTTAAAACCAAATAAAAGGGACTGATATGGTTTTAAAGGGAATTTTGGAGGAAATAAAGGGTATAATGAAGAATTTATAAATGAAAGAGGGTGGAAGAGGGGGTCCAAAAAAAATTTCTTCATGATAACAGCAGGGTTTTTGATGAAGATATCAGTGAGATGGATTCTTGGACACGAGACACAACAAGGCTTCAAGAACTCACAGATTTTCTCCAAATTTGTTTCTTGAAGACTAATAGACCTGTTTTAGCCATCATAGTATATGAAAAATTTATAGATGGCTAACAGTTTGAAAACAATTAGTTTGAATTTATTCCAAGGGCATATTGAAGAATAGATATCAGTATTGGGTTCTAAATTGACCCCTAAAAATAATTAAAAACCCATTAAGCCTTCAAAAGGATCTACTATGACTCATGAAGATGAAGAAACACAACATGAGATATCAAAATTACAAGAGCAAGTGCACGAAATTTCGCTATCACAAAGAGCAACAAAAAATGAAATGGAAGTTTTGAAGAAAGGTGTGGAAACTAAGATGGATGGTTTGAAGAAAGGCGTGGAAGCTAAGATGAATGGTCTGGAAGCTAAGATGGATGGCATGAAAGTGGGCATGGAAGCTAATATGGATGACATGGAAGCTAAGATCGATGAAAAAATGAAAGGAAACATGGAAAAAATGAAGAATGATCTAAAATTAGACATCGAAGGTTTGGAAAAGTTGATAAAAGAAATGTTTCCTAATGGCGAAAATATAGTAGAGGAAACTCATGATGAGAACAAAATAAATGTTAATCATGATTTCATAAACTCTAATGTTGCATGGAATAACCACTATATTCCGAAGATAGATATGAGGAAATTTGATGGCAAGGATCCTGTAACATGGATACTACATATGGAGCAATATTTTGATCTCAATAATGTGCAAAACACACAAAAGGTACACATTGCAACTTTACATTTAGAACAAAATACATTTTTATGGTATCGATGGATTTTCTCCTGTAATTTTTTTTTCACTTAGTCAATGTTTACGAAGGAAATGATAGCACATTATGAGGATACAAAAAGCAACACCGTCTTTAGCCAATTGATAAATCTCAAACAAAAGCGTTTAGTGGCGGAGCACATTGAGGACTTCCAAAAATTGAATATAAGGGTAACTGATATTCCATAGGAACACATGATTGATGTCTTCATAGGGAATTTAAAGGATAACATCCAACATGAAGTTCACGTTTGGGAACCTGATTCATTGGAAAAGGCATTCAGGTTGGCAAGAAAAAATGAATGTAAAATTATGGCAACAAGGAAGCTTACCACTCACATATATAAAGATGGACACCACAACAATTGGAGGGAAAAAGAGCAAAAGCGATTTGCTACAGTTGTAATAGAAAATACACTAAAGGTCATAAGTGTGTTGAGAAGAAATTATTTTACGTAGATTGTGAAAAGGAAGAAGAAAATGAACAAGAATCTTCAAAAGAAGAGGATATAGACCAAGAACCAACACTAGAAGAGGAAGAAATGAGTCCGACCATATCTTGTAATGAATTGGCAAGAATTACCACTCCTCAAACTCTCAAGATAGAAGGACATATCAGGAAGAAAAAGGTAATAGTGTTGATTGATTCAGGTAGTACCCATAATTTTATTCATTGTAAGGTAGCCAAGGAATTGAATTGTTTCCTATATCCATCACCATAATGTCAAGTGATGGTTGAAAATGGAGGAACTATAAATTGCTCTGGAAAATGCCATAATATCAAGCTAACCATGGGGGAATATATATTGAATATTCCAATGCTTACCATTCCTATGGGAGGTGCTGATGTTGTACTAGGAGTACAATGGTTACAATCTTTGGGGAAGGTAGCTTTTAATTTTCAAGAACTTTTCTTGAATTTTTTTTTTAGAAGGAAAGGAAGTCAAATTACGGGGTATCGCAGAGAAGCCAGGAAAGACAATAAGCTCTGATGTCATGAAAAATATTATGAATAAATAACAACGAGCTGTAATTGCACAATGATGCTCACTAGAAGTTCCAATATCAAAATCACCTATTTCTCCAGATCTCCAAAAAGTCTTGGACAATCATTCCAAGGTGGTTGAAAATCCCAAAGGACTCCCACCTATTCGTGATCATGATCATGCTATTCATTTTATTCCAGGAAGTGTTCCTTCAAACTTCAGGCCTTATAGATATCCTTGTGTCCAAAAACAAAATTGAACGTATGATTGCAGAAATGTTAGAGGCTGGTATAATTCAACCCTAGTCAAAGTTCTTTCTCTACTCCAGTAGTATTGGTGCACAAGAAGGATGGATCATGGCACATGTGTCTGGATTATAGGGAGCTCAATAAGCTCACCATTAAAGATAAATTTCCCATTCCTGTGATTGATGAATTATTAGATGAATTACATGGAGAAATTTATTTTACCAAGTTGGATCTTCGTTTAGGATATCATAAAATTATAATGAAGACTGAAGATATTCTGAAAACAACATTTCGAACTCATGAGGGTTATTATGAATTTTTGGTCATGCCTTTTGGCCTTACCAATGCACCTTCTACATTTCAAGGGTTGATGAATTCCATTTTCAAACCCTTCCTTAGAAATGTTTTGTTATTATTTTTTGATGATATACTAATCTACATCAGGTCTTGGAAGGATCATGTTCAACATGTTGAGAGGGTGCTCAAACTATTGCAGGAGAAACAATTATATGAAAAATCATCCAAATGTTTCTTTAGAGTACAAGAGGCAGAATATATGGGTCATATTGTATCTCACGAGGGTGTTAAGGTAGACCCTAACAAAATTAAAGCCATTAAGGAATGGAAAGTCCCCACAACCATAAAGTAGTTGCGAGGATTTCTCGATTTAACAAGGTATTATCGCAAGTTTGTTAAGAATTATGGGATAATAGCAACACCTCTAACAACATTATTGAAGGAAGATGCATTTTCATAGACTCCTGAAGCAACTAAGGCCTTTGAAAATCTTAAAGAGGCAATGTGCCTAACACCTGTCTTAGCTATGCCAGAATTCAAAAAATCCTTTATTGTGGAATGTGATGCCTCAGGAAATGGAATTGATGCTGTTTTAATGCAAGAAGGAAGACCCATCGCTTCTTAAAGTCGTCCAATCAAAGGAAAGTATTTACATAAATCTATTTATGAGAAGGAAATGTTAGCAATACTACATGCACTAAAGAAATGGTGACCTTACCTAATGGGAAGACACTTCAAGGTAAAAACTGATCATGATAGTCTTAAACACTTTTTGGAAAAAAGACTATCTTCAGAAGAGTAGCAAAAATGGGTCACAAAGATGTTGGGTTATGACTTTGAAATAATCTACAAAAAAGGAAAGCTTAATGTTGTTGCAGATGCACTCTCAAGAAAGAATGAAGATGTGGAAGCATTGCTTTGTGCCATTTCTATTATCCAACCAGATTGGATAACCGAAGCAAGAGATGAATGGAAGAAGGAAAAAGATGTATGGACACTCATTCAAAAGTTTCAACAAGATCCTAGTACATCTGATACATTTAGTTGGAAAAATGATTCCTTATGGTACAAAGATCACTTATATCTTTGTAAGAATTCCCAACTAAAACAAAAGATTCTTCTGGAATTGCACACTTCTCCTTTAGGAGGACACTCTGGATTTTTAAAAACTTACCACAGGGTGAAGAAAGAATTTTTTTGGGATGGCCTTAAATCTGATATTCAAAAGTTTGTGGCGGAATGTCTGGTTTGCCAGCAGAATAAAGTGGAGACAATTAAGACCCCGGGACTTCTACAACCTTTATCCATTCCAAGTCAGCGTTGGGAGGAGATTTCAATGGATTTTATCACAGGTTTACCTAAGTCTCAAGGAAAGAATGTCATCATGGTGGTAGTTGATAGACTTACCAAGTATGCACACTTTTGTGCATTATCTCATCCATTTAAAGCAAGTACAGTTGCTACTACATTTATGGACACAATTCAAAAGCTACATGGAAACCCAAAGGTTATTGTGAGTGACAGAGATCCCATTTTTACTGGAAATTTTTGGACGGAGTTATTTTATTGTTTGGGTACTCAATTATCTCATAGCTCATCTTATCATCCTCAATACGATGGTCAAACTGAGATAGTGAATAAATGTTGGTAGGATATCTTTGTTGTTTTGTATCTGATAAACAAACACAATGGGTCAAGTGGTTACCTCTCGCTGAATGGTGGTATAACACTTCTTTCCATACTGCAGCAAAAATGACCCCATTTATGGCACTTTATGGATATCATCCATCATCCATCACATCATCTTTAAGAGAAAATTATAAGATTCAAGCAGTGGAAGATCACATTGAGCATCAACAAGAAGTTCTCCAACTCTTAAAGGATAACCTAAATTTGGCACAAAATCGAATGAAAAACAGGCAGATTAACATCACAGCGAGAGAAGTTTTGATGTAGGAGACTGGGTATTTTTACGGCTACAACCATACAAACAAATGTCCCTCAAGCAAGCTAAGAAGGATAATAAATTATTGCCAAAGTACTATCGTCTGTACAAGGTGTTGCAAAAGATTTGTGTCTATGGCATACAAATTGGAGCTTCCTGCTTCTTCGCGAGTGCATCCAATTTTCCATGTTTCATTCTTAAAGAAGGTTATAGGTGAAAATCTTCCAGTTCAAACAATGCTGCCAAAACTTGATGAGGAAGAAAAAATCATATTGGAACTTGAAGCGATCACGGAAACAAGAATTCAACAGCTACGAAATAGATCAATTTCATAGTATCTCATCAAGTGGAAGAACTTACCCACTGAAGATTCTACATGGGAGGATGAGAATTTTATACAGAAGCACCCAGAGCTACTCAAGAGTTGAGGACAACACTTTTTTTAAGGAGAGGGGCATGTTAGGTCCCTATATTACTAGTTTGTTCCCTTATTGTTATTAGTGTAGCCCCCTTATTGTTATTGTTGTACCCCTGTAACCCCAATATTGTTTTTATTGTGCCCTTACATTGTTATTGTTAGGTCGGCTAGGATTATATTGTGGGCCCATGGACTCCTATATATAGAAGGATGTTTTGGTAATTTGTATCATCCAAGAATTGTTCATTTATGTAATGTATTAGAGGTTTCCCCCCCGAAGTGGCTAATTTCTAAGGCGTTGATCTCTCTTTTCTTATATTTTTGGAGCTAGTTTCGTAACTGTTTAGAATGAGGGTTAGGTCGAGGGTGTGGATTAGGTTTAGGTCTAAGGTATGGAGTAGGGTATGAACTAGGGTTAGGGTATGGATTAGGGTTATGGTAATTTTACACATGCGGTTGGGACCATGGAGGAGGATAACTTAATGGTGCATTGGAAAGAAACTGTGGTTGTTGTTGGTGCTCATATGATTGGATTTGCATGGGAGATTTCCCTAGAGAGAAGGATCCAAATTATGCTTGAGGCCATGGAGATATCTGGCTCAAGGATGAGGGCCAAGGTGAGGGCCACTGTAGCCAAAAAGTAGGATATTCAATTGGAGGAGGATTAGAAGTTTACCATGAAATTGCAGGATTATAGACATGTTGAGGAACCTGCTCAGGAAAATAAGCATTATTCCAAGTATCAAATGGTTTTGTATTTTGAGTTATACCTAGCGGTTGATTCGATTCCTTACTAAATTCCCAGAACACCTTTCGTAATCATGGCAGTGATGGGCAATGTTCGATTGCATGACCATCCTTGCAAATTTTTCAAACTTCCAGACCGCTAAGTGGGAACTTTCCAAGGAAATGTTTCTTTCGACAGTTGGTGAAAAGGATAAGCAGTGGTTCTTCATCCTTCTCTTGCTCCTGCAAATCATCCAATTTTGAAATCAAATATTTAATACTAATGAATTTATGTTCAAGCAAGATGTTAAATTCTGCTCCTGTTGATTACTCATTGGATGATTTGTTTGTCTTTGTATCAACATAAAAACTCCTCATTGAATTATTCCTCAAAATACCATTTTCTTGTTCTCAACAAGCCACTGGTACATTCTGTCATCACATGGATTAGTACGCAAGGGTTCTTACAGTACCCCAAAAATGATATAATGTTGGAATCTGAAGATGGATTCAAAAGCTATCACCTAAAAAACTCACCACACTTGCATGAAAGGAAAATTCCGAATCAAAGTAATATTTAATCTATGAAAAGAAAATCAATTTGGAAATTAAATGTCTAAAGCATGCTTCTACAGGAAAGGAAATAAAAGTTCAAGAGATGAGCAAGATGGCTAGACTTTGGAGCAACCCCACAATAGTGGATGCGTGGCTCTTCAATCTCGTCTTACCGTACACTCTCTGCCCTCTGACGTCCTGCAATATCCTTGAAACTCTATGAGAAAATTTTACCTGAGCCAAAATATAACTACCTGGCAACATCGCCAAAATGTTGGTTGGTTTAATTGTCAGATTAAAGCCCTCAATATTAATTATCAATCCGGGAGTCATAAATGCGAGTTGTACTGCGTCTTGGCTCAGCTTAGTGTTCAGAATATATATATTCCTTTGTAATGATAAACTAGACACTGGAATGAAACACACATTTGATGGCAAATAAACAATCTTGAAAAGGAAACCTACTTAACCAATTTCATTCACTGCAGACCCCATACTGCAATTAAATTATAAGGAAATTCAAGGCAATCCTCAATCATTCTTGCACTTTAATTCTACTTTTTAAATCTCTTATGATATCTTGAAGACCCTGATCTATTTGTTCCTCTCATTAACTTAGAAACTAATAGTTGAAACTAAGCTTGATATGACTAAAATAACACACATATTTTCCTAATAATAACTTCAAACCTTAAACTAACTAAAACTACTCTTGATAAGAAATTCAAGATTCCAAATTAATGAAAGACAATTCTAGCTATTTCTAAAACAAAACTACTTCGCTTCATGTAAAATAACACTTAAAATATCCTATTAAAAATTGCATTGAAAATAATCTATGATAACCTTCAATTCAAAGATTTTAATCTAGATGAAATAAAAAAAATCATGTAAATAATGAAAAATAAATCACTGCTACATGCACAATTAAATCCGCACTGAAATTTGCTCTTATAAAGAAATTATTAAACTATGAAAACAAGAAAGGTTCTAATTAAAAAGAAATCTAATTATTAAGCGAAGTGCCTGGATTCATAAACAAATTAAATGAGCATTAAATCCTACAAAAATTCAAATAAATTACATAATGCAAACCTTGATTTAATATTTTAAATGGGCAATGTTAACATATTCAAATTCAAAGCATTACAATCTGTTCTAATTCCATATTTAAACTCAGAAATCGTTGTATTCCTATGCTCCCATTACATTCAATTTAACAAGAGGAATAGAGTGTAGAATTGTTTTATAACTCAAACACAGATTATGTAATGAGTAATAATTGTTTATTCCATTAATTGGCATGATGCAACGATGACTAAAATGCTTGAATTGAACCATACCTACCACAAATTCACACATTCATATAGGAACAGGAAACTACGGACATATCTACTTATCTTCTATTGATTGATCAAGCTTAGCTCCAAAGGTGGTGGGCCCTCCCATGCCTGGAGTAAGTCGAATTACTGCAATGGAATAAAGCTTTCAAAACATCACAAACAAAATCATCAATGAATGATGGCACAAATGCTTTTTCTCATAGCTTGTATATCTAAAACAATATCTGGAAATCGATTTATGCAAGTCACAAGCCAAACTATTTGTAATATCCCAAAATAGGGAAAATAAGTAGTATTGGGAATATCTTAAAATATTCCAAAAATGGACTGCTCAGCAATGCATTCACAGAGAAACACACTTCTAGAAATACAAGCCATAGAAATGAAATTCATCACTTGGATCCTTTAGATACATCCATCTAGCATCTAAGTCCAAGAGGAGACTAGAAAGAAATGTAACTAGGTGAGGTAAACAGACCTCCCACACTAGTGTAGCTAAAAATGACTAAAAACCCCAGACACTGCTACTCATAAATAATGCACAAAAGAGATTGCGTAGTCTTATGAGGGTTTTAACTCAAAAATTAGGGAAACAAATATATCTTCTCATATATTTGATAATCAAGCTCATACACTGAGATCTAGTCTCCTTATTACAATTACAGGAAAGCTCGTAAACGGTTTCTTGTCAAACACTCTGCATACAAATGTGATCTTCAGAAAATTATTGAATCACCACTGAAAAACTGAAGCATGAGAGTGTATAAGGCTGAAATATTTCTGACCTTATGTATATCCCTCAAGGGCTTCCTCCCATGAAAGGATGAACCTCTCAATCACAAGAAAACACTGCAACGGAGCCACTAGACCATCCACTGAAGTTGCCTAAAAAAATAATGCATTCCCTAGCTGGAACAACGTTGGGAATGTTAGGGAAATGTGTGGCTTGATGCCAAAAATTTGAAATGAGCTCTAGATCTCTCCAAACATATCTCTCAAGTGAAGGAAACCTTCCTCCAATGAGAAACTAGGTCAGAAAGAGGGATTCCAATCCCTTCCACTGTTGCACCCTGCAACACTGCATAATGACCTGCAGAAACCGCGCTGAGGAAGTAGGATGAAGCTTGGCCTAAAAACTTGATGTGGAAAGAGGAATGAAAACTCTCCCAAGAGGCTCCTCAAGGAAAGATGTGAGATTCCCGCTCGGGAACACCTGGTGCTAAACAGCACAGCAACCCTGCTAAACAACAAGAGGAAGCAAAAAGTCTGAGCAGACAAAATAATAATCTAAAAAATGAAGAATAATGCTGCCATCCTCTTCATTAAATAAAATATGATTTCTTTTTCCCTTGGCCCCACTCAATTAGGTCATCCCTATCAAAAGATTCATCTCCCTCCAAAACTGCATTATTCCTTCTTGGATTCCTGCTCCTCCACAACTGCGCTGTTGACTTAGTCAAAGTGGACTGAATCAACCTGATATTATCCCTATTCACACATGGAGGTGTTTTATTAAGATGCAAGGAGTGTCTCCTTTCACACTTGAAGTGTTTTTATTCCTCCTTAGGAGACTTATGGGCTTTTCTACCCATTTATTCACCGGCTAGAGATACTGCTAACTCTAATGTTCCATTTATCTTTGAGGCTAAAATTTGGGAACATTACAGTCCTCCCCTCCAAAATATTTTCTTGTCCTCAAGAAAAGGTATAGGGAGAGAAAATTTCCTCCCCTCCTCCTCTTGTTGCCTCCCATCAATCGCCTCCATCACTGTATCAAGATAATCTGCCATAAAACTGCCATCCAATGTTTCCTCCCAAGTGTGCAAAACCAAATGGTCTACATCAATCAAAGGTGGGAAGTGTGAATGGAAACCTGCTTTCTGTCCCATGGCATGCACAAGGTAGGAGTGATGAAAAACATGGTGAATGAGTGCCTCCCTCACCCATGTTATCATCCAAATGAAATGGGCCATCCTAAGTAGCTCATCAAAAGAATCATCCACCCCATTTTTATACAATGTGTTGGGGCTGCATGGAGAGATTGGATTCTTCCATCCAAATGGTTTCTCTCTCCATTTATGGTAAACATGGGGCTGCCTCTTTCCTTGGGCTGAAATAACATGGCCTCCAACAATGGCCCAAGTTCCCCCATCAAATAATTCAGCCATGAAGTGCCTCCTCAAGTTCTTCAAGTGGTTCCTCCCACAAGAAGGGAAAAAGTGTGATGTGGCAATCATGGTTTGCCCATGGTTCCTCCTACAATGTACAACATGTAAAGTGGGGAGAATCATGCTCCCAATGGGCATCTCTACTACCTCCAACACTCTCCAAACAATGCCTCCCATAAATATAAAAATATCAGCAATAAATGGAAGCAAAATGCAATAAAAACAAGCTGCCATATGACAACCGGAGAGTGGTTCATAGTTCCACCAATGGAACCAGCGCAGTGCATTCTTTGCCTGCATCAAAACAAAAAATGAAAAGTGCTTTCCCAGCCACTTGTTTTCTGCCACATTCATCTCATAAGATGGAATCATGAATATGCAATTTTGTGTCAATGGTGCACACCAAGAATTTTGTGGCTTCCCCCTCAAACCACCAACAAGATAACCAACCTCAATGCTGAAATTAGCCTCAAGTACATCATAAAATAAAGTATAATAAGGGATGATCCTCCTTAATATAACATGCTGCTCATATAAAGTAAAGAAAGGAAAATCATAATGCAAATGTATACCTCCTCTACCATGTACTTTGGTCCTTGAGCTGAAATGGCTCAACTGAAAATTCTCCCTCACTCCCAATGAGTAGGAAGGTGGCCGTGACATCCTCTCTGTCACCATCCATGCTATGCATCTCTCCATATGCTGAAATATATCATACTGAATTCCCTCCGAATAGAACTCCTTTTCCAAGGAAAGATATGCATCAAAGTGCCTGGAAAAGAAGTCCTCATGTGTTGCATGTAGCAGCTCCTCCTTGAGCTTAGAAGCTCTAGTCAAGAAGACTCTGCCATGAGAATAGATGGCCATATCCTCCACCATGTATCTATCATCTCAATCAGGATCATCAAGAATCATGCAAGCACCAAGATCCTTGGAGTACTCTACCAAGAGTTGAGATCTCCAATAGGGATCAATCCTTCTAAGAGATAGCGCTGGTGATTTGGCATGTGAAGCTCTCCTCATGTTGTTGCCTGCTACTTTTACATCCCCTATGCCAAAGTTCTCCTCTAAACCCTCCACCTCTCCAAAATCCAAGAGTGGTGAATCCAAAGACAATATGTCTTTCATCAATGCTAGATCTGGTGGCCTCCCAGGTGAAATGCCTCCTTGTAGTGAGACATATATGTCAAGAGGGGACTATATATATGGTTGGGCAACCTTGCTCTTGCCTTCACAACGTAGTACATTTTTCCTCTTCTATGCATCAGCTCTCTAAAATAGAGAAGGGTGTGTGCCTCTCATCAAATGATGTTGCCCTTCCTTCCTACCTTCTCC
The DNA here is from genome assembly GCA_034641835.2 of Pinus albicaulis. Lineage (NCBI taxonomy): Eukaryota > Viridiplantae > Streptophyta > Pinopsida > Pinales > Pinaceae > Pinus > Pinus albicaulis. Next base: position 164,569,502 of record CM076571.1, on the reverse strand, counting down.
TCCCATCTGCAATGCTTCACAATAATGCTGCTCACTAATTGCGCTTTGACCTCCATGTATGAGATCCTGGGGAACTTCTTGCAAGGATACAAGAATCCCTCCTGTTGGAGCATGTGCTCCTCCTCCCTTTTCATGAGGTACTAGATATGATCTAGATGTGACAACGCTATTGCCCTCATCTTCGTCGATGTGTATTGGCAACATCTCAATAGTTGGATCCTATTGTGAAAAAGAGATCCCCATGCCCTCTTGTTTAGGAAAATGAACTAGAGGTCTTGCCTCTAACAATGTGTAATGCAAGATATCATCTTCTCCCGTGGTTTTCTGAAGTGGATTTTCCTCCATCACATGCAAGGTTTTTGTTCTCTCAATTTTTTCTTGCTTATGTGTCTTAGGAAGTTTTCCATCAAACCTTCCCACAATGTTTCAATGAATCTTGAATAAGAGGAAGTGTTTTCATTTTTCAAAGAAAAAGACTCAAAAATACACCATGCATGGGCCTTACCTCTAAAATGCAGCGCTGCAACTCTGATGGCTTCACCTTCAGAAATATGGTGCTACTGAAAATAGGAGTCTAGCTCCCTCACCCAAGCTCCAGCTAAACATGTAGGTGATCCTGCAAAAGTAGATAGAAAAAATCTATCTGCATCCTGCTGCTTGCTCTCCTCCACCCGGATCTTGCAAAACTCTTGGAAATTGGTATGATCTATAAACCTCTCAGTTTGAGATTCATACTCTTGCAACAATTCACCAGGAGTTTTCCTCTTAGGTATTCTCCCTCCTCTCATCCATCTCAATATAGATCTCGGCACTTGACTGCGCTGTGCATCATGGTGTGTAGCTGCATGCTCACACTCACCATGTGAAAATATACATTGAGCTATAAATCCTAACTCATTTGGAGATCATATCTCCATTATCATTTTCTTTAGCTCTCCTTGAAAGCTCTGCATAGATTTTGGAAGAAGCTTTCCAAGCTTGTCTTCCTTTCTCCCTTCACATACTAGAGCCTTCTCTTTTCTGTCCATCTATCTTGAAAGTGTATTGGCCTGAGATCCACAGGCTGAGCCAATATTTAAGCTTTGATACCATTGTAATATCCCAAAATAGGGAAAATAAGCAGTATTGGGAATATCTTAAAATATTCCAACAATGGACTGCTCAACAATGCATTCACAGAGAAACGCATTTCCAAAAATATGAACCATAGAAATGAAATTCATCACTTGGATCCATTAGATACATCCATCTATCATCTAAGTCCAAGAGGAGATCAGAAATAAATGTAACTATTTGCGGTAAACAGACCTCCCACACTAGTGTAGCTGAAAATGACTAAAAACCCAAGAAACTGCTACTAAGAAATAACACACAAAAGAGATTGCGCAGTATTATGAGGGTTTTAACTAAAAAATTAGGGAAACAAATATATCTTCTCATATATTAGATAATCAAGCTCATAAACTGAGATCTAGTCTCCTTATTACAATTACAAGAAAACCTGGAAAGGGTTTCTTGTCAAACACTCTGCATACAAATGTGATCTTCAGAAAATTACTGAATCACCACTGCAAAAATGAAGCATGAGAGTGTAGAAGGCTGAAATATGTCTGATCTGATGTATATATCTCAAGGGATTCCTCCCATGAAAGGATGAACCTCTCAATCACAAGAAAACACTACAACGGAGCCACTAGACCATCCACTGAAGCTGCCTCCAAAAATAACGCATTCCCTAGATGGAACAACACTGGGAATGTTAGGGAAATGTGTGGCATGATGCCAAAAATCTGAAATGAGCTCTAGATCTCTCCAAACATATCTCTCAAGTGAAGGAAACCTTCCTCCAATGAGAAACTAGGTCAGAAAGAGGGATTCCAATCCCTTCCACTGCTGCACCCTGCAACACTGCATAATGAATTGAAAAATATATTCTAATGAAGTAGGCTAAAGCTTGGCCTAAAAACCTGATGTGGAAAGATGAATGCAAACTCTCCCAAGAGGCTCCTCAAGGAAAGAGGTGGGATTCCCGCTCGGGAACACCTGGTGCTAAACAACACAACCCTACTAAACAACAAGAGGAAGCAAAAAGTTTGAGCAGAAAAAATAATAATCTAAAACATGAAGAATAATGCTACCATCCTCTTCCTTAAATAAAATATGAATTTTCTTGCCCTTGGCCCCACTCAATTAGGTCATCCCTATCAAAAGATTCATCTCCCTCCAAAAATACGTTATTCCTTCTTGGGTTCCTGCTCCCCCAAAACTATGCTATGGACTTAGTCAAACTGGACTGAATCAACCTGATATTATCCCTATTCACACATGGAGGTGTTTTCTTAATCTGCAAGGAGTGTATCCTTTCACACTTGAAGTGTTTTTATTCCTCCTTAGCAGACTTATGGGCTTTTCTACCCATTTATTCACCGGCTAGAGATACTACTAACTCTAAAGTTCCATTTAGCTTTGAGGCTAAAATTTGGGAACATTACACGATTCTGGTTTTTTACACAACAGTCCCTATCTCTATTGCATTTCTCCTGCAAACTCGATGCCGGTTCTACACCTGAGCAATTCAAATCTGAGAAATTCTGGTTTTGCATATGAGAAATTCGACTTTTACATATGAGAAAATCCCTTTGTATAATTGACGGACTAACTAATTCATTCCCCCTTCCATAGTGCACAACTTTTGCTTGATAGCAGCAACGATGCTCTAATTCAATGGTAGATAGTTACAAAAAATAAAAATTTAGGAGATTTGTTTAATACAATCAATTAAATGAGGAATAGGAAGATTCACTTAAATCTCGGCTCTAGGAAACAATTTGATCCTCATGCTTTGCTGGCAGAGGCAATGCACATCTGGAAAGCTTCAATCCAGGATTAATATTTCTGTTGCAACAAGCAGGAATGATACGCGTTATTTGTCACCACGCATTCCAGCGGATATGGCCGGCTAGGGTGCCTACAAGCCCGACATTCACGTGAGTCGTTGGCTAACAACAATTTTGCAGATGATCCACTCGAGATTCAAGAAATATATTCCCTAGATGACCTTCAAAATTTAACCGCTCCTCATTTCCAACTAGTAAAAGGTCACTTAAAGTCACAATACCAGGAAAATAATTTATATCGGGGCACTTATCTGATGGAATTTTAACTATGTTTAGGAACCTCATTGCAATTTATGATATTGCTGCATTCATTGGTGCACACACAAGTAATTTGTACCCCAGATGGAGTAAAATGGAAAGAAGTGAAACCAGCATCGAGGTCTTCCCTGCTCCAGGGGATTCTTCCAATAGAACAAGTGTTCAGATAACAGGTGAACTGTAAAATGCATCGTCAAAATTGTGCAGAATCCTTCCCCAAGCAGTGTCATTGTTCTCCGGTTTGTCTTATCTTCATACTCACAGCTAATAACATGAATTTTCTATTGATGGAATTTTTTTTATTTATAGTAATAATGCAAACTATGTACAAATGCAGATACTGCAGATTTAGTGCCAATTATAGCTGCTACAATGCCCACGACAATTATGAAAATGCATAGTATAATCTGTAGCTTATTTATTTTCTTGCCAGCTATGTTCATGAAGCAAGTAGATGGTAGAACTAAAGGCAAAGAAAGAAATTGAAAGAGCTACGATCAATGTTGAGACAATAAGACACGTCCTGATAATGAATGAGATCCACTGGGATTTCAATGTAGTTGTTGGTACATGCTCATCCATGCTTAGTGCTAGAGGAGTGATGCTCAATGTGTATTTTATGAAAGGGTTAACAACCATTGTCCAAACAACTAGTTTTGAAGCTACAAATCTCTTTGGCATATTAAGAATAAATTGAGATTTGTTTTAATCCTCAAACATCGTATAACCCATGAGAGTTGTGACCGCATACATGATCGTACATATTGTAAAGCTTGCGATCAACACAACAATAAATTATCTTCATTTTTTTCATAGGTGTATAGATGTTTGGGAAGACTACATAATGGGAGTAGTAGTATTCATAGAGACCTAGTGCTAAAGGAAGAGTAACTAAAATCAGTAAGCTGCCTCTATAGTGAAACCCAACTTGATCCATAGTTCCGACCCAGAACAAATAGAGAAATACCAAAATTGATGCAATAACTCCTATAGATTTTTTTAATACACCTCGAAAGTTGATTGAAGTTGTTGCTAATCGATTGCATTTCAAGAAGGCCGAATTATCTTTTATTGGTGCTGCTGATGCTAAAAATCTCATCTTGAAATGAGGCAAAGGGTTCAGAACATGGCTCTCAATATTTGTCATAGAGTCCAAGATGCTGCTTCTTACATGGGGTGAATCCGTACATGAATATGTTTTTGCTCCCATGCATGAATCTATACTTAAATGCAGTTTTGCACTAGACTTATTCACCTGCCACCAAGAAGGCATTTATTAATGAAACTATCACACAAAACACCCTTCAAATTAACTAATAACAAGAATTTATAATTTAATAATTAATGTCTCTAAATGCCTCTAATCATCAACTTAATAAGATAAAACGGATTAAAACACTAGGTACAATCATGTATTTATTTTATAAAAATCATAAAAACATGGAAAAAAAATGTAGCTCAACACTTGTCTTGATGGGGATAGAAGAAGAAATAATTCTAAAGCTACAAGGTACCTCTTCTCGTGCACAAAACTTTGCATACATTTCTCGATATGACTAAAGTAAATTTCCATCAAGTCTTTTATGGCATGTTGTATTTGGACACTTGAACTATGACAATCTTCGATTTTTGAATAAAAATGGTGTTACTAGTTTGCCTACAATTCGTAGGAAACTTAAGCAATGTGATGCTTATATTCTAGGAAACCATAACAAACAATGTTTTCATGATTCACATTCCAGAGCACATAGAAAACTTGAACTCATTCATTCATATTTAGGTGTCCCAATGCTTATTCCTTCTACAAATGGAAATAAATATATCATGACATTTATTGATGACTACACTCGAATGTGTTGGGTTTGTTTATTGAAAAACAAATTTGATGCTTTTCAAACATTTGATAACTTTCATTAGGGGAATTTTGAGGTCTAAAATGGGCCTCCTAAGGAAATTATAAAATAATAGTGGAAATGATAAAATAAGATTATATTCCATCATCAAACCTATTTTTTCATGTATTTCTCATTTTTCATGTAGTAGGGTCCATCGAAAGTATGAAACATGGGTACTCCTTGGATGAGGAATTAAATTTTACATCCAATGAGTACTCCTGCTCGAAATTTGAATAAAACCTTATGAAGATGATTTGAAAATACATGTTGAATTTTTTTTTATTATTATTTTATTAATTTTAATATTTTACTTTTTTACCCAAAAAAGGTGAATCATCCCCCATGGTTGACATTGTAATCTTGAATGCTATTGGTTCTTATAAAGTTTTTTTTGGTTGTACATTTTTTTTATCAGGCCCATTTTAGACCTCAAAAGTTCTCTACTGCATGCGTGGATTGAAAATGATGCAGAAGCTCATATTGGCTCTATTCGCACTGATAATGGAAAGGAATACAATTCAAATGAATTTGAAAAATATATTCTCCAACATGGGATCAGGCATAGAACAATTGTGCCTTATAATCCCCAACAGAATTGAGTAGCTAAAGGAATGAACAAGATGATTTTAAATATGGTACGTTTCATGATGTTTTTCAAGAATGTAAAATTTATGTTTTGTGCTAATGCATTTCTATGTGTTGTGTATTTAAAGAATAGGTGTCCTTCTAATGCTATTAGAAACAAGAATCCTTATGAAATGTGGCATGGCCACATTCCTTCTATAAAGCATCTTAGGGTATTTGGTTCCACCTGTTATGCCTTCATATCTAATGAACAAAGAAACAAACTTGGTGTGAGTCATAAGTATATCTTCTTAGGGTATTCAAATAACTCCAAATCATATTGTCTCTATGATGAAGTTAATAAGAATTTTGTAGTATCTAGAGATGTCATATTTCTTGAATCTTACAATGCTAAAAATTTTGTTGAGTAGCAACTTGATCACTTGGATAGATTCAGGCATGCAAAGTCATTTCAAGAATTCAATAATCAGATTCCACATCTTGAAGTTGGGATTCCTATACTAGATCAATATGTGGAATATTCATCTGAATCACTCTCTCCCCCACATGGATCTCCAGCCACGGATGACACTTTAAGTGATGTGATTGACAAAATTGGGAGACTAAATCTTGATTCAGCCCCAACTCAATCAATTGAACAACCTATGCCATCTCAGAAATGTCCTCCAAAATTGTTGGCAAAGACACTTGAAAATGTTCATCCTGATGAGGTTTAAAAGATAGGAACAAGAAGTTCCACCAGGTAAAATGGAGGTGATGTAGATTATTCTGATTCACTTCTTGATATGGATGTTTCTTATGAATGTGAATTTAATATATCTATAGATTTTGAACCAACTTCCTTCAAAGAAACCACTTCTCATGATGAATGGAAAGAAGAGATGCAGAAGGAATATGTTGCTTTGATAAAGAATGTCACCTAGAAGTTGGTTGAACCTCCATTAGGAACCAAACCAATAGGCTACAAGTGGGTGTACAAGAATAAGTATAAAGCTTATGGCTCACTTGAAAATCTCAAAGCCAGGCTTGTGGCAAAAGGTTTTTCACAAAAAGAAGGTGTTGATTATGAGGAGGCTTTTTCCCCCACAGAAAAATGGGCTACCATCTGGACACTCTTTTCCTTGGCAGCTCAAAACGGTTGGAAATTCCATCAGATGGATGTAAAACTACTTTCCTGATTAGAGATCTTAAATAAAATGTTTTTATGTTCCATCCAGAAGGATTTGATGTTAAGGGAAAATAAAACAAAGCATGAAAACTTGTAAAATCATTATATGGCCTTAAGAAAACACCACGAGCGTGGTATGGGAAGTTAACTGAGTATATTATGAAGCTCAACTTCAAACATTATGATCTTGATGATGCAAATTTGTTTGTTAAGAAAGTTGGAAAAATAGTTTTATGTCTTGTAGTGTATGTAGATGATCTTTTGATGATAAGGAACAATGAAAGCTACATTGCATCCATAAAGAAGGAATTTAGGAAAGGTTTTGAATTGCATGAGTTGGGCTATGTTCACTACTATCTTGGTATTAAAGTAACTCAACATCTAAATTCTCTATTCCTCCCTCAGAAAAAGTACATTGGATATCTATTGAATATGTTTGGCATGGACGAGTCCAATCCTTTGACTACTCAAATGGAACAGAACTTGAATCTCGCATCCATGGAAGGAAAATAATTTGAGGATGCAACAAAGTATAGATAGCTTGTAGGAAGTCTCAATTACCTAACTACTACTAGACCAGACATTTCATTTGATGTTGGAATCCTCTCTAGGTTTATGTAAAAGAATTTTGAGAGACATTGGTCTATTGCAAAAAGAGTTCTAAATTACTTGAAGGGGACTCAAGACTTTAGACTCAAGTATACATATGTGGGCGACTTCAACTTGATTGGATACTCTAATTCAGACTTCGATGGAGACAAAGAAACTAGGGTATCTACTTCAGGTTATACTATGAGTCTTGGATCAGGAGTTGTCTCTTGGAGATCATGCAAAAAGTCAGTTCCAACATATTCCACAACAGAGGCAGAATATGTTGTAGCAGCTAAAGCAACAAAGGAAATTGTGTGTCTGAGGAAAATTCTGGATTTGTAGGAGAAACAAGTGCATTCAACTGATCCACTCATGATTGACAATAATTTTGCGATAAAATTGGCCAAGAACCCAAAGTTCCATGATGGAACGGAGCACATGAATACAAAATACCATTTGATTTGACATCATGTTGAGGCCAAGACAATGCATCTATGCAATTGTTCCACAAATGAGAATATTGTAGACATCTTCACCAAATCACTTTGAAGAGAAAAAATCAAAAGATTCAGAATGATGTTTGGAATCACTAACCTCCCTTCAGATTAAAGGGGGGAATGTTGACACCTAATCCTTGGGATCAGATGAATTTGTAAAATATTGTAAATAGAAAATAATTAAGGAGAGTTGGAATATGAGGAGACATTGGGAGATGAATCCCAAGAGTCTCTCCCCTCCATGTATATATTTATAATCACCCTTAATTCACAAACACAATTCAAACTATGGAGCTACATCCTGGCCTAACAATGATGATAATGATCATGGTCAAGAATGAATAGAAAACCGTCATATTTATAACAAAGAATTGAGCTAAATTAGGAAATGGAAAATAATAAAATATTGTTGATCAAATCGAAATCTAGTTCTGAAGAATATTTTATTATATTTTTTGGAGAAGGAAAAGATATTAAAAATGGTCAAATATCTTTATTTAGAAAATGGTTGAAGTGGTTAAAAAATAAAATGATTTATATTTAATCACTTTGTGAGAATTAAGAAAAGTGTAAATTTGAAATAATTATTAAATAATGGTTTAAAAATTATTCCAAAAGTAAGAATAAGGATTAATAAATAAATACTGATTTATTTAATTATTCCAATGTGATTTAGTCAAATGTGTTGAGAAATAATTATCAAATAATGATCTAATAATTATTCCTAGAGAAAATTAAATAAATAATGATTTATTCAATTACTATCATGGGGTTTTTAAAATTTTAAATATAAATAATCTAATTAAAATGGTTTACTAAATTATATCTTATGGTGAAAGTGATTTTACCATGGTAAAATTATTCATACATGGTGTATTTCAATCCACCTAGTTAGAAATATCTAGGTGATCATTTTTTAGGTGATAACATATTTCTCCCCAATGTACGAGCATCAGAAGAAAATCATAGACCAAAATATGTTGTAGGTTACACTTCCACGAGACACCAAAGGGGATTCAGAGAAAGAGAGATAGAGAGAGAGAGAGAGATGAACAATGCAAGGAAGGATGGATAAATGGAGGGGGTGATACCTACTAATATGATATATGTCTCCTTTTATTTTGGATTACATGATCTCAAATGAGGTGGGGGGGGATTCCCATACTCATCGAGGTAGTAGAGTACAAATAATAATGATGTGACAAAAAATGTGGGACTGAGATACAAGGTACATGATACATGATACATGATATGGTGACACCAATGGGATATAATGTGATACAAAAATATAATGAGTCCCATATACGTAATGTGCCTGGAAAATAGAGGCTAGGATTGACTATGATAACATCTGCTAATATGTGTACATGAGACATAATGCCCCTCAAAGTTCCATGAGGAGAAGGAGGGGGATCGCAACCAAATCAACCCATCTGAGAAAGGCTCTGGAGATATTAGTGGACTATTTAAAGGAGACATGCATTCTATGGGTGTTGTAAGTGGATGAAATTGAACCATATAAATCTTTGGAACTACATCTAAGGTTGGATCATGAATTATGGTCATCCGAGCATGTGGGGGGCTACCTGAAGGGCCACCCTATCATGAGGTCTATAACATCTCACACACACCTCGGAAATTCTAGTACAATATACTAGTTCACTGAACCATTAAGTGTATGATTCTTGATCATGTGATAATGAACTAGAGTTGATCATGTGAGAAATAACCAAGTAAAATGGAACTTATGATTTAATTTTCTTTATCTGAGGCATCGAATAATGATGAAATATGGAACCAAGGTACATAGTCCTCTAGACTACTCTCCTGGAATAAATGTGTTGAACTTCATAGAAGAGGGCCTCCCAGAGGTGAGATAATGAGGGTTCCTCAACCAAGGCACGAGTGTCATATTATTGTGATTAATTAACTGATGATGTAGGAGCATCAACCCACCCCAAGTCAAAATCAAATTTTGGAACCTTCCAAAGGAGAAGGCATGGCATGAGGATGATATTTCCTCCAATCTGATTGATTTTGGTTGTAATTTGTTATCTTACGCAGATTTTGAGGGATGTGAGAGATCTTAAAATATATCGGATCTCAAAAAATCTGATCCTTAAATTGTATTGAGGTAATATATATTGTAAGTGTGAGTGCTTAGAAGGGGAGGCTCGATACAAGGTAATACCAGGGCGAGTGTGTGTTCAAGCCCATAGAGGTCGTAGTACTGTAATCGAATTTGATTCCAATGAAGATTGGTTAACTCTGTATTTATTATGACTTGTTTAAACCATGGTTTATAAATCCTGTGTGATTGCGTGAATTGCGTGTGTAAACCCCATTGTATATATATGCATTGAGAATAAGAGAGCGATATAAGACGGAGTTGTATGGCTGATATGAATTTTGGAAGAGGAGCTAGCTCGTGGGATTATTGAGGGATATGGATCGATAATTATAATACATCATTGAATGACAGTTTTGAATCTGATTTGTGTATCATATGGTTCATATTCCTCTAGGGAATTTAAGCATGTGAGTGGACCCGATTTCTTGAAGATCAAGAATAGTGAACCAAGGTGAATTCAAGAAGAATGTTATTGCTACATAGATGACGATCTAGTCCATTTCGTGGGCCCATAACCCACAGGTCTGCAGATTGTGAAAAGTTGTAGCCTTGCTGTATTAAGTGATATCAGAGCAGAAGAAGATTCTGTGTGCAAAGGAAGGAGGTACAAATATGTTGAAAACCGGTAAGCATGTGGTCTTTATATTTTGTGCAGGTAGCAACAGAGGAAGGTGAGAAGATTTGTAGTAGCGTAGAGCAAGGATTGCTCATATCGTTCCAGAGGAGAGAACCAGAGAGTTTCCAAAATACTGATCTTAGAGGAGAGACGCTTAGTGAGGTGTCATGTAGAAAGGAGGAGGCTTGCTACTATAGAGGTTTTTTTGCAACTCACGAGTGCTGTTAAAAAAATATGAAGAAGGCATGTGACTAAGAGGTCATAAAAATTTTGTACCTCGGGAGTCTGATGCAGGGGTTAGTGTCCCATGATTTGGTTGATTGGCAAGCCAAATGACAGTGTAACATCAAACCAGTCTTTGGAGCCCAAGGACCTAGCCTTCCTGGACTCAGAGAGGGCTCTCTCTATTTGTGTAAGGGATATATGTGTGTTTTATTATTGTGTTATGATTTTAGGCTAGTTATGAAGTAGGTTTTTGGTTTTGGTTTTTAGGTTGTGAGGGATGAACTGATCAAAGACATAGGATAGGTAAAAATATGTCAGATCAACTGGGCTATGGGGTCGAAAAGGTCAAGAAAGCTTTCAGATGGTGATACAAGGTTGTTGAAGCGCTGATTTGATTCGAGGTAAAATGGATCTTTGGGAAAAATGGGGTAAGATGGACATCAAGTTTGTGAATAACAAAGGATTTCAAGCATAAATAGTTTTAATAGCTACAATAAACATGGTAGGGCAAACCATTAATCATGAGAAATGTAAATTTAAGCTAATCAATGCATAGAAATAAACATTCAAACCATGCATAGAGATAGATAATTCTCTAACTTTAGGAAATGGCTATCAGACTTTGGGGAAATACACTTAAGATAGAAAAACAACTCAAAACACTATGCCAGAATGCCTAAACACTGTATTTCAAGCTATTGGGCACTTTGAAAACAAGATTGCATAGTCTTAGGCAAAGGGCAAGATCAGAACAAGACCTCCTTGGTTCAACAAATGACAATCTAATCAGTCAAAGAGAAATTTCATAGATGGAGCTATGGCTAGCCATGAGTAAGCAGGGCATAGCGTAAATCATACTTAGCATGCATAAAACCATGAATGAAACTAGAAAACAATATTCTTAAGTTATTAAAGAGCAATCAAGAATTCTTTAATGTGACTAAGAATCAAGAAAACAGGGAAGCTATGAAGAAACAGGGAATTTGAGGTGCCTCCAAGGGCATGTCTCAAATTTGTTCTCTACTATCTTATAGCAAGTAAGAGCATGGAGTCATGAATGAAAACTAGGAAACAAAATAGAGAGAGAGACACTATACCATTCTACCAAGTCATGGAATCCAACAACAATCCTCTTTCATCATCCAAGAACATCCAAGAAACTATCCAAAAGCATGAGACAAGTATTTCTTCCAAAGCTTATATGACCATATATTGCTTCTATTCATCAAGTTCAGACTTGTTTACAATGAAAGCCTTTGGAATATATAGGCCAAAGTGAGGAAAACCTCTTAGTTCAACTTGCAATCTCATTGGCCTATCCAAAATATCTGATTTTGTCCTTGAGGCTTTGCAAAGCCCAAGGCACAAAATATCTAATAAAATATCTCAAAAATGCTAAAAAATGGAAATATATTGACTTTTCATAACTTATCATGTACAAAAATAGCTAAACGCACATGAGGAAAAGTCAATTTTGAAAGGTTCAATTTTTACAAAAATACTCAAAAAATACATCAGCAACAGGTCCCTTGACTTGCCGGCAACCTTTGGAGGCCTTCCCGGTGTCGAAACGAGGCTCATGATAGCTCGTTCAAAAGATCTGAGTGTCTAATTTCTGAAAATGTTTATTTTTCTCCGAAGTGGCCACTGGAAGTGCTCCAAAGATAGGCCTCTATGTAAAAACCCAAAAAAATAAGCGTTGCTGAGAAACGGGGCAGAGTGTAGAAAAAGCGAGTGTTTTTCACCATTTTGGGGGAGAAAAAGATCTTCAATTGTTATGAAAATCATTGAGTATGTGCCCTTAAAATTATGGCATCCAATGATACCATTTTCATCCTTTGATTATGTCCCAAACTGAAATGGCGACGCCCATGAGTTTTGGCCAAAAACCCAAAAATGACAAAAAACCAAAATATGTTGAATTTCGCCCAAAATTGGTGAGCATGCCCCTCAAGGGTTTTCAGCAACATGTTGTGAAACAGAGGCCAAAATTTGGAGCATTGAGTTGTCTTTCCTCAATTTTTGTTCCAGGTGCTTCCCTTTAACCTCCTTGAGTTTTTCTTGAGCAACCTTCAACTTCCGTCGGGCAAACTGATTGAGCTTTTTATAATGCCCGGTCGTCCTCCATTGAAGGTCCATGTCCCTGTTTGCCTTCTCCAATTTCTTCTCCAAGTGATCATTAACTCTCTCAAGCCATGCTTCCTGATTGTTCTCTATCTCCTATTTGAACAATGCAGTGAGAGGGGTATATTGGAGAAGGGCATCTTCTTCTTATTTTTGTTTCTCAAGGGCTTTTTTTAGCCCCATGGTTCTTGGCCTCTTTCGCCTAGGCTGATCTTCACCTTCACTTTCCTCGAACTCACCCATGAGTTCTTCCAATCTCACTTGTGCTTTGGAGGCCTCCTTTTTGTATCAGATGGCCTGTGTCTCATATACATCCATATGGACACTCATTTGCTTGTTTTGGACTTGCAAAAAGTGATTGAAGTTCCTAGCTCTATGAATATCAGCCCTCAAGGCATCAATTTGGCTTTCTCTATGGATTAAGAGATTTTCTAGGATCCGGGATTCATTATCACTATCATCACTTTGGATTTGGATGATGTCGAATTACCTTTCCTGTTCATGACTGCTTTCTTCCTTGTCCTTCCCTTTGCTTTGGGTAGCTCTTCTAGTACTCTTCCTCTTGGGCAATTTGACCATGGGTTTCTTGGGAAATTTTCCCTTGCTTCAGAGGGCCCTAGTCACATTTGGAGTTAAAACTCTAGGCACCCTTTTCTTCGTTGTTCAGGGCTTGGCGAATTTTGGAGAAGAGAGCATGGCCCCTTGCCTAGGAGAGGCAGCTAGCACATGCTCCATGGGCTCTTTACCCTTGTCACTTTGCCCCTCACTTTTGCCATTGTCTTGGAGTTCTTTATGGATGCCTTGGTTGTCCTTTTGCACTTCCCTTTGAGGGCTGTCCTCCTCACAGTGCTGCAACATTTTATCCTGCTACCCCTTTTCTTCTTGAGTTTGCTATTCCTCTCGAGGAGGCTGCTGTTCTTCCCCTGAGGCTGCCTCTGCTCATACTGTTCTAGCTGCTGTGTATCATATTTTGGCTACCCCTATTCATAACATTCATGCTGTTCCTATTCAGCACTTTCATGCTGTTCCTGTTCAACACTTTCATACCCTTGTTCATCACCTTCATGCTCCTCCTGTTCAGCACTTTCTTCTTGATGTTATGTCTCACCGTGATGCTGTTTTTCAGCACTTTCTTCTTCATCCCCTTGCTGCTGCTCATCACCACTTTCCTCTTCCTGCTCATGTCCTTCTTCCTCATCATGGTCATGCTCTTCTCCTTCTTCAGGCTCCTTTGTTTGTTCTGTGGTAAACTTGAGCTTTCTGGGAATAGGTCTGCTAGAAGAAGGCGAAGGATGGTGAGTAGGAGGTGTAGGGGATGTATGAACTGGAGGGAAAGTGGAGAAATATGGATGGGTGATGAAAGTATCCCAAGAGACCTCCCTCTTTTCAAGTTGATGAAGAATGATGACTTTGATGAGAGAGTAATGGAAGAGGTAGGCTATTTGCTGTGAACGAGGCTTCTTCTGAATAGTGGAGGCCATTTTCTCAATGCTCATGTGTAAGAAGAAAGGAATATTTAGCAACTTGGCCCTTGTGAAATGCATGAGCAGTTGAATGTGATAGGCATAGAATCGGGAGAATCTGCCCTCACAAGTGAAGTATTTCATGATGATCTTCACGAGGGGGGCATAGCTAGTCAAAAGATAAGAGAAGGGGAAAATGGAAGGACATGAATCTCTGTGCTCGAGCTTTAGAAAGGTCTTGTAATCTTCTAAGTCCAAATGGATTTGTTTAAACCACTTCTCCCCAATATAAGGGATTTTAGTGGCCTTTGAGATGGACCTTGGAGAGAATTTGAAGTCAAGGCCTGCCAGCTGGAAATGCTTGTCTTGAAACCTCAAAGCGCAAAGATGTGTCAAAGGAGAAAAGCTCTTCACCTCTTGCACTCTTTGACAAAAATCTAAACACCCAACCTCATGGAAATTGAACAAGACTGATGGGTGGGCATTCACTTCTTCAGTGGAAGTAGGCTCAAATCTCTTATGCAATCCACTCCTACTGTCCTGTCTGGGAGACATCTTGTTTTGAATGCTCTTTGCAGCACCAAGATGCCTCAAAATGGTTTTTTAAATGCTTTCTAAAACACAACTCTGTCTTCTTTGTTAGTCACTATTTGACCAAGGCAGATCTCTTTAAATGCTATGAGAAATGATTCTTTAACAGAAAACTTCCTCTTCCTTACAAAACACTATCTGTCTCCCTTTGTATGCCAATCAACCAAAAGTTATCAAAATAACAAGCACATAGTGAAAATGTTACTATGGCTAGGTAGTTTACAAGGATCCTTTATGTTTTGATAAAAACAAGACAACCTTGTATTTAGACAGAGGAAAAACACTCCTCCCAATCAAAAACACCCTCCTTGTATTCACTATTTCTTACACACAGTTAGAGAAAACACCTTTAGCCTGAGTTACATATTTTTCACCACAATTTGTTTTATGGGACCAAAAGAAGGCAGCAATAATCTCATTGTTTCACTTATTCAAAAGGAGACATTCTCTGAAGGTAACAAGGCATTCGAAATAAGACTACTGCTTTCAACATAGGCTCATTTATGTCACTTCACCATCATTGTGCTTTCATTAAAACCACTGCTTTACCTTCTAACAATGTTTTCACCATACACTTGGCTAACAGAGGTTAGCTTTGCCCTATCACAGTTAGGGCACCTCCAACAATTTGACAAAACCTCTACTACTGTGTATATTTTGTCTTGCAGGTTTATGTTTTAGCAATGTTTTGAGAGCATTTTTTAGGCCTTTTGACATCAACATAAACACTCCACTTTGCTCCTAAGGAGTCTTATTATGTCAATCTTCTTCGACCTATTTACCCCAACACACCTTGATTTACACCAAGAGTTTCATTTTTTCGCCACCATTTAGTCTTGAAAAACCACAACATAGATCACCCTTTTAGAAAGTTGAATACACCAAGGAGGCAAACAAAATACCTAGAAGATCGATGGTGTCAAGAGTTGAGCAGCTTCAAGACTTGCTGAAGGCATTTTGAGTGTCAAAACATGCACGGCACATTGAACTGGGAAGGCGCCGCGCAATAGAAAAGGAGTCTAGTCGACGATGGGCAGTCATGACTGGCGCCTACAGGCGCACCGCGCGCCGCGCAACAATACAGCCTCTGTGTACAATCACTCTTGAACGCGCCACACGATTTTCCAGGTGCGCCGCGCAGTCTCCAAGCTTTAAACTCTACAAATTTTCATTCAAAAACTTCTTCTTCGGTCCAGTGAACAACTAAGAGGAGTTGTTTGCATTTTTTAGAATTTCAAATGGGCTTGCAACGGTCCTTTTATCCTCTTGAAGTTGAAAAAGTCGATTACCTTTTGTGGTTACTTTTGTGAGGGTTTTTTTAAGTCCCTTTTTGAAAAAGGTGTTGGTTTTGAAACAACAAATGAAGACCCAATCTTATCATTTGTGATTTTTCAAAATAAAACAAACCCAAACTCAACCAAGCCTCTTTGAAGTACCGTGGATGACTGTTTTTGGAGGTCTTTATACTTGTGACCTTTTTCACCGTGAGAAAACCACTTTGAAGGCTAATCATCACTCAGTGTTTTTCTTATTGAAAAGGAAACCCAATGATTTTTGAAGCATCTTTTCCCATACTTGCAAGGAGATAACTTAACTTAAACTGACAGTGTCTGTTCCTGATTATTATATCTGCTTGTTAGAGGGAAACCTGGCTCAAATCCATATAGTGACTATAAATGCATTCTCCAAATGACTTTTCTCTTTGATTGTGAGGTGAAACTCAGTTGTACACACCTGGGCTTTACTATCATCTGTCCATCAAAAGGGAACTTCTTTCAAAAACCTCTCCTTTACTCAAAATGCAACAACAAGGTATCTTTGACCTATTTTTATAAGGAACGGGCCTTCATTTGTAACAGTGGCATTATTTATTGGTTTTGAATGTTGTTCCAAAACCTGAAACACATGCCATAATCCTTCTTGCACATTTATGAACTTATGTGTTTAGTTGCAATGCCTCTTTGGGAAAACTAAGCTCAAATTGCCTTCTTGTCCACTATGATGAGTTATTGAGAGAAAATTCCTTATGAAAAGGAAGAAAAGAACTTTTTGAAAAGAAATCATCACTTTTTGGCGTGTGTCTAACCCATCTCTCAACCTCAGCAAGGATGTTTCATGTTGGTGTGTGCTCAACTTAGTGTTCCTAAGCTGATGTCATAAATTGTCAACCAGGGCTAGTAAACTGTTGAAGTGAAGTGCACTATATGTGCCTAGGTATCTGCTTCCTACTTTGTTGTGTTTAGTGTTTTCTAGTGTTTTTGGTTTTTTGTTTTTGTGCTAAAAGGAAAGGAACTAAGTTATTGGCAAGTGAAATTATTGGTCACACTAAGACAGAGAAAAATATACCCTAGACTATGTATGGCACCTAAGACCAGAAAAATGCTAATTCACAGATTACAAAACTTGACAAAGAAAATAACTCTTCAAAAATTGCAAAACTTGACAAGGAAAATAACTCATAACATGAACTCAATCCAATTCATTATATCAGAAGTATGTTGGAACAGCTTGAGAAAAGGATAGGTTAATGCAATGAGGTTCTTCTAAGTAAACCATAACTTACAATATCATAGAGAAAATCTCATCTATGGTTAGACATTTGTTGGAACACATTTAGAAAAGATTATCTGCAATGTAGTAAGGATCTCTACCCTAAATTAACCTGTGACACTAAAATTAAACCATTATGCAGCTCAAAATATCACTGTTAAGCCTCATTCAAGCATGAGAAATCTTTTGGAATAGTTTTTAGAAAAAGGCAGTTTGTCAAATCATGAGAAATTGCAGAACAGTCAAGACTTCAAAATGACATTACCAATCCTTGTCCCTATGATAATTATGTATTAATAGAGATTAAGAATATGATTAGTTTGTAAATAATGAAGGCCTAAACTAGAATACAACTAACTAATAAAACTTAAAATACGTTAAACATAACCAAACTAAAATGCCATTAACTTCCGAAATACTACAGCTGAACTAAAATGCAATTAATCCCTAAAACACTATAGCCCTATCTCATTCAGTATTAGTGATGTTTTGGAACAATTCATAAGAGCAAGACTGGCTATAACATCTAGTGTAAGCAAGCATAAAAAATAAAGTTCAGAAAACTGTCTAAGCTAGGAACATAACAGAGCTAGAGTTATTTATCTAAACAAAATGCACAGAGCTTCACGGGCAGTAGGGGCCCTCTACCACCAGATCAGCATACGAATCTCCTCAAGATTACTTCAAATCATGTATTAAAGTTTCTCTTCTTTCATTAAAGGAAAACGCTTCAAAACAGAGTATTATGGTCTTAGACAATTTTTAACAATAAAACATCAATCTAGCGAGCTGGATCTCGGTCTCCCGAGTTGTTCTTATAAGAAAATTACATAACTTCCTTTGAGAGAAAATAGGGATAAGTGTCTTTTGCAATTAAAATCAAATTAGAACTCTTGTGGAGGCCTCGTACTGTGCTTGAAGACATCTGTACAGTCCTTGTCCTGGTAGAAGTCTACCTCTTAGTTTTGGTTTCCCACGTGCATAACCACTTGGAGATTTTTGCTCAGACTTCATAGAGGTCAAGGAATGATGTGGATGAGGTCTAGAGTTCAGCCATATGCGTTTTTCCTTGAAGTGACACCTGGAACCTGTGTGAACATGAAGATAGTTGCAGAACAGGAGACTAGCTACAGAATGGCTACATTCTGTAGCTGAGTCTAGTAAAAAATTACTACAACAACAAAACCATAAAAGTGTAGCAAGTCAGTCATTATATACATTCTTAAAGTAACTTTAACCAATCCTATTGATATTTTAAGCCTGCAACTGAAAAAGGACAAAGGAAATGAAGTGAAATGTGGTGAAAGAGGAGGATATCTTTGGAGCTCAACAGTTGGCTCCAGACTGCCTTTTGAAAGAAACTCTGATAAGAGATAAGATCAACCTCTAGGATTATTATAGTACCCTGCTTTCTCTCTATTTTTTAACACCATCTCTCTGTTCAGAAGCCTTCAACTGTCTCCTACTGTTCTTAAAATTTGTCTCTCAGTCAGTGAAAAACCTAAAGTCAATCACTGTCCATGGCCCTCTGCTTATAGATGAAGGAAGCCTATTTTTTGACAGATGCCTGGTTTACTTTCAACCTCTGTCTCAACCAAATGAGAATGTTTGATGACCATACTGATAGTGGTTTCCTTTATTCATGAAGCCATAAGTTAGTTTGAGACCAAGACTCCTTTAGCCAACTGCTTAATAATATTCTTCATTGAAAATCAACCTATTAGCTTCACATTGGATTTTAATAGCAGTGAAACTCATGCAAACAATTTCTTAAAAACACCACTGCTTTGCTTCTGCCTTTGACATAATTTTTATTTCAGAAACCCTCAGTTGCTGTCTCACTATACCCAAAAATTGTCTTACAGTCAGTGCAATTCTTAAAATCAAACTTTATCCTTGGCCCTCTACTTATAGATGAAGGAGGCGCTCTCAGTCTTCAACCCTCTACTTATAAAATGAAGGAGGTTTTCTCAGTCTTTAACCCTCTGCTTATAAAATGAAGGAGGTTTTCTCAGTGATGCCATTTCATCAGCTTCTCCAAATAGTGTTACCTTTCCTTTCACTTCCTATTCATGCTTGAGTGAATGAAGATGGAAAATTGATGATAAGTCATGATGGGTAGTTTTCTGAGACATGTAATTCTGCTTTTCAAATATCTCTATGCCTCTTTAGACATCGCAAGCATTTTGGTTAGTATTTTCAAAGCACTTCTTGTCATTCATAATTTACTAACCTTTGACTATGATCGAAGGAGCTTAATGAAACAAATACCTGCCCTGTAGCTGCATCCCAGGCTCAAAATCACATGAGAAGCAGTTGTATTCTCATGGTCAGCTAAATACTGTCTTCTGGGATGCTGGTACACCTTTGCTCTTGAAAGATCCATTGAAACACTGTAAAACCACCTAATAACAGTTTGACCTTGGACATGTGCATTACTGAGACTTTAGGGCTTGTTAGTGGTGCGACTTAAGGGTGCAACCAACTTTATTTTCAGAATGGGAAGGTCTGTTATGACTGGTCTATAGCAGATAGAGGTTCTTTGGCTTTAGGATAGTTTGCCAAGGGAGAAATGCCTAAAGTGCCACTACTTAGGGGAGACTTCTTTGGACAGATTGGGATTGTTTTCTTTGGAGCTGATGGACAAGCTAGTATGGCTGAGGCTAGATAGGGCTTGATAATGAGGCTTCATCTAATCATGGACGGATTGAAAAGGTAGGAGGGCAAAAAATGTTTATGGGTGTTTTCCAGCTGGAAAATTTGAAATTTTTTTAGATCAGATGCTAGAAAACTTGGCTGTTACAACTAGTCATCACCAACAAGTGAAAAATACTGATGACTAACAGTGGCTCCATTTGGGGAGGGCAGCTCCTTTTCAGGAGGTGTCCAGAATTTCAGATCTTTGGCTTATGAATACCAGTGCCTTATCCATTGGCACAAATTTCATTCTTCCTTGATGCTATTTCTGAAAATTGACAGCATGATTAGCATCAATGATATTTCTACTTACCCCACTATCTTTCCTAACATTTTCTCTTCCTTTGGGTGCATTTGGACTAGCGACCCTTTGACAATATATATATTTTTTTAAAAATGAACCTATCTAGTTCTACACTTATATCTGCCGGGAGTTCAGATTAAGTTGATGAACTCCTTCATTACTCTGCCTATGCTAGATCAAATGTTAAGGTTAATATGTTTGATAGGATTTTGTTCTCTAATCTAAAACATGAAATTGAAAAATGATCAAATTAGGGTTAGACAGTCTGATTTTTCATGTACTTGTGGCACGAAAGACAAGCTGCACACAAATATTATTTTGCAAAAAATGAAATCTAGAAAAACGGGGCTAGGAGGCACAATTTGTTTTTCATCCCCGCTTCCCTCTTTGGTTCTGTTTTGAGCATGTGGAACCGGTATCTTTTCCTAATCTACTCTCTTTGATAAATCAAGCTTACACAATGTTGACCATCTTTTCCACTCCCTAACTTATCAGCAAATAAATTTAAAACATGTTCAGCTATGATTAGGCTAGATAACTGAACAAGAAATTTGAGCACTAGTAGCGGCATTTAGGCTTGCGCGCTTTCTGAATGACTATTTTTTTAACATGGGGCCTTCTTTCTATTTTTCAAACCACTCTCTTTTTCTATTTTTCTATTGTTTTTTGAATTTTCTGTTTTTATCTATTTTTCAAACAATGGTATATACAATGATTGAAAATGTTTTAAACTCAAAAATCTTGGAAATGGCGAAACTTAAGCATATTATCCTCATAAGGATCTCCTACCACTCTTGGTCCACTCAGCTCTTGAAAAGAGAAATTTGGAAAATTTTCTCTTTCAAACATGATGTAAGGATTCATGCATGAATCTCTGAACAAACTCGCATCTTCCCGCTATACCTCTTGATACCTCTGATTTCCACTCCTTCCTTTAATGTACATCCTTTTCAAGTAATGCATATATTCTTTGTCATTTTTGAAATATATCATGACATCATCAAGGTATGTCAACATGCAGAAATTCAAGACTGGAAACATGGCCTTTAGGAGCATATTTTTGATATTCGGTGGTTTTGCAGTTCTGAATTTGAAACTGGAACTACTTCCAGCATACTGGAAAAAATCTTTGAGCTGTCTACTTTGCAATGGAATCAATTGGCTATACCCTGAAACAGCATCTTGCAAAGACATATGATTAAAAGCACTTACATTGGTATATCATGGTCTTGGGTAGGAAGGATAAAATTTTCGTCACCAGGATGTGTATTAGTGTTTCTAAAATCAAAACAGATCCTATGACCAGCTATTTTATCTTTGACTATGACTGATTGGTTCAGATTCTTGTATTTTATTTTGTCGAAGTTGTTTATTGGAGTGATGGCAGTGGCAAGTGTTTCTCATTGTTTTCTCTGTATGAAGTAGTATTCTGAATGAGATTTCCAATTCTAGCAGTTTTAAGTCTTTGGTGGAGTGACACAATACTAGCCAGTTCAAGGAACTCAGGTATACTTGGACTACAGTCATCATCTTTGCTCATAAGAAGTTTATCAGACATTTTTTCTGGATTTTGAGCTATTATGGCTACAGTCAAGGTTTCACTTGCAGTGGAAGAGTTATGTGATGGTAAATCCTTGAGGTAAGGTAAAAATATTAAGCTTCCCTGCTCCTGAGTTCCAAAGAGGTTTGTGTATGTAAGTCTTCTAATGCCTCTATTCTGAAAAAATTTCCTGATGTTACTGCTGATGTTTGCCTAAGGTTTGAGTGATTTTCTTGATAGTACATAATGGTCTGTGCTTCTTGCTCTATCTTTGTTTCAAAAGGAACACACTTACTTTTCTCAAGACATAGCTGTTCATGATCATGGTAGTTTTGAGTGTCTAGTTCATCATAGAGAACTAGGGGTGGCTGATGTGGTGGGTCTAAGTTTGTTTCAAATTCTTCTAACTGTTCTTCAATGTCCCCGTCAGTGTGTAGAATAAAAGAGTTCAGGTCAAAATGCAAGGAATACATCGGGATGTTATTTAGCCTTTCTTGGCTACTGATCATGTATTTCATGTGTGAATCTCGATAGAGTATTCTTGTTTGGTCAAACACCGGAATAGTGGCGTAGGACATATCAAGTTGAATATTTCCTTGGAGCTTGGCTCCCCAAGATCTGGATAGAAGAATTCCGTACTTGGGAGGGATTTCTGCTACCACTATGTCCATGATCAGATGTTTTATAGGTACCTGGGCCAAACTGAAACAAAGATCTTTTATCAAACCTAGACATTTGACTCTACTCGAATTAAATGAATATAAGTCTTTGTATGTTCTTGTGATTTCTAGGCCTAATCTTTCCATTACAACCTTTGGCATGAGATTATGTGAGGCTCTGGAGTCTAGCATGGCATTGTGAAGGATTTGGTCATGGATATTCAGACTGATGTAAAAGGGAAGAGTGGTTCCTTCTTGGAATTTTCCTTATATTTTCGGACCAAACAACACTTCAGGAGTGTCATCAGCTAGATTAAGGGTGTTTGCATCATTTCCTATTTTAGGACCTTTAAAACTTGGGATTTATAAGAGCCTTGGGCGATAAGTTCAGTGAGAGGCATGGTAATATTTATTTTGGCAATTTCTCCCTCAAAACTGAAGGGTACTTGTAGTTTAGACAGGTTCGCTTCAGCTTTTTCAGCCATGACTTTCTCTATGTTCTGAGTTTGTTGGCTTTGTTTTGGGATCTTGTTTGATACAACCACCTCGGGAATCTTTGTGGAAGTACTAAGAGCCTCTGAGCCAAGACTTGTTTGGGTAACTTTATCTTTATTTTGGTCATTTTTCCTGACCATGATTTTGTTGCTGTCCACTGCTTTTTTAAGGATGGTATCAGGGGTTTTAGCAGTGTCTGAGCTGTCTTTCTTGGAGTTGTCTTGGTTTTTTTTTCTCCTAAGGTCATTCTGCCTGTGAGCTTCTACTATGGAATTCTGAAAATCTATGGCTGGATCCTCGGGATCTTCATAGTTGGTTTCATCCTGATTCGGAGAGAAGAATGCTTGTTATTCTTCTATGAGGTACACCTCACTCTCATTATTGGACCCTATGAGGTTCAAATGATTTTCATCAATGGGTTCTGTATCCCTATCATCTTCTTCCACATAATTTTAATTAAATGGTGGCCTAATTTGTTGGTCATTTTCCCTTGGTTTGTTTTGACGTTGTTCCCTCCTAAAATTTTGGTTCCGGTTTCTGTTTGGAGGGTTTGGCTGGTTGTCCCTAAGAGGGGTATTTTCACTTATCTTTTCCCAAATTTTGGCCATGGATGTAACCAAGTCATCTATTCTATGATCTAAGGAAGGGGCTGAAGTGGAGACCTCATCCCGGTATGTGACTTTCCTTTCTGATCTATTCCTAGCTCTTTTTTCTGCTAAGTTGGCTTCTGCCCTTATGGCTACTTTTTGCATTTCCTCTAAGGTAAGGGGGTACTTGTCTCTTAGT